>CM021106.1:113138912-113300030 GCA_007115665.2 Sequoiadendron giganteum | reverse complement strand
AGCAAGATGAGATAATGCAATTACACAAAGTAACAGGCGGCAAGCCAGCCTCTTCCACTTTTCAGCGGGTGATACAAGGGATTGAAACTAACTAAGACTGAAACATGCCAGTCTCTTCCACAGTCGTGGGAATTAGTTTGTAACTGAGAATGCTGGCAATACTACTACTCAGCTTACAATTTGATAGAACATCATGTCATTCGGGCAAGTATAGAATGCTGTAATAAAATAGGAGACTTCCCTATTCCTATTTTGACCTCACGAACTCAAACCCATCTCACAAATCCCATTTTTTACCAATCTGATTATGACAGACCTGCACTGAAATTGTAGGACCAGCAACACAAAAATTCACTTAATTAATGATAACTCACTCAAAACACACTCAAATCCCATGAAACCAAGTGCAAACATTAACAATGTTGTAGGCGCCCAAGAAGGAACCAAGAAACCAACCCAAACATAGCATATTTATTTTGCACGCATTCCAATGCAACCCCAAATGGTACGGCCCTCAAGAAGGGGCGAATTTGTCATAATAAAATAAATACTAAATATTAAAATCTGCAATTTGGTGGAAGGGGGCGCCTCAACCAACCAAGAATAAACCTCGAATACCCATAAGCGAATAAAAATCACACAACTACTTATGATTGAAAAACCAGTTCAGCCACAGCTAAAACAGCAACTGTGAAATGGACTGAAAGTACAAAACTCTAACTCAGAATGCAAAATAACTCAATAAGAATGCTGGCAATACTACTACTCAGCTTACAATTTGATAGAACATCATGTCATTCAGGCAAGTATAGAATGCTGTAATAAAATAGGAGACTTCCCTATTCCTATTTTGACCTCACGAACTCAAACCCATCTCACAAATCCCATTTTTTACCAATCTGATTATGACAGACCTGCACTGAAATTGCAGGACCGACAACACAGAAATTCACTCAAAGCTCATGAAACCAAGTGCAAACATTAACAATGTTGTAGGCGCCCAAGAAGGAACCAAGAAACCAACCCAAACATAGCATATTTATTTTGCACGCATTCCAATGCAACCCCAAATGGTACAGCCCTCAAGAAGGGGCGAATTTGGCATAATAAAATAAATACTAAATATTAAAATCTGCAATTTGGTGGAAGGGGGTGCCTCAACCAACCAAGAATAAGCCTCGAACACCCATAAGCAAATAAAAATCACACAACTACTTATGATTGAAAAACCAGTTCAGCCACAGCTAAAACAGCAACTGTGAAATGGACTGAAAGTACAAAACTCTAACTCAGAATGCAAAATAACTCAATAAGAATGCTGGCAATACTACTACTCAGCTTACAATTTGATAGAACATCATGTCATTCAGGCAAGTATAGAATGCTGTAATAAAATAGGAGACTTCCCTATTCCTATTTTGACCTCACGAACTCAAACCCATCTCACAAATCCCATTTTTTACCAATCTGATTATGACAGACCTGCACTGAAATTGCAGGACCGACAACACAGAAATTCACTTAATTAATGATAACTCGCTCAAAACACACTCAAAGCCCATGAAACCAAGTGCAAACATTAACAATGTTGTAGGCACCCAAGAAGGAACCAAGAAACCAACCCAAACATAGCATATTTATTTTGCATGCATTCCAATGCAACCCCAAATGGTACGGCCCTCAAGAAGGGGCGAATTTGGCATAATAAAATAAATACTAAATATTAAAATCTGCAATTTGGTGGAAGGGGGTGCCTCAACCAACCAAGAATAAGCCTCGAACACCCATAAGCAAATAAAAATCACACAACTACTTATGATTGAAAAACCAGTTCAGCCACAACTAAAACAGCAACTGTGAAATGGACTGAAAGTACAAAACTCTAACTCAGAATGCAAAATAACTCAATAAGAAACACTCTCTTAACTAGTTGCTATATTTCAAGCAAGAAGCTAAGCCAGCTAGGAGGTATGCATCCCTCGAAGCAAGTCCAATACCATTCCGGCAACATAACTTTGCATAAAATTTCAAGATGCTGAATGAAGAGCCAAGACCTCCTACTTATAATTTTGCCAAGCACCTCTAGAAGCTTCCAGAAGGTGCGCTCCACTCAAGGGTCGCCCTAATTCTTTGACCTTTTGATTTCTTCAAAATGGCGTCCCATTTCCCAAGGCATTAACTTCATCTTTTAAATCTTTAATTATTTCCTCATGTTGGCATCCCCTTCTTCTTTCCAAGTCGACTTTAGAAAGAATGATAAATGTTTCACTTAATTTAATATTTTTATCAAATATTAAACTTGCCAAAATAATCACCTCAAATGTTGGGGACCGGTTGAATATACTACTCTGCCCGAAATAGCCACTAAATCGAACTTCAGAGACCCTGCTAAGAATAACACTGCCAAAAATAGAACTTACTAAAAATAGCATACTGCTAAAAATAGTAAGTTGTTCCAAACTTGTTTTAACCACAATCCGAGCAGCCGTCGTACCTACTAAAAATAGTAAGTCTAAAAAAGTCCTTTGATTCATTTGCATGTCACGTTGTTGCGAAGCTCTCTGAAAACCCAGAAGGAATCCAGAATCCGAACTATAAAACTCCAACATGCAGCCATCGTAACTTACTAAAAATAGTAAGTCCGAAAAAGTTCTCCGATTCCGTTGCATGTCACGTTGTCGCGAAGCTCTCTGAAAACCCAAAAGGAATCCAAAATCTGAACTATAAAACTCCAACATGCAGCCATCTTAACTTACTAAAAATAGTAAGTTCGGAAAGGTTCTCTGATCCAGTTGCATGTCATACCACCGCGAAGCTCTCTGAAAACTCATAAAGAATCTCGCGACCAAACTGCAAGACTCCAACATGCAAACCCCCGAATCTTCAAAGACATCCTCTAAGTAGCTGGGAACCCTAACTCTGCCTCTGACTATCCTACGAGCATCAGGGAATAGGCTAACAGTCACTGGAGAGTGTAGTGCTAAAAATGGGGACATTACAATCCCCTATGCTCACCACATAGAAATCATCTCTAAGCTCATACTCCCCCAACTGAATTCTCAAATCATAAATTTTCTTGGCACAAGTGAGTAAATCCATCCGGTACCATAACCTTGAAGCCCTCACAATCCTCTATTTTGATATCCTTTCTAGCCACCACTCCTTCATCAATAAAATTGTGTGTTGCCCATGTATCAATAAGAGTTACACGCTATCCACATAACACTCCTCTAACACGAAAAGAGCCAATTTTCTGCAAACTCGAAAGTTGTGCAATTGTTCCTTTTTCCCCTTGCTCTTTTCCGATCTTATTATAAGAGTCTTCACTGCCACTTTCTTTTGAATTAGCTTGTTGATCAGAATTTTCTGCACTTGATTCATCAGCTGTATAGTATTCTAATTGTTTTGATTTTCCCCTATTAGTGCACTTATGTGTCTTGTCCCATTTCTCATCATAATAATAACATAATCCCTTCTTTTTACGTTCATTGAGCTGCTCATCATCCAATCTAGAAGGCATGTTCTTTGACTGTTTTGGGTCCTTTTGAAAATGTTTTTTGTCTTTATCCTTTTTAGCCATAAACCCCTTGGTTTTAATTTTGCTCTTTGAAGTAGATGACTCCATATCCCTTGCTTTTTTAATTGCATCCTGTAATGTGGGTGGGTTAAATCCCTTTATCCAACCTCTTAATGGATCTACTAAACCATCCATGAACAACACAATGAACCTCCTTTCTGAAATATCAGTCACAAGCACCGAGAGTCTTTGAAAATCTGCCACATAAGTGTCCACTGACCCCCATTGCTTTAGTTGAGCTAACTCAAAATAAAGTTTTGGATCTTTCTTATCGAACTTGTCAATCAACCTCTCCGTGAACACCGCATAAGAATCAATTTGATCGTGTCCTAGTGTCACCATTCCATGGTGCCACCACTCATGTGCACACCCATCCAAATGTAACGCATCATATTTAATGGCTTCATCTTCAAGCATAGTATTAAGCTGAATGTATGTATCAAGTTTTTGCACCCACGCTCTTGCTGTAGTTTTTCCAGAACCATCAAAATAGGGAATGGATACCTTGCCAACTTTCTTTTGCAAATCATAATTAGGAGCTCTCCCACCTCTATGTGGTCTATGTCTCATCCTAAGATCTACATATTCACGAAAAGACATCTCAGCTTGGAATTCTAAAACTGAATTTCTCCAATCTTCTAAGATTTGGTCTTGGAGCTCCAATTGTGTAGGTTCCACTTCAACTTGGGGATTATTCCTTGGTGGAAAATGAGGCATCAAAGGTCTAGAGTTTGCTGTCCTAGTTACATTACGCTGATTAACAGCCCTAGTGTTGATTGACCCATCTTCATTTTCCTCATTCCTTCCATTAGCATTGTTCCCATTATTGTTATTGTTGTTTCCTCTCAATTGCTGAGTCATTAAGGTTGCCAATTGTGCTACAGTCTGTTGTAACTCACGTTGTCCCCTAGCCAAATCATTGAGCATATCTCGAGCACCTGGTTCCTCATGACCCATGTTGTCCTTGTTATCTCTGTCACCCATACCTGTTTCTTCTTCCCCAAATGTAAAATTATTACCTGAACCACTACCTATAGGTGTATTTTGATGACAACGAAGGATTCCTGACACAGTATCTCCTTCAAGCACTTGAGGAGGCTACTAATGACCTGTTCTCGGCTCTCTAAAATAGAACCTCCCTTCTCTATCACTCATGGAAAGGTAGAACCCCCAAAAAAACACAAATCACAGGTTGGCAGGAAGAGCTGAGCTTTGATACCAATGTAAGAGACCACCCCAATCTAACTCAGTTTTGTTTGACTCTTTGTTGAATGTTTTCTTCCTTTAATGCTTTTTTCCTCCCTTCAATTTTTTTTTTTTCATGCAATGGTTTATTTGAAATAATTTTCCAAAGCAATATACAAAACAAGGAATTTTTCCTAAGTATCCACAGTACGCAGATTAATCAACTTAGCAAACAAAAAAACAGAAAGAGAGTGATTGTTCAATTCTTACTGTGAAATGCTTCAAGCTTCCAAAAGGCTCGATAATCTCCATAAATTTCCAGCTTTATTTCACCAGCCCATAGAATATAATCATCAGTTGCCCGTCTCAACAAACTGGAAAAAAAAGAAAGTCAAGGCGTGTAATTATCCTGGTATATCTTTCTTTGCCACTCCCAACAAAAACTCAAGGGCAAAATGATTAAAGAAGAAACTATAGCTACTCACTTTCCCTTGACATTACGTCTGGGCTATGTAATTGCATTCAATCCAACACCACCGAAAAGACCCGACTGGATATTCTCATTCACACTATAAAATGATTCCCGACCTCCAAGTTTTCAACGACGCACATAGAAAATGAAGATTTTGTAATCGTGACCGTCCTCCTTAATGATTTCCGCTAGTTATGGTTTCCGTCACTTCTAGGTTATCTGTAGATTTCTTGTATTCTATTCTCGAATGTCTCATTCCCAGAAAAAAATACCCTCTATATATTTGCGTCTTTCTCAACACGAGATAATAAGCTTGACGTTTTTTTGAAGATTACATTCACCGAACGAAATCACCATGCCGATAAGTTTTCAAACAACCTCACAACCAATGTTTTCAAGACATCGATCAGCTTCAAACGACAACAACCTCTAATTTTTTTGTTCATTTAAGACCCGTCTAAATATTTAGTGTAGCCACAATGCCCTAGGAACATCTCTTAGCACCGAAGGCAAGTTCTTTATAGAGATTTCTCTTGGTCTCCATAAAGCCAAAACGTATCTGCCAATTTCTTTTCCAAAATTCCTGACCTCCCCTGAATTTGCCTCCATTCTCACTATACACCCCCTGCGTAACTGCCCGGATGTTACAAATTCTTTCTTGAAACTTTATTTGTTAAATCCACTCCAAATTAAAAATAATGTTTCCAACACTTAGCGCCCCGAGGAGAAATTAAACTTCTTTTTTAAAAGTTACCTTATATCTCCTAATATAATAAATTAATGCTTTATTAAAATCAACTATAGCACCGAGCATTAATTTATTTTAAACCCCAACTTACTAGAAAATAAGAGGGGACATTACATTTTCCTTCAAGCTCTTTGTCATTCTGCTAACTTTGGTACCTTCAGGAGGATTTCTCATTGCTTTAACTTTGGGTTTTGATCTAGAAGAGGAAGGTAGTGATGAATGAACCACTGGCAACTCTGTAACTGGAATGACTACCTTGCGTGTCCTCTTGCTACTCAAGAATAGTTTGTTGTTCTTGACAATCCGGCTTGTTCTTTCCTCGATCGGGGTGCTCTCTTTGGCGAACCAATCAATTGATCGAAGTGGCTGCTGATCAACCTGATCTCTGGCATTTGTGGAAAGTAGGACTTCTCCATCATCATTTGACAAACCCTCCACATCTTCTGATAATAAATTAGCAATTTGATGAAGAATAAGTCTACTGTAATCGCGCTTGCGCACTTCGAACTCATCTTCACAATTAACCCAAAAATCTTCAATTGTAGGTTTATGTGAATGATTCTGACCAAGACGAGCTGCTAAGAGACCCCAAGGGTCATATGAACGCCTTTCTTTGAAAGCCTTGAGATTAAGCTTTGACAGTTCATTGCTCATCAACTTAGCATCAGTTGCTGATTTACATCTATATATGCTCATCTCACATGGGAAATTGAATGCAGGCTTGCATTTGTTACACAAAAAGGAGTGAACTTCATGTACTTGCCTTAAGAACTGCATGAACACTACCTTATCCGTTGGATATCTAGGTAGCATGACTGGATCACCTGAAAAGCCATATACTCTAATATAGGAGAAAGTGAGAAATTGGATAAACCAATCAACCCAATCCGCCATTGCCAATCTGGCATTTGCTAAAAACCGTATATGCAACTCATTGTCAAGATCTCGTACCCATATGCATTAAGAAAAGATCATTCACCCGCTTAAAATGTCGCTCTGACTGTGAAAACTCTAACTACGGGTAAAGCTCATGCACATGCTGAATGCCCAGAGTTCCAATGACATTCAAACCTCTAAACTTTCCTTGAAAGGCCATTAGATATACGAGGTATGATACCATGTGGAATTCATGGGCCTTGAAGAATTCTATCATTTGGCGGTGAAGAGTATCACTGATCAATGTTGGCCAGTCATAGTGTTCTCTTTTGTTGACAATTTGGGACGTGATGTAGAGCATCCAAGGCTGAAACTTATGTGCTTCTGCTTGACCTGTGACTCGGTTGAGCAAAGAAATCATGACTGCAAATTCATCCTTAAACTCACCACGTCCAATGTTCTTTCGCAAAGTGTTTCGATTCTCTTTCAGCCACCTTTGTGCAATCCTTTTCTGGCACTGATCCTTTTGTGCATTCCACACCTTTTCACATTTTTTAGCTGATACAATAAAGTTATCCGCACATGGTGGAATGGCAAAACATCTCTCAATGTCTCCCGGCCTGAGGTTGCGAATAACACGCCCATCCACTAATTGGATTTCTTGCGAAGTTGGATTGTAATGCTTGACACAAGCAATTACAAACTCAATGTTCTGCACTGAGATGGGAAAAGAAGTTGCTCCAAGCAACCCAAAATGATCAAGATTCTTGATTGTAATGCTGTCTACGCCTTTTAAAGTGTTCAAATCAACCACTGGATGTACTTGATGCAAGTCAGTGTCAAATGTCTTCAAGAAATCGTGAAGCAAGACCAATTTGGTCCTGATTTCTATTGGAGAGAACTGCATATCTGAAAACTTGAAGATTGATTGTGAACACGACTATGTTTGAACAAGTTATGCACAAAAACTAAAAATAGCTTTCTAATTTTTTCTTCAAAAAGGTAGATTTAAAAAAAATATATATGAGATATGGGTTTTGTAAACAATGTCATTCTGAAGAGACCCAAATCGTCAGATTTCGAAAAAGCTGATTTTTTCAAGAACATGCAAGATCCCCAAAAAAGTAGAAGCTGCAAAGCAAATTTTTCAAAAAAATTTTGAAGCCTAGGTTTTGTAGATATTCATGTGCTAAAGAGACCCAGATCCTCAAATTTCGAAAAAACTGAATTTTTCCTCAACATGCAAGATGTTCAATTTTTGGCCGAAAAGAGCTGAAAAACTGAGATCTAGGTTTTGTGGCCAATTTCGTTCTAAATAGATTTGGATTGTCAGATTTTTGAAAAAAACTGATTTTCCAGGATTCCCTAAAAAAATAGGGCTGAAAGCTTGCATAAAAATTCGCCAATCTTCAAGAGGAGTGTAAATTAGAGAGACCCAGATCGATGAAAATTGGAAAAGATGACCTCTTGTTTCTAAAAAGTGATGCCGTAGAAAAATAGACCCTAAAAAAGCGAGCTTCTGTGCTTCCCAATCTCGAATCCATGAAGAATGCTGAAAAATATCTTCATTTGAGCCTTCAAATCTTGATGAAAAGAAAATGGCAGCTCTCTTCTTTTGGATGTCAACCTGTAAAATAATGAAAAATGGATGCCCAAAGCCTTTTAAATAAAATTTGGAAGCAAACAAGCACTTTACTTCAAAAACCCTAAATTTAGAGCATGCATGCAAAAATATTTGACTTTGTTTGCATCAACACGGAGAATTCCTAAAAAATAGGGCGGCCAAATCATGCATTTCATGAAGACATCTTCAAATCTTTTTTTAACTTAAGTTGACTTGGGCGCCTTCCTTGAAATAAGGCACCCATCTTCACCAGTGTTAGAAAACTTTGCAAGATTTTCAACTTTTAAGCTTTTACGCGTCTTTGGTATCAGGTACCTCTTGTTCGAGCACCGTTTTTCGCCAATTGATGAAAAACTATGACTGAAGGGATGTCAATCTGGCAAGCTTGATCAAATCTGAGAAGAATGACACCTCATACCAACCTCTGATCTTGCATTTGACTGATTTCACGAGACCCGAAACTTGGCAAACGAAGATGTTTTGACAACTTTTCAAATGAATGAAAAATTTACTAAGGCATGAGAAGAAAAGCACCCTCCTTGGATTAAGGCGCCTAAGCCTTCCAAGACTTAGCCAAAATTTCGTGATTTTCAACTTTTCCTTTTGACTTTCATTTGTCATGTTTTTGTCTCTATTCGATCTACATTTTTCGACGTTTGACAAATCCTCTGAGCTCACTGATGAATTCGTTGAAGAGCTTGATCGAATTTGAGATAAATCTCTTGGAGATCACAAACCCTAAATCCTGCTTTTGATTACTTGAAACCCTAGGCGCCCCTGGTTGACTGGGGTGCCCATCTTTACCAGAGTTAGAAACATTTTGATGATTTTGATGATTTTCAATTTATCCTTTCGATGGAGCACCTCTATTTGATCTGCAATTCCGGCCATTTGATAGATCTTGTGAATCAGTAGATGGATTCCAGACTTAGCCAAAATTTCGTGATTTTCAACTTTTCCTTTTGACTTTCTTCGTTTCCCATGTTTTTGTCTCAATTCAATCTACATTTTTCGTCGTTTGACAAATCGTCTGAGCTCACTGATGAATTCGTTGAAGAGCTTGATCGAATCTGAGATAAATCTCTTGGAGGTCACAAACCCTAAATCCTACTTTCGATTGCTTGAAACCCTAGGCACCCCTGGCTGAATGGGGTGCCCATCTTTACCAGAGTTAGAAACATTTTGATGATTTTTAATTTATCCTTTTGATGGAGCACCTCTATTTGATCTGCAATTCCGGCCATTCGATAGATCCTGTGAATCAGTAGACGGATTCGTTGAAGAGCCTGAAGAAATCTGAGAAGAATGACTAGTTTTTCAAACCCTAAGTGGTTGAAATCCTAGGTGCCCCTGGCTAACTAGGTCGCTTTTCTTCACTAGACAGTTTTTATTTTGAGTTTTTTCAACTTTCTTCACCTCACGTTCACCACCTTTGCCGATTGTGTGACCACCTCGTTGATTGTGAATGCTTTTATTGGTTCACATGCATGATAAATGAAAACATAAAATTTACTAAGGCATTGAAGCCTAGGCGCATTACTTGGCGAGGGGCGCCCAAGGTCTCCAGTGTTAGAGTAATTTTCACAAATTTGGCTATTTTTAGATTCCCCTCTCTTGTTCACCGTTTTTTGAGCATCTTTCGCTGTGGATTGATCTGTGCAGCGTTTGAGACTTAGATTCTGACACCTAGCAGCTGGTCATCCTCCATTAATAATCCCAGAGGTCTTGATTTATCTTTTGAAAAAGTGAAATAGACCCACCAGAGAAAAACCTGACTTTTTGACAATTCTAACTAGCTAGCGTGATCAAAACGTAAAATCAACCAATCAAAATCAATTTGAGCCATTTCTGTAAAGATTCTATTTTTAGCTATTATCCCAAAAAATAAGGCCGAAAAACTGAAGTCTGGGTTTTGTAGATAATTTCATTCTGAAGAAACCCAGATCATCAGATTTTAAAAAATCTGAGTTTTTCACCAACATGCGTGAATCCCTAAAAAATAGGGGTTAACATGCAAATTTCTATTTTTAGAAAAAAATTGTGAGCATTCTTTTGACAATAAGCCCAAAAAAACCCTATGGTCTATTTATTTTCAATAATTTCTAAAAATAGCAAAAAATAGAAAATTGCTATTTTTAGAAATTTTGACCTTTTTGACTCTTGACGACCATCTTTACAAGATTTAAACCATTTTTACAAAATGCCTTAATGAAGCAAATTTTTTAATTTTGGGTACAACACTATTTACACTCTTCATCCAATATTATAGTAATTTGACAATCATTGTAAAATGGGTGACTTTTTCATTTTTCCTGTACTCATTTCAATAAAGCTTTTTCTGAAAAGCAAAAGTTTTATTTTTCCTTGAGTATATTTTTAAGGGAAGATGACTAGTTGTAAGACATTTAAGAACTTATATTTGGCTTCAAAACGGTGGTATCAACTCCAAATGACCTGCTATATCTCTCACAATAATAACATAGAACATACCCTAGCTGTTTGCTAAGCATAGTTTAGAGGATTTGGAGGCTGTTGAGGACATTCTATCATCTCAGATCATAGGAAGATGCTATAAGTTGATGGGGAGAATTTATTTCAAAGTTGGTGGCATGGAAAACCGTCTTCTTCTATTTCCAACAGAAGATACAAAGTCATAACTGCAAAAGTAGAATGGCGGTTGATAAGTTGATTCATTGCCTTAGACTACTAGCACTGTGGAAGATGGGAATGTCCCCAATAGTAGGAGCTCAGTCACTCTTCTTCAATGAAATTTGTGATCATCTTTCCATGATTAGTATTGAGACTACTTTCATCATTTGACTTCTTTAAACCTTATTTTCTATAATGTCCCCTTTTTCCCGAGATCAACATCCTTGCAATGGTTAGCCTATTATCTGGTTCCGGTAGGCTAACAGGATGTTCAAGGGACCCCTTAGAGGGTGTTCAATGGTTCCTCAGCTGGGTTTTCAGAGGTTTCTCTGAGTTTTCTCCTACTCAGTGATTTGGTGGTGGACCTTCTAGAAGTCATTTAGGTGGTTTTCTCCCACACTTACCATTTATAGTAAGTCACTTGGTCATAATGCTCATAGTTACTATTTATAGTAAGTCTTATCTGGTTCAGTTTTCATTAGGCCTACATCCGAGAAATATGATTGGATCACTATTTGAGTTGGTGTTGGGTGATTTATTAACGATTAATGGTTTATTATATAATATTAATATTTAATGATGACTTATTAAAAGGTGATATAAGGGTGTTGAATGGAAATTAATTAAATATTATATTAATGATGCTTTATTAATTATTATTTTAAAAGCCAAATGATTAAAGAATTGAAAGCAAATATTATTATTTTATTAATTTGGGCCAAGTAGGGATTTGGAGTATAAATGAAAAAAGCACTGGCTTTGTCATCATCATTGTTATTTTATAAAAACTTGTGCAAATTGGAGAATAGAGCAAGGGTTTGCTGGTTTGAAGATTTAGGCTTTCTTGAGGACGAAATCCCTTAGAGAGAACAATCACGATGCTTCAGGCAGGATCCCATCAAATTTTCACTAATTTCTGACAACTTACTATTTTTAGTAAGTACTCAATTTGGGATCTTTTCCTCAAGATTTTGGAATTTTGATTGCTTCACCATATTCAGGGCACTTCAAAGAGGTTACACGCAAAATGTGAGCAGATTCGAACAACTTTCTATTTTTAGCAGTTTTGGCTTCAGAGGCAATTTTCAGGGTTTGCATGTGTGCTTTTTCAATGCATGTCTGGAGAATCTTTCTAGGTTTTTCAAGACCTTCACGATGATATAACATGCAAGCCGAGATGATGACTTTCAACAGTTCTAGCTTCAGAGGCTATTTCGAGGGTTTGCATGCAGGATTTTTCAATGCATGTCCAGATATGTTTTATGGGTTTTTCGAGAGCTTCACAACGATGTGACATGCAAGTAGAGTTGATCATTTTTTAGGAACTTACTATTTTTAGCCAGTACTCGCATGCAGACCAGTTTTATGGGTTTTTCTAGGTTTTTTGAGATCTCTCAGACAGTATGACATGCAAATGCATCCGGCAGTCAGTTGATCACTTTTTCAAACACTTGCTATTTTTACCAGGATCACTCCGGCAACCACCCGACACTTCAATATCACAAACAAAGCAACATGCAACAAAAACGGGGTCAAACGGAAGTCATTTGAGCCACATGCAAGTCAGATTAGGGTTTCCAGCTTCCGGACTCAAAATGAGGGGTAAAAAGCCAGAATCTCCGAAAACTGATGTATCCCATCGCGATCAGCATCCTTTAAGCAATCCACTGGTGGAATTTGAGCGTGATCCGAGCACTTACTATTTATAGTAAGTCAGCTCTAGAACGGGGCTATAAATAGCAGGTCAGCACAAGGGGCGGGTGTGAATAGGTTCACCAAGCGATGAGGATCACGTGGTGAAAATTTCAAGTCAAACAGAGCTGCCAAGGTCAAGAAATCAAGGGTTTACTAAAAATAGCAACTGGGCTATAAATAGCAGGTTAGCACGAAGCGCTAGTGTGAATGGGCCAAGCAGGTTACGAGAATCCCATGGAACAAATTTCAAGTCAATAAGAGTTGCAGAGGTTCGAGAATCAGAAGGTTACTAAAAATAGAAAATGAGGGCAAGTAGGCTGAAAAATTGGCTAAGCATTTGAGAGCCACCTCCATAAGTCTCCTCAACGCTCCAGATGAAAATCCAAGGCATGCTAGTTAAAATGGAAGCTCACACCCCCAAATGCGCCCAAGATGAAAGGGTGGTAGGAAAGTTTTCTAGGCCTCAAAAACAAAAGTAGCCCCCTTCAAATGCGCCCACAAGGAGATGCATGACTTGAAGAAGTTGCTAAGTGAAAGAAATAGAAGCAACCCCCCCTAAATGCGCCCTTTAAGAAATGATGAGGCAAGAAATTTTACTAAGTCATGAAAAATGAAAGTAGGACCCCTACATGTGCCCTAAGCAAGTGGGATGAGATGAAGAAATTTCTAAGTGGAAGACACCCTCAAATGCGCCCTCAAGGTGGTTAGAGGCTTGGAAAAGTTTTTAAGTTAAAAGTGAGAGTAGACCCCTCCATATGCGCCCAAGGTGGAAAGTTGGAGTATGGCAAGGAGAAATTTACCTAAGGCATGGAAACCCAAAGCAAGGACTCCTAAATGCGCCCAAGGTGATGTGATGGTGAAAATTTGCCTAAGGCATGGAAGATAGAAGCATAAGGGGTAAAATGCGCCCAAAGAGGAAGCTTGCTGATTGAAAATTTGCTAAGGCAGAAAACTTGAAGTGAGCCCTCCCAAATGCGCTCAAGGATGATAGGGTGTTAAGAATTTTTCTAAGGCACAAAACTAGATGCCACAAGGTGGAAATGCGCCCTAAGAAGGACAAATGAGCTGGAAATTTGGCTAAGTTATGAAGATTTTTAGCTCAACCTCTCAAATGCGCCCACAAGGAAGCTTGCTGGTCGAAAATTTCCTAAGGCAATGAAAATGTGAGCTCACCCCTTCAAATGCGCCCTTGGCAAGAGGTGAGGTGAAGAAAAAGTTTCTAAGTTGTAACATAGGAGCTCACCCTTCAAAATGTGCCCAAGACAGGATGAAAAGAGGATGTGCTGAAAATTTTCTAAGGTAAAAACAAAAGCACAGGAGGTGATATGCGCCTAAAGGAGGTAGATGAATTGAAGAAATTTCTAAGGTATGAAAATGAAAGCTCAAGCCTTCAAATGCGCCGAAGGGGTGAATGTGTCAAGAAATTTGCCTAAAGCATGGAAACTCAAAGAAGACCCTTCCAAAAGCCCAAGGTTGGAGAAGATAAACAAACAGTGGTGGAAAATATTTTCCAGGATGAGAAAGATTAAATGTACCCCTTCGTGTGCACCCTTGAGCAAAAGAGTAAAAATGTATTTTTCTAAGGAGGCCTTGATTATCTTCTAAAGGGAAATAAATTTCGAAAACGGAGTGTCTTGGCTTATGATTTTAAATGGACGCTTGGCTTGTGATAGATAAAACTTTCTAAGGGGAGATAAATTTTCTAAGGCATAAAAAAGGAAAGCAGAAGGGGTCAAATGCACTCAAGCTCGAGATGGGTGGAATTTTATCTAAGTCATCAAGCTCCTAAGGGAAGGTGGACAAGACAGGTGAATGAAATTGCTAAGGCAAGAGGATGGAAACATCAAGATGGCATGCGCCCTAGCACACAAACGTTGAAAAGTTATGAAGAGAGCAAGATTTGCTAGAAAATGGATGAATTTTATCAGATCTAAAGGTCAAGCAGACCTTGGAAATTAGAACATGAAAATTAGGTAAGTAAATTGAATTTATATTATAAGTGTTCTAATGCTCTTCTTTTTGTTTTGTAGGATGAACACCGGGGCCAAGGCATGAGGACTTGAGGTGATGAAGCAAGACAACATTCCAACTTTGGAAGAGGAAAAAGCTACATGTTTGAAACTCCTCCATGATGTCTCATTTGCGCCCAAGCCATGAAGGTAGATGTTGGAAGAAACGGCTAAGTGTTGGGATTTCTCCACAAGGACCTAATATGCACCCAGCTCAAGAAGGCACGCGGCAAGGTAAAGATGAAGAAGTTAGGTGAAAAAGTTCCCAAGGCAAAGGGAAATGGCAGTGAAAATTTGTCTAAGGCATTAAGAACATGATGCAAAAGAGGCTAAATGCGCCCAAGGCAGTGGGCTGGAGAAATGCGAAAGTTACAAGAAAGAAATGCGTCCAAGAATTAAAGCAACAGGAGGTCTTAACAAAAACAAAAAACTTTTTGCAAAGAGGGTTTGAACTGAGTGTTGTTGTATGCTCGCCTCCTCCTAACAAAACAGAATTGGCGGGCAGAGCAAAGAAAGTCTTGTGCGCGGTAGGCAATCATAGCATTTGAATTCCAGGTTCCACCCAATATCGATTCAAGAGGTGGAAGCTATGATGATTAGATTGATCGAATTTACAGTCAGAGAGAAGGACAGTGGGAATGCGTTTCTGGATGAGATTCTTTTGGATGATAGTGGGCATTAATTGCTCATAGTGGTTTTTGTAGAGTAGTGGAGAATCTCTTGTACATTTATTACCCCACTTCTCTCTGTGGCGGTTTTTAGGGCAGAACCTTGACTAGGGCTTAAGTGGCTCAATCTGAGCCCTTCATTTTAATTAAATCTGAGTCGTCCGCTGGACTGAGCTAACTATAAAAGGGGCATCCCCCCTCATTTGTAATTCATTAGATTAAGAAATCAAAGAGTAGAGAGGATAGAAGTTAGAGTAGAGGAGAATAGCATAGAAGTTAGCATAGCATAGATTGAGGAGGAAAGAAAGTTTTCCATTTGAAGGCTTTGTAAGGAGTTGTTGTGAACACTATCATAATATAAAGAGTTCTCATTGCTTGCTGATTCCATCTTTTGTTGTGAATAGCTAGCAAGGCTTCTTCGTCTTTCCAATTCATTTAGCGTCTTAAAGTAGATTAAAGTAAAGTAGATTTCATTTCATGCAAGTAGTTGATAGTTGTGGAATGCGTTGTTTAACTTGAGCAAGCTTTATTTATCCATACCACTAGCGGGCTCAACGACGATGGGTTCACCTTGTGTGGTCGACTGGAGCACTTTTGAATTTAACTTCAATTGCGGTTCATGTGTTGGTATGCATCGTTGTGATGGTATTTGCACATTGGGTCGTAGTTTGAACATCTTGCATTATTCCTTTGAAGATTGCACCGGCTCTGTAGAGGTTGTCCGAAGTGAGGCAAAGCAGAACCTGGTTTGAGCTTGCAAGAATTGATCTTCGTATCCTACATTTAGGAGTAGACAGTAGAATCTCTATCCCTATCCTTTTAATTTCAGTACTTCCCCGGTTAACTTAGGAAACCTGAGCATCATCGGTAAATCATTCATGTCCTGTAAGTTCTCTTTTGATCGAACAAGTGTGTAAGTCCCCTTGGAATAACCAGCAAATCACATCAAGCCAACTGAGACTATATCCGCTGCATAAGGAACCCTGGAGTTGAATGTATGATATTTCTAGCAATCTTAGCATGTAGAATACTTTGTTCAAGAGAGGATAGAGTAACCGTTGGGAAACTTTATTCTGTGTTGGTGTGGTCATAAAACACCCGTCAACACGTCTGACTTGGTCAATAGATTAAAATGCCAATCGTGGTTTTCATTCATGCGTTTCACTTACAGGTGACGCGATTTCACATAGTGTCGTATGATTCAAATTCAAATACACGAATGAAGTCATTTGATTTATTTCCCAATTTGATTTTCCAAAGTGGTATGATTTAATATTTAATCAATTAGGAAATAATTCGATTTCCAAAGATGAGACTATGTATATTATATCTTTTATTATATATATTATATTGTGTATTAATTTTACTATAATATATACTTACATGTATATATATATATATATATATATATATGTCAAATCGCAAGGCAATAATAATAATATTATTAATATCGACATAATACATAATGTATATCTCTTATTATCTTATACCGCAAATAATAGTATGTGTATATTTTTATAGACATATACTTATATTATATATACATATGTACACTTCTCCAATAAACATTAATGCTTGCAAGTGTATCTGTGTGTATATATATATATATACATACAAGCATATTCATTATATGGTAATAAGATAATCAAGTAATCCATTTGACATAGAATGATCATGACCTAGTGTCTATTCCCACACATATGTATATAGTATATACAAGCATAGTCGTTTCCTCATGTATGTACCTCGGTGAATATTTCTACTCACATATATGTGCATTTGCTAATGCTCTCATACACGGGTCTATGTATATGTATTCATATATATGTCCATAGACATGCTACGTTTTATGTTCATAAAACGACGTAAAGGTAACCATTCATAAAGCCCAAGACTCAACCCAAGCACAATCCACATGATGTCATAAGGAAGGACTCAAAGCTCAACGGATAAACATCACCCAAACATGCATTCAAAGTAAACAAGACCTTTACTAATGCAGACATATCAGCTATGGATGACTTACCTATAACTCAATCTAAGGTGATGTGTTTGTATGTTCAGATAGTTTACTTTATCGGTTACTTGACCAAGCTCTTCTCCCGAGTGATACTTCCTCTCGCCCTGGAGAATGAATATTTACCTACAACCACTAGCACATACCTTGGCAGTCAATTGCTCACAACAATAAGCAACATATATAAACATCTTCAAAGTTAGAATAACAATAATTCAATAACCATCTATTCACATATATGCAGTATTTCACCATGAAAACATCAAATGAGATAACATTCATATTGATAACAAGGTACAAGCATCTCCAGATTTCACATTACATTCATATTTACCCTATGTAGTAATAGTAAAATGTAACCTCACGATTTGGGATGTAACAAAATTAATTGAGGAAATATTAAGAGAGATATATTCCCAACCGCTTTGAATTTTTTGCATCGGGTTTTTTGTGGAGGCCATACAAGACAAAGGAAATCTCCAAAAAAAAGACAAAAATTGAATAAGATGAAGGTTGCTAAATCTGCACCAAAGACAAACAAGTCGTCAATCCTTGAGAGGGATATCAGTCGGTTGAAATTTTTTAGCGATGCAGTCAAACAGTCGACCAGCTCAAATAAGACAAGTGTCAGACAAAGACAAAATAATATTACGCCAACCTGTAACCCATCGATCAAATAGAGGCATATTTAATTGAGTATAATCGGCTTCAGCACAAGCCGCTAGAAGACAAAATTGTGGAGTCATGGCATTTCCATTCAATAATGTATAAGGGATTGATGGTTTAATTTTAGCTATCAATTCATTCTTTAAGGCATCGTATGAGTTTGAAGTAATCGCAGGATAAGTAATGTGGAGGCTAGGAAAGTCAAATAAGACGACTCCCTTGGCCAATCGGGTGCTGGATACTTGCCTTCTCAAAGTCAGATAAAGACAAAATTAAGAGGCAACCAAGAGTTAACAATACGAGTATTTGATATTCCATTGCATTTAATAAATATTGGGTATCATTGTCAATATAGCTGTTGTGATGTATAGTTCCAGGTTGAAATCTCATGCTTGTAACTGTTGTTCATATTTTACTGAGTATGATTTAAATACAAGTAGGATTGTTGTAGCAGCCTCTGTGCATGTAATTACCTTTACCTTGCCTTTGTGATTCATACCTAAGCATAAAAACTTCACATATGTTATATATATTGGCTCAGTTCTAAACTGTGTAAGTCTGGAAGTTAAATCTGCTCACATTGAAATATTCTGTTATGAGCGGCTCAAAAATTGGTTATCAGATTTGCATACACTGCTACTTTAAAGTCTTTGTCAATTCATACTATCATAAGTTTGATAAAATGGCACATGTATCAAACTAAAACAATCAGAAAAATTTAGTCCATTCGGGTTCACATCTTCGCTCTGTTGAGTGACCAGCACTCATAATTTTTAGTTTCAGATTGTAATCATGGATTCAGTCAGTGACAAAGAATGGGTATCAGATGATGGAATGTGGTTCGCAAGGTTACTTTATGAAACAGGTAGTAAGCTCGGCAGTCAACCTCAACCTAGGCATGCTTTGGTCACACTGAAAAGAATGGAAGAATGTTCGAGTCTTGTTGAGTAGTTGCCTTCTGATTTGTTGCAGATAGCTATGACTCCAACAGTGACTTCTTTGGGTGAGCATAAGTTATTGAGACACGAAAACAAGGAGATAAGGCTTACTGTTATTCTTTGCCTTAGTGAAATTATAAGGATTACAACTCCTCAAATTCCTTATAATGTTGGCAAAATGAGGGAGATATTTGTAAAGACCCTAAGTCTCCTCAAACTGAAACTCAGCCTTTCCTGGTGATAGTTTCTGATTGTTTGTATTTTTTGGGAATGTTTTTCTTGATGTTGTTATAGATCATATGCATTCATGAAACTAGAACTAATAAATGCCAAGACTGATATAAATTAACTATGCAATGCAGCTGCTAAATTAAGACTTCTCAATGCTAGTCACAACTGAAATGTTATTGAATAAGCATCTACAGCAAGGCGATATGACTGAAATCTTCATCTAAATCATTTGGCAAAACAATTACAATGCAACCTTATTACTCCTTTATTGAATGCATAGGCCAAGTATGAGATGCTCATATACTGATTTACAAACTTAACATGATGCAATGCCAAGACTCTTGGCTTCAAAGTCATTACACTAGGAATAGATGCATCTACAGTCTGTTGTAAGACAACGACTTACAAATATTAAAGTCTATTTTATTATTGTATAAAATGCATAGAAAAAGGAACCTGCAAGATCATGTTTGATTGCAACAACTAATCAATCTCCATATACTGAAGATACCCGGAAAATGAAGTAGAAACTCATTATAAGAAGTTCTGAAATTACTGGCAGCCAGCTGAAAGACTCCTTGCAAAACATGATCTGCTTTCTATGTTTATTTCTCCACCTCCAAATCTGTCCCAAACTCTGAAAGGATGATAGGTGCCAACAATGGAGAAAGGAAGGGCCAAAAAGACTAAGCGCCTTGGCCTAGAAACAACACGCCAACCCTAGGTGCTTGTACGACCTGTTGAAAGAAGGTTGTACGGCCTTGGGAATGTGATCCCAACAATGAACAATGCAGCCTTTTTGTCATTTGATCTTCTCAATAGAAATCTGCTCAAAAACCGTGATGTAAAACTTCTCTTTAATGCATAGATTGAACCCCTGAATGAAGTCCACAATCAAGCAATGATTTAGCTGGTCTTTCACAACCTCAAAATTGCAAAACCAATGAGAGTTTTCGTTCCCAATGGCTGGAAAGCTCTAGACTACAGAAACCCTAGGTTTCTCTTCTCTAAACGCCAAAGAAATCATGCAAGACAAATATCAAATGCTCAATGAACGATTCAATTTCTCCTTTAGCTGCTTTATATAAACTTCAAGAGGTTGATTCCCTCCTCTTTGCCTTTTTGCACATTTTAAATAATATAATGTTTGCACTTTAGCCACATTAAATAATCTCCTTGAAGTTGGTGCTCAAGTTATTAATTATAAAATGCCCCCTTTTTAATGACTAATGACCCCTCAAGTCATAAAGTGCAATTATAACATTATAATATCTTTATAAGATTAATTATTATTAAACTTACCTTTAATAATAATCAAACATTATAACTTAGGCAAAACTCCTTATTTCATTAGACCAATTGAATTTCCGGAATTGACACTGCCATCATATCAACTTCAGGTGCCCTGCTATAAATAGAAATACTGGTTGTCTAACTTACTATAAATAGTAAGTATGTGAGACTAAGTCAAACGAAGGCTAAGCTTGAACCAATTGAGCTCTAAAGAAGAGAAATGTCATCAATTGATCAAGTGTCCGCATCAATAGACCCTCTATCCAATCTCCATTAGCCTACGAGGGTCCAACTGATAGGCTAAACCATCAAGAACGAGAACGAGCTAAAAAGGGGACATTACAATATTACAGCTGGTTATTGAAAGCTTTGATGGGATAGGTATTATCAGAAGTCCTCCTTTTGGGAAGAGGGTCAAAGTCCTAGAGTTGATGGCACAAGTGAGATCGTGTATTGTTATGATTGACTGTGGTTGTAATGACCTTATTTTACAGATTTTTCGTCTTTTCGTGGATTCTATCAGTAAGGAACATGATAAATCTATTCAAGACTACATGAGGATCATTATGACTTCAATTATTAATGAAGGTGATGAAATTTCCCAGTCTATCTTATCTCTATTGTTGGCTGTTCTAAAGCAAGAACAGGTGACATCTACAACTGCTTATAACTTAGTTCACAGTGTTTTCAAACAATGTGATGGTAAGTTGAGGCCCTACTTGTTTGGTAAGGAGCAGGTGGAAGAAATGGGGTTCAAATCTGAAGTGGTAGGTGTCGAGGATGCCATACTTCATGATGATAGTTTGGCAGAGTTTCAAGGTGATGCCTTGGATGTACATGCATCTATTCTGGAAGAGGAAGTGTGCTATGATGTTGTCAAAACAGCAGCCTCTAATATTCCATTGGAGCCATCCTATGAGGCTCATAACACCAGTACTTATGATGAGGATGTGTGCAAAGTTGATGTCACACATGATGATGTTTTCCAATCAGTTAATGATGGTGATTCAACATCCTATCACAGTGCTGATTTCAAATCAGAAAACTTGGATGGGAATGATAGGTTTCTGGGGTCCCATCATTTGGCAGGACAATTGAAGGTGAATGAAGGCATGATTGCTACAGCCATATAACACTTTGATGTTGCTCAACAGTTGATGGCAAACTGTTGTTGGACTCTAGTCACACATGAGCACTTTGATGGTGAACTTTCCCTTACAGAATTTCAGGCACTTAAAGAAGTGTTGTGAGTAATGAAAACTAACTACCTATAGCTACTAGTAGATAAAGATTATCTTCTCATGCTTGATGGGATTTATTATGATGCACTAAGAGGGAAAGAGGAAGAGGTTGACAAGCTCACTCATGAGCTTGAGGTCACCATGAACTCTCTTTGAAGAACACTCAAATGGCACTTCAAGAGTCATTGAGACTAGGATTGATGAGCTTACAATGGAGTTGAGCTTAGTGCAGTCATCATCACCCGTAGCTAACATTCAACTATCCATGGCAGCCTTTGGTGATAAGTATACATCCACAAATTGTGGGAATGTGCATATTGAGGATGTGGAAACATCTATTTGATTTATAGGTGCAGGTGACACCAATGGGGATGAGAGCATTGGATGAGCATAACAGGGAACAGTATGTTGCAACAGGTGTTCCTGAAGATGAACCCATTTCAAGTGATGCTGAGAATGTTATTGACAGGTCTTGTGATGAAGAGGTGGATTCTGCAGAGAGTTGTGTGATCGATCACAACGCTGTCCCATCTTCTTTACAAGAGGAATTCAGGGTGTCATCTAGTAGGGAAATTGGTTTCCATGCTGATATGTTTCCCTCTCCTGGAAGCAAATCAAAAATTTCCTTTTATGCAGCTGATTGTGATCAACAACCTTATGAGTCATAGGGATGGAAGGATCAGTTGAAGGTCACTGGAGATAAGGTTGATCAACCCTATCTCGCTTTGATTGCACACATAAGTTTGTCGAATACCTCCTTTGGTCAACGGAATTTGAGGAAAAATGGTACGGGGTCTTGACTGAAACTTCTATTTGAAGCTTGCAAACTATCAGGCACGCTTTGGAGGAAATAAAATCGGACTACCTCTATTTGCCTTTAGATAGAGACCTTGCCATCAGAGTTGCAAAGAAGGATGATAAAGCTAGAGCGATTATTGGTCTTGTTGTCTCTAATTTTGAGTTACATAATGTCAATTGAGAAAAATCATCCATGCAAATCTACTATAACATGAATAAACTATTTGGAGCAAAAGCAGTTAATGAGAAAGTTTCCCTAAAGTTTCAACTTTTCAAATTCAAGATGGTTGACGAAGTCACTATGTCTAGTCACAAATAGATGATAAATTGCCAGTCATTTTGTTAAATAGTTTTCGCTCTAAAATTAACAATGTCATTTTTACTTTTAGTTAGCTTCCTTCTAAAACTCTACAAGATATCACTTCAAGTCTCTAATCTAACGAAAGGAGAATGGTTGCAAGAGATATAGAAGATTATCCTCAACTTGAGATTGCATTATACTCAAGAAATAATCATAGAAGATTAAATAAAGACAAAGGGAGACTAAATGTTACTATTGCAAGAAAATAGGTCACATAGTCTAGGACTCTAGAACGATAGAATTCAAGCCAATGGTGTTCTCATCAAAAAGCTCAATTAAAAACCAAATGAATATAATATAGTCATTGTTGAAGATCTTTTGAAATTGGGCAATGGTAAAGACTTCTCCAATGAATTTTACATGCTATAAGAAGCCAATAGTTTTGATGGCTAAACTTACACACTCCTACACTCTAATACCAAAATTTATGCAACCTTTTTAAAATAAAGCAATCTCCAATATGAACCGTGACAAGAAGTATCCAAGTTACTGGTTAACAATAAGATGCTGGCAGATAATGGTTATCTGGGTCAATTCAACAATCAAGAATACTATAATTTCCTAAAGATAACCATATCAGTGCTTATTCAAACAAACAAGTAACTACGAGCTCCTGAAGACACCAATCACTACAACTAACTTCACACATCCATATTATAGCAACAAGTGCATTGCAAACAAAGAGGTTTCAAAGTCTCAAACCCAAGGAGACAAAGCTTTATTCATATATAGTTATGAGGAAACAAAATTGAATTCCAAGCGGCCAATCAATTGCATTTGGAGACAACAGAAACCCCCAATTGAACCATCATGCTGACCAATCTACATCTTCCCTCACATACACACACATCATTCCTGTTGCTCCAACGTGACTTTTATGGTGTAGTTGTTTGTCTTCTTGTTCCTCCAAGAACTATTTTTCCTCTCAGCCAAAACTTGGCTCCTCTTTTTCCCATAACCGTCCTTTTTCTTGGCAGCCACTCACACACCAAAAAAATGGGGTGATGCCTTGTAACTAACTTTCATTCAAATCCAAAACAAGAGAAGTTCGCTGCCCCATAATTCTCGGCCCCAAAACAGTTAATTCACACCCAAGAATGCAAATCACCAAATACAATTAAAGGCAAATCAAAATCTCATCAAGTAAAGAATGATGTTCCAGCATCAATTTTAGACACAAAGAGATCTAGCGTACATGAGCTTCAACATGGATCGTTATCGACTTCAAGAATTTGTGTATCATGGGAATTATACTCTAACGAGAGTCATAAAACAATTGTGTTGGAAATATTGTCATTGATGTCAAAGGGGCATGGGCAAGATAGTTTGTCATTGATGTCAAAGGTGTATGATAGCAAAGTTACATTAATGTCATGTCACATAGAAGGTAGAAAGGTAGAAGAAACTGCACCCGTTCCAAGACTGTTTTATCATCACAAGGCAATCATTAATTATTTTTATTGTTGGTTGGCTCCCTCCTACTTGGTGCCCTTCTTGAATTTGTTAAAAATAAAAATAAAAATATTTTTATGAATAGCCCGACCTCCCCCTAGTGTGGCACCCTCTTTGGAGTGTTCAAAAAAAAAAAAAAAAAATTTCTATATGGGGGCCGACCACTATTTGAGTGCGCAAGGTACAGGTGAAGAGGTGCATTTAAAATGAGTTGCATCTGTTAGTAAATGACATCTTTTCAATAAGTCGCCTACTTTGGAGAAGCTATAAGAAGTGGTTGCAAAGATGTTTAAAAAGCAAGTAATAAATTGAATATCTTTCTGATTTTAAAAAGCAGATTTTGAGAAAGGATAAGAGCAGATTTATATGAGAATATAAATATTATTCATAGCAGATCTAAGAGGACATTATAGCAGATTTGAGCAGACCTTTCAGAGTAAGTTTTAATGCAGATTTGAGGCAGATTTTGAGAAAGAGTTATAGCAGATCTAAGAGGAAATTATAGCAGATTTGAGGAAGATTTTGAGAAAGAATTATAGCAGATCTAGAGGCTGATTTATAGCAGACATTTTTTGAGCAGATTTGTGAAGGTGAATTAGAGCCGATTCAAGAAGAAGTTTCAAATATTTATCATTTTGTTTGTTTGGAGGTTGGTGCCTCCTAACTAGGAAGATCAAGAGGTTGGTGCCTCTCATTAGAAGAGATTGGTGTCTCTTGCTGAGTTGGTGCTCAGTTGCAGGGATTGGTGTCTCTAATGGGTTGGTGCCTACAAAAGAAAACTTGTAAAGAAGTAAGTTGGTGCCTACAAAGAAGAACAATACATAAGCAATATTTTTCCGTGGTTTTCTCTGGCAAGGTTTTCAAATAAATCGTGTGTTTTTAGTTGCTAGATCTTGCATATGTGTTATTGTTTTGGTTGAATAAGTTTTGAAAAGTAAAAGATTGTTTATACTGATTCACCTCCCCCCTCTCAGTATAATTGTGTGCTCATCAAACTAGATGGAGCATTGTGGATGTCGTTCAACATAGATGGTTGTCCAATAATTCATGAAGGTCTCACAGATGCTTCCAAAAAGGCAACTGAAGTCATCCTTGTTTGGATTTTAGGAAGCATGGTATCTATCACTAATAATTTGATCAGCACGACTTATTCTCTATCACATTCACTAAACTTGTCTTGGTCTTTACTCACAACTGTTGACCAGGTGGTGGTACCGAGAGTGATCTCTTCGACACATTTGTAGTTGAAAATTGTTACCATTCACTGCTTCCAAGTGTTGTAATACTTGCTAGTAAAATGTTGGCTGTCTTCCAACACAATGTTGGGTAAAGAGGCCATTCATGTTGTTATTCCCTCCCGTAAGTTACAATCACAAAGTAAGACCAAAAATAAACCCTCTAGTCACAAAGTTTTAGAAACCATGAAAACATTTGTAAAAACCCTAGCTTGCAAACAAACACCCACAATTTTGTATAAAAATCATCCGAAAACAGCAGTTATAAAAAACCCTAGGTGCTAAAGGAACATCCACGATTTATTTTTTAAAATAATTAACAAAAATTGAAACACTAGGTG
This sequence comes from Sequoiadendron giganteum, assembly GCA_007115665.2. NCBI lineage: Eukaryota > Viridiplantae > Streptophyta > Pinopsida > Cupressales > Cupressaceae > Sequoiadendron > Sequoiadendron giganteum. Next base: position 113,273,954 of record CM021106.1, on the reverse strand, counting down.
GTACACATGATTTTGTAGAAAAATTGTCAAAAAAATGGAGCAAAAGAATTGTTGTCCACATGCCCTAGCCATAGTGTCTGAAACCCTAGGGCATCAAATTTAAAACCCTGGCAGCCACAATATTTTTTTTAATTTTCAAAAAAATGAAAACAGAAAATGTTGTCCACCTGCAACATCCATGCATACCTGCAAATCCTAGGAAAAACCCTACAATTTTAAAAAAATCATCATAAACAGGCCACACGATTTTTCTAGACCATGCCTCAATTTTGTAGAGAAAAGTGGTATGATTTTTAGAAAAAATGGTGCACGATTTTAGTGTTCAAAACAATCAACAATTTTATCAGAAAACCTTGGTGCAATTTTTAGCTTAAAAAATCTGCGATTTCTGAAAAAAAACCCACAATTTCCACCAAAAAAATCACAATATTTTACTGTTTTTATAATCCGCAATTTTTTTCCTAGCTTGTCTGTCTTGTTCCATACTATTTCACACGACTTCCTTCAGTACTTTATGTGCTTTGAACGTTCCTCAAACCATCACTGTTGGCAGCAGTACATAGGTATTCACACATTCTTAGATCCCAAAGCTCAACTTGGGCTCTAATACCATATTACAAAAACAGCACACAAAAAGTTCACCAAGATTGCATAAAAAATAATTTAGAAAAAATGAGAGAAACAATCCTTATATAAGATTACAAACACTTTATCCATAGAGGATAAGACTAACAACTCATAGGATTAGATTGACAACTCAAAAAGAGAAAAGGTGAAAAGCTAAAGTCAACATGACTTTATTAAAGATTCCTAAAGTATATCCTAAAAACTAATTGACCATTACAATATAAAACATTACTTTAATAAAAAGGTCACTTTATAATTTAAACTGTCCAGCTTAATAAAAATAACTCATTAAATGTAAGTCAAGAAAAAATAACTATATTTAGACAACTTAATGTAATTAATTAATTATTCACTTTTTTTTATCCCAAATAGCCTACATAAATCAAAATAGCCTAAGGGTCTCCGTCAGTCACTTACACCCACAAAGGGGACATTACAAATAAGGAAACGTAGGCCACTTAAGGTACAAAAATGAAGAATAATACTTGGGTACTTGCGAATTATCCCAAAGAGACTATTGGATGTAAGAGAGTGTGGAAGATGGCATTTGCAGCAAATGGCACTATCAAAAAGCAAAGGGAAACATATTGCTAAGGCCTTTGCCCAAAAATGAATTAATTGTAAGGAATATTTTGTTCCCTCGGTAAATATAATTAATATCACAATTTGGTGAGAGAGTTAGTATGATGGATATAAAAGGTGCTTCTCTGAGTGGAAACAATCTCAAGTTGGAATACTATGATTTCAGGTAACAAAAGCTGCCTCCAGTTGGGATAACAATGGGGACAGAAGCTAGATTTATCTACAATTTCATATATTTCAATATATTTCAAGAATTTCCTGCAGATAGAATGACTCTTTAAAACCATTTTTAATCTCAGACATACAAGATATCATATGGCATAGAGTTTACAATGGAGACCTTGTTCAAAGATATTTTGGATATCCCGTTATAATCTAACAATGGATCATATTTAACAAATACCTGAATTATCAGAAACAAAAATTAAGAAAACACAAAAATCAAGGAAAGCACAGGAAGGTAAAAATAAAAATTAGAGTGATAAATTGCATTGCAAGCATGCCACATCTCCCCATTATATATTAAAACATTTGTAATCAAACATGTGACAAAAAACATAGGCTTTAGATTTACAAAGGAGATCTCATCAAAGGGCATTCTGAACATCCAGTTGCAACTTTCAAATCTATCCTAGGTTAACTACCTTAACTGTCATATACAAAATATAAGCAAAGATAGAAAACAAGGGAATCAAGGCAATGAAATAAAATAGTGATATATTGCATTGTAAGCCACATCTCCCTGCTCTATAACAGAATGCTTGCAACTTAACGTTTGGAAACAATGCAACAAATGTAAATCAGAAAACAAATACCTTTCAATAATAGCTTCTATAATTGTTCCGATTGTCTCAGTATGAATTAGGCTCTGGAACCCTTCAATCAGTTCCCAGAATTGCAGCAATGCAGTTCTACATATGATGACTAAGAGAACATTAAGACCAGCCTCTCCCAAAACGGTGAACATTTATGTTCAATATCCATAAAATAACTCAAAGTAAACAGATAATGCCAGAATGTAACCTTGCATTACTTCTAATTTTCAACTCCTTATTATTGATACCCTCAGTACGAATACGCTGCAAGAAACACACTTCAGCTTATATATCAGTAATATCATATGCTTAAATAGTATAAAACTATTAAGGTACAAACATGTTATTCATCATAATAGGCAGTGCAATATTGAGCAAACCATGAAGACTATGCAAATCATAGAGTTGAGACTAAGAATAAGAAAGTACTCAACAAGTTAATCTTTGACTTAGTCTTGGCTAAAACAACTCAGCACTTTCTTTTAGATATTATAAAACATGCTTTTAAGGGTTTTTTCTCTTATATTTTATGTGCTTTTGTGTACTTTTACTGATTTTTTTAGCAGACTCAGCTAGCCTTGTAAGTGCAGAGTCTTAAAACTCTGATGTAAATTTTATGATTTCCAGCTATATCAACACCACTACCTAGTATATGCCTTTAGATATGCCTTTAGACAAGGCATATATAAGGATTTAAATATAATTAACAAGCTCATCCATTTCAAATTGCGGTGTCCTACATCTTACTCAATAAACTAAAGAATTTAGGTATATATTAAGGATGCAGCATCTCCATTTCCACGATGATCCAACAATTGCATATAACTCATAAAAATTGTTAGCTCCCTTATTAATCTTTAACTCAGAGCAGTCTTGATCCAACAATTACATATAACTCATAAACATTGTTAGCTCCCTTATAAATATTTGATACGCATAGTTTGTATTAATCTTTATTAAATACTTGGCACCCTTACTGCTGACAAGGAGATCACAAATGTGCAAAAGTGGTTAGCTCCTTTTGACAGAAAACTTATTCAAAATGAATACTTCAAATAATGCCTTCACATCTTCTCCTTTCTTTCTCACTAAAACAACACATTTCACAAAAAGGTTCATGGATTTGATTCTTTGGTAACACCATTCCTCAAGACTGATCTGTTATGAAGTGAATTGCTGAAAAAGGATATCCATGTTTAAAATAGGCTCGGTCCATTTCTTCTACATTAAGTCATGTCCTTTTGATGGACTTATGTATCTTCACATGATTTGCTTTTTTTCTTATGTGACTTCTGCTGATTTCTTTTTATTCGAACACTGGTTTTGAGAATCACATCTAATAATTTTTCTTCAAACAAAAAATGCTACTGTAGTCTCCAAGTACTCACACAATTGAATGCCTGTTCAACTATTGTGTTCCATCACTTATTGATAAAAAAACAAGTTCAGTTCCTTCCTAAACTTTGGTGAAAAGGCATATAAGAACCCGTTTCCTTGATGCAAAAATATAAAAGGCAAGATTACAAGAATACAGGAACAGAATTTGATCCATTTTACTTTTGTTCTATTTCTCTATATTTGATATTCATTTTCACTTTTAAGTGAAAAAGAAACACTAATGCTTTCAGGAATCCAATTGAAATGAGTTATTATAGAGCCTCCATAAGTTTAAGTAACAATATCATTGCTCCATTATTTATTTTATCTCCTAGATCCATTAGAAAAACCCCATCAAACAAAATCCTGTTAATGAGATTTGGGATAATATGAAATCTTTCATGAGGATTCCTTTATTATCAATATTTTTAAGCTTATAATTTTAATGAGATTTAGCATTATATGAAATCTTCTGTATGGATTCCTTTATCGTCATTACAGATGACCTTTGAAAATCCTCCAACAATTAACTCTCATGTTTGAACTTGTTGGTTCCAAATATAGTTACCCGAGATTCATAGCATATCCCTTAGTACTTGTCAACTGTGTTGGAAAAACATCCCCATCTTTGAGGCAAATATGGGGCCATCCCAATTGGCAGCACACTTCAGATGAAGTTCCTTCATGTGTATACATCTCGTAGAAATTTTCCTTCAAAATTGGGAATTTTTCTATAGAAGTTTCTTAGATTTATCATATAAATTACATTGGTTCTTTTCTTCAAGTGCTGATAATGGTTGGCAAGAGCAAAAAGAATTAAAGAATACAGTAGACTTGTAATTTTCCTATTTTTTCAAGAAAATGTATTAAGCTTTCTCTAGCAGAAAACTTTCTTATCAAAACTCAGAGATACTAATAAGAGGAGAGACAATAACATATTTGCTTTTGTTGACATTTACTTCTGTATTTAGAATGTTTCTAACTTTTAAGCATTTTAGATTTTTTTAAGTTTGTATAGTTTATGTGTATTTTTTTCTACATTTAAATATTCAATTAGATTTGTTACTTTTTAAAAATTTGTTATCTCCAAGTATCCATCTCCCATTTTTTTGTTCTAAATAGAATAGCAGTACCCATTCCCATCTCTTTTGCCAGTACCAGTCCCAATCCTGATCTCCTTGTAACAACGGTTCTCAATGTACTCATTACAATCATCATAAGCAGACCCAATTTTAGTGCTTTCAGTGGTTATCCCACGTCAACTGCGAATTTCCTAATTCCAATCCCTACACTTGCCAAAGACTTCATATAGGAACATTATACTCCTAAATACAACATATCATTGTCAGTTAGTTGATTTTTCTATTTGCAGTAATAGGCATACAAATAAACCATGGTTTAATTTGACAACACACATACATTTAGCTAAATGCCATATTTGTTCTACAGAATTTCATAAACCGCAATGCATATATGCAAAGCGTCAGGAGTAGTACACTGGTAAGCTTTGCCAATAGTTCAAAGAGAAATCAAATAATTTTTAACATATGAATATGGCACAAGGTTTTGAGGCAATAAGTGTTGGTTGTACAACCTACTTTCAAAGCACTTGAAAGTGTCAAATTTTTATCGGATGCCCAACGCTTAAGTGCAGCCAATGTCTGTTCTCCAATGCCTACAAAATAGTGCAAACTGTGTTCATCATAAGAAACTAAACATTGAAAGCATTGCTTACATTTCCTTAGCATGAAAAGGGCATTGAACAGTATTCAATGAACAGACAAGAAGTTAAAACTATGGAGATACAGGTATATAAAGTGAAACTATTGTTCACAATTTCTGCTTTCTAAGCATTACGCACATCTACCATTTCCTATTCTATACCATTAGTCTCTAGTTTAGTGATTTATACTGCAGAACAAAAATATCTATCAGTCGCATGATAAAGAATGCCTTTTGTCTAGCTTTCAAGTGATCCACAATTTCTTCTTTCCATCAGAATGGTTGTAACAACCATTTATACATAGCAAACATATCCATGGAATTACCTATTTTAAATAGCTTTGACCACAAAACGAAATTCAGAGCAATCATACCAGACAATTTCACATCAAACCTCTTCTGTAAGCAACGATAGCATAATGAATAAGATTGAGCAAGTTTAGATAAAGATTTGTACCAGCTTTTGACTGCCCTCAGCCAACAAACTATTCTACTACAATTAGAAAAGAATGAAATAAATTATAACAATACCTGTATATGCCCAGCAAAGGTGAAAGTGAAACTACAAATCAAAATGGTGAGTGTCAAAAGACCCCCAAAAGATGAAAAAGTAATAGTTGGATGTAACACAGAGAGGAACTGGGTAGTCATAAGTTGCAAAGGACCAAAAGCAAAGAAGTCATCAAAAGATCAAATATGTGCTGCCTAGTTAGAGCTACGTTGCGTGACAGAGTGCTATTTGGTCCATTGGTGTTCTATCAACAACCATTTCGTAGTCAATCTAGGGTCATCCCACAATAATGGGTCCCAAACTTGGGACATCCTGATTCTTTTCTTGAAATCACATATTTTCAGAAAAAAACTAATGATTTAAGCCTCGAGGGATTCCATCTAAATTGTTTTAATTGAAGAGGGTTAGATAAGACCCCCTTAGATTAAACCCCTTTGGATAGAACCCCTCTAGTCTTAAAACATACCCATAATGGAGTCTCTTTCACACCAATCAAAATGTTGACAAAAAAACACTTTTTCTTTTATCTTTTGAGGGATTAAATAAAGTCATTTAGAAATTATGTTTTATAAGTATGCATCTCTTATTATAAACTTTCCAAAAAGTATAATTTTGAGTATTTTTAATTTTATTATTATATTTATATTTTATTTCTTGTGAATGTTGTTTTTTCACTAAACATCAAGGTATTTGTTTCACACATGCGGAAAAATAGAAAAATAAAGAAAAAAAATCTAAAAAAATATGTGTGCACTAGGTATTGATGCTCTTGTTTCATCAAAAATAAATAAAAATTCATTTCAATACATACAAAACAAGTTATGTGTGACGACATACCTGATTATAATTACTTTGACTTCAAAAATTAAATAAAAAAAAAACTATACAATAAAAAATAATTAAAAAATATCTATGCACTAGATATTGATATTAAAAATATATATCTTAAAAATTACAATTTTATCCTTTCAATAAATTTTTTTATGTGTGACGACATAAACGTCACTTTTTAAAAATGTTGTTTACTATAAAAAATTATTTATTAAAAGTTAGACAAAAAAATTCACAATTTATTTCTATATTTATTTATTTTTTAATTTTAGAATCTACATACAAATCTTCACAAGTCACTTGTTCACATCATCTCCCAATTATTAATGGTTTAGTTTCTATAGATTTTATAAAGTGAAATTTTGTAAAAAAATGTTGATACTAATGTCCAACGTGGCCAAAAAGTGGGACAGAGTATTGTGGGCTGACCCTCTACAGATTGAATCTAAACGAAAGAAACAAAGAGAAAATATTTATAAGTTACAATAGCTAATCAAGGATACTAAAAGAATTTCAAATGTAATATAAAAATCCAAAGCTAAATCCAAGAAGCAACAAATCAAATTTGTATAGATCAACAAATGATCAATGAAATTACATTCAATTATAATAGAGAAATATTACAGTAAACAAGACTCTAGGTTGTGAAAAGTAACTAAACACAAGGCACTAAATATATGTAAGTAAACAATAGGGATAACCCTAGAGCAATTAACCCAAACTTGAAGAAATATGTAAATTACAAATAGCTTCCTAAAAGGAGGACCCCTCAGTGAAGCATCAAGCTAAAGAAGATGAAACTGGTAAACCATGGAAAACAGCTAATGGCGTCATGGTTGCACCAAAGCTCAAGAATGAAGACCCAATGAATTGTCTCTCATCACAAGGAGACCAATGTAGGCTAATACACTAGGTCGAACTCAAGTACTCTCCCTAGGATCTCCCTAACATCCACATCTAACAAACATTTGATGATAAGAAAATACTAGTGATCTATGCCTTCCTTGGCAATCCTAGTCGTGAAAAATGGGAGAACCCCCAGTGTTAAAGAAAGAATAGGTAACTCACCTATAGCAAAAGTCAATGTGGTGGGACGCACTATGACACATTAAGATGAACACCATCTCACTTATTCATCCCCATATGAGCATCAACTAGTTGTATCCAATGAGTGTTTCTTGGCTCTATTTTTTCTAGATGGATTCAAGCAGCAATCAATGTAGCAACTCTACAACTACCCTAATAAGATATATGTAAACTCGACCTCAAGGAGAGAATGATAAATGAATCTGGAAATTGCTTGTGTACTTTGATGTTGATATTGAACATGCCTAAAACCAATCCATAAGAGCAAGTACCATAAAGATTTAGGAACATTATCCATAACGAATGGCCCTCAGTTTGAGATGTGATCTAAAGTGAATCAAATACAAGATTTAGCATCATTTACCATAGGCTCTCAATATGAGATGTGATCTGATATGAATTAAGATATCTTAAGTCATAAGCAAGATGTGGTGAAGAGATAACTAGAAGATCCAAATGCAACTCATGTGATGTTTCATCAACATGGAGGTAGGATCACAATTCATGTTATTTGACAACACTCTCATCTTTTACAAGTATGTCATATTGTGTAGAAACACTAGAAGCCTATTCATGAAGCCCCTCAAGATGGAACATTATTGTAGTTCATGATTAAAAAATGCACATGGGTAAGCTCCCCCAAAAGACAAGCATATGATATGATGGAACTTTATAAATTGTGTGCATTTGCATGAATAGTCCCCGAAAATAACTCAATTATGAGACCTTCCCAAAAACTTATGATGACACAGTATACTTATAATTGCCACTTGCCAAATCAATGAAGTGGTTTTGATCTTAGTGTATTACAAATGCTAAAAATAGGCCATAAATCTCAAACTACAAATTTTTATACAAAATGGGATAAACCAAACTACACCAATAAGTACGCAAAAAATTATGTACTTTCAAAATAATGCACCTAAAAATGATACCGTATGAGCCCAAATAGACCAGGAAGTTCCCAAATTGAGAATTGCTCAATATTACCTATGAGAATCTACAATTTTTGGAAAACCCAAACACCAAAATCAAAATTGCATTAGAGAGGAGTCAAATTAGGAGTGAAGGAAATGACATAGTGCTGACATCATGCTAACATCAATAGTCAAAAAAGCAAATTCATTGAAATATTCCAATTTCCCTATAAATTCCAATATCACCTTTGGTTGGCCTCAAAATCACTATTGTACACCAAAACAACACACAAATCTTTGAAACTACTAACCTAGCTCAAAAACCACTATCTAGATAAAAAATGGTTTTCTAGCAAGTAGTGTACACCAAAACCACACACACAAATCTCTGAAACTAATAACCTAGCTCAAAAACCGCTCTCTAGATAAAAAATAATTTCTAACAAGCAGGGAGTAGGCACCACCTTCATGGAAATGGCTAGCTTGTGGTCCTATGATGGTCACTACTTTGCGAAGAGGGAAGACCACTAGTAGTGTACAAGCAATTTAGCCTTGGTAGTTAGAGGTTTGAAAAGTGGTTGTGGCGATCCACTGGGGGTTTTCTTTTCAAAGAATTGTATGGTCAAGCCAAAAGAAATTGCCTCAAATTCTCCTAGCACCAAACTTAGATGCATTTTATATGAAAATGGAGGTTTTCAAGCTTTCTAGGTATAACGACAAGATTTCTTTGTTCTAAAAATGCTCTAGAAACAACTTGTATGCCAAATTCAACAATCAAACCCTTATTTACAACCAAGCTTCCCAATCTCTGATTTCAACGAAACAAAAGTCAATCTTCACTTTATTGAGCCTTCTGAACATTATGGTGAGTTCAAATTTGATCCATCAAGCTCCAAAATTCACATCTCCTTCAAAGCTTCAATCAAAACTTCTATTTCTCAAAGGGCACAAATCAACTAAAGAAACCAACATAGCTCTTAAACCACGTAAGACTTGTTGGTCAACCCCACAAAAGCCTAAGAATAACTTGCAATTAAAATAACCTTCCACACAAGGGAGAAACAATGGACATGCTATGAAGCTAGAGAATTCATTAGATACATAAATGAAATGAGTACAATACATTATTCATGTAAACATGACAAACCCCTTGTGTATGTAGACAAGGTTGAGACTCTATGACAAACTAAGATCATGACAAGTGTCTTAATCCTATGATATGACACAAAAAGTAAATGACCCATGTAAGCTTAAGTATGCAAGTGTGAAAGGGCCTAGAGGGAAACCAATTAGGTAAAATAGCCTGCTCACACCAACTTCCAACCTCCAAGTAAATTGTGGAACCAAAAGAAATGGATCCAAAACCACCCGATTCTCTACTTGAACATTGCCATCTCCCTCAAATATCTTAAAAGAGGAGTTTATAGATAAAGTGCTCCAAACTCTCAGCCTCCTAAAGGAAGTAAACACAAAAAATGTCTTATTGAAAATAACAGTTATAAAGACCCAAGTATGATATTTTTCTTAAAATTTCTGTTTTGTTTGCTCTCGCATTTTGTCAAACACTTGACATGGAATTCACTTTTTGAAGATTTTGATTGTGTTTCCTTTAGAAGTGTTTAGGTAAGTAATAGAATCATATAACATGCTCTTTCCAATTCATTCATATACAATAAACATTCATGATACTTGAAAGACATTATAACAAAAACTTGTCCTATATTCCATTTGCAATAAAGAGGGAAAAATATAAAATTAGTGGCTGCTATAAGAACAGATTGCAGAGATAAATTTAATTATTTTCCTAACCTCATACAATTTGCAATGATCTTATATATCTGCAATCAATATTCAATCCCCCAAGTTCACCAGCTAAGAGTTTTCCATCCTCAATGCCATCTCCAAACATGCCTAGAAGCTGGTCTGAGGTTGTGCTAGCAATAACAGTGAAATTTCAGACTTCACACGCCCTCACACAACTGCAGATAACTCCAAAACAGACCCATGACTCCCTTGGGAAAGATGGCGGCCAGTACAGACAAACCCAAACGCCTTCGTCACAACTCCATACAACTCATAGTATTCACGGTGAAGCGCCTTGGAATGTAGGCTCCATGATTCCTCTAAAATCAACTCTTATGCCCAACCATAACAATACATATGCTCAACAACAGTAACCTTCATAACATGGCATCACACACAAATAGTCTCCCCACTCTGTATTCATTTTCCACTCATTGAACCTATAATCTTCTTGTAAACCTTTGAAAATAATAGATAGATAAATTGGTCCTCCAGCAATCCTCCACAAAATCTATCAATTTTATCGTGCCTTGCAAGACTTCACAAAATTGCCAACAAACCCTTCTATTCAAAATTGGAAATCCAAACAATAAAACCTATGCGCAGTTCTTGAATGAAACCACCTGCAAACTCTTTTAATACAAATATAAACCATACTCGAATCCGCCTCCAAATCTGAAACGAAAGTTTTCGTTCCCATTTTCAAAGCCTTTAGCACATCGTTGATCCCTGGTTGGAACTGCACTGCCTTTCAAGTTTTTGTCCCTCCGATGAGAAATGTGGCCACAGGCACAAATCTCCAAAAGAGAAATTAACAATCTTCTAAATAATGCAAATGAGCTAACAAAACTCCTGTAACAATTTTGGAAGCTTTTCGAAAGATATAACATAAAATCACTTTATAAATTAATTTTGGAAGCTTTTTGGAAGATATAACATAAAATCACTCTATAAATTAAATAAGCCTTATATCTCTGAAAAAGTGATTTATTTTATTGTTTAAATGTTCCAAGCACCAAAAACCACTTTATCAGCATACGACATTTAAAAATTTCACTTCTCATTCTAATGAGCTATCATACTAAGGTGCTCATTAAAATATTTGATAAAATTAGCAACCTTAGTAAAAATAATTAAATTATAGCTCATTAATACATCCGAGTTGCGGAAACTGTCAAAAAGCGTTGGAAACAAAATTTGATTGCACTGAAGTGATACTGATGAAGAATAATGAGAATCGGACCCGACTGGGTGACTTACTATAAATAGATGCTCTCTTCGAGAATCTTGGAGAACACACTAGAAGTCGAAAATAATTTCAAAAAGTGTCACTTGAGTCCTCTAAATCATCTGAGCTCATTGATAATGTCAAATAACCTCTCAGATAAGGCTGACACGCACCAAGAAGGTCAGAGCCAATTGCAATGCAAGAGAACCCAAAAATGGGGACATTACAACAATTAGCCTCAACTTGTGACTAGTGAGGGCATATCCTAAAATACTCCAAGGGAGATCCTTAGCCCACAAGGCCAATGATGATTACATCTACACTTTGTGATACATGTTAAGCACTCCCAAAACCTTAATAAGTTTAAGCTTACCATCAAAGAGCTTGAATAGATTGCCAAGATATCATTTATGAATATAGGTTGTGCCTTTCATCTATGAGATGTTTGAATTGGCATTCTAACATTATGTTTTCTATCATGTTGGTTGTATACATTGTCCTATTTTTTGTAATCCATCTAGATAAATGTCGTTGACCTTCTTATCTCCATTAATCATCCATATGATCACGCCCATTAGACCTTTGTCAATGAAAGAATCCTAACCTTTCTCTTATTACAACATGGTATATAATTTTCCAAATAATGGCTTTTGCAATTGTATCCTTAAGAGATGATCATCATTGATTAATTGAAATCTTTATGAGGTGTATGGTATTAGTTCTCATCATAAAGCTAGTCAAATTATCCATAAGCTGACCTATATACACCTATAATTGGCTATAAATTGTGTGTGGGTGAAAGTCTTCTAGGATTATTGAATTTATTGAATGTTCCATTTTTTTATCATAGTGATTGATGGACTTTAATATACAAATTCACTTCAGCATCTTTGCTAGATTAATATAGCATCCTTTAGAAGTTTTGAAAGCAAAAATTAATTTTTTGTTCAAATTATCAAACACATTTTGTTGCATGTTGCCCCACTAAAAATGGGCCCCCTTTTAAGTTAACTTTTACAAGAAGAAAGAAATAACTACATAGCCTGTGACAATTCTACTATCATAGTCCACATCACTCTAAAAGGATACAACAACACCTACATTCCTATGTACATCATATACTCACAAATGCTTTCACTTGGTCAAAGTTTGTCCTTGTAGTCCGCCGCAAGTAATTAATCCTATTTTAGTCGGCCAAATAAAAAATAAATATTATTATATGCAGTAAATGGTAATTAATATGTGTGTTATCAAGAATTAATCCCCAACCATGGATTAGTTGTACCAGGTAGTTATCGATGGTTGGTGTGTAATGTCCCCTAGTTGGGGGTATGCCTGAATTTGCCCAAAAAGTAACAATTCCAACAATATAATTTGTTTTACAAATAGTATTCTAAAAACAAATCATACAAAAGTTATTGAACTTAAAGAGTAAATGAACAATTAATATAAATAACATTGCCAGATTGGATCTAATCTATAGTTTCATTTCTAATAACCAATCATAGAAAGGATTGGAAGGGAAAGCATGGTAGAATGCCTGGAGTCTATTCATCACAATTAAGCCCAAGATCGTGGCAATCACCCCTTGGCCCCAAGTGGCAGGAACTCTTGCTACCACTTCACTATCTTTTGTTGAACTATTGTGATCTTTCAAATAAAAACTTTTTGCAGATTTTTTAGCCTTGTTTTTCTTACATTGATACCCCTTCTTGAAATATTTTGATTTCTTTTCACAATCGCTGTCCTCATTCTTCTCATAAGGACATTTTGATGCTAAGTGTCCCACCTTTCCATAGTTGAAGCATTTGAAAGCCAACTTGCCTTTGTATCTTCTTGAACCCTTCTTCAATTTCCTTATGAAGTGCGCCTCATTAGAATCTGAATCTTCATCAAAACTATCACTAGTAGTAGGCTACTTGTCTTTTCCCTTTTTCGTAACTTTGAAAGCTGCCTCTTTCTTGACTAATTGATCAGGAATAGTCCTCATCTCATAGGCTATTAGAATGCAATGAACCTCATCAACTGTCAACTTATCAAGTTCCTTCATCTCTTCAATCATTGAACCTTCATGTTGATGTTACAGCGTCGGGTCTCTTACTTCCAATGGCTATAATAAATAAAAGAGGAATAAATTAAATAATAGCCTTTGGCTATTTAATTTATTATAGATCGAATTTAAGTGAAGGGGTGGTTCACTTCATTAAAGAAATAATATTTATTCTTGGCCGACCTATTTAATTATTGCTATTTCTTAATGAGGTCGACCTCATGAAGAGTCACATTGTTTTGTATAAATACAAGGCGATGATCATCTCATTTGATCATCAAGTTCATTTCATCATATTCACATTCCTAGAAGAAGTTCGCACTTGAGCAGCAGATCATCATATTGTTACAGTAGATTGATTTCAAGGAGAAACATATTCATGTTGTATCTTAGCATCTAGGAGAGGTGCTATTATTCATTGTATCAAATTCGGCATTGTGTTGGGCTTGAGTTGTAAGCAGATTTCTGCTCTTATTCCTTGAATATATAAGTGATATATTTGCTGGGTTTTTCTCCCTCGAATAGGAGGGTTTTCCCAAGGTATCTTGTTGTGTTCATTGTCTTATGTGTTGCAATTTCTGCTTATTGAATTTCTGATCCTAAAACTAACATGGTATCAGAGCGGGTTTAGATCTGATCAGATTTGTCCAAGCAATTCTAGCAGATTCAAATGCAGACCTTGAGACAAACTTCATCATATTGGCTGCGAGCAGTATACAGATAGTTTTGAAGGCTTCTGAGGTTGTCAATCTTTGACATGTTAGAAGGCACGGGTAAAGCTGTTGAGCTTGTGTAAGTGCCATGGAAAGAATGTGATGGACTCGAACTGTGTGAGGGTGTGAGCTTCAAAATTCACTTCATTTTATTGGTCATGGGCTGAGATGAGTTGAAATATATTGAAGAACCTATTCAAGTTGTCATTGTGATCAGTTTCTTTGAAGAGGAGGAATTAACATTTAGAGGGAGTCTGACAAACCAACAGAGGCAACCTTGGACGAGGCGGTCAGGAGGTTGATGCAAGAACTTGGAGATTCAGAAGGAGTCTCATGTTTGCAGATTGAAGAAGGCTTTGTATGGCCTTAAGCAGGCTCCTCGTGCTTGGTATGAGAGGATTGATCGATACCTGCTGAGCTTGGGTTTCTCCAAGAATGATGCTGATTCAAACCTATACTTCAAGGTAATTAATGGTGAGGCCTTGATCTTGGTTCTCTATGTTGATGATCTATGTCTTACTGGAGAAGAACACCTCATTATCAGATGCAAGGAGGAGTTGACTTCTGAATTTGAAATGAAGGATCTTAAGTACATGCATTACTTCCTTGGTTTAGAAGTATGGTAGAGTCCTAATGAGATCATTCTGAGTCAAGGGAAGTATACAATAGACATCTTGAAGAGATTTGGTATGATGGATTGCAAATCCATGTCTACACCTATGGAAAGCAACTTTCAAAAGTTAAAAGAGGCTGCAACGAGTTCAGATCTGGTGGATCCTACTATGTACAGGCAATTGATTGGATCGTTGATGTATCTAGTCAATACTAGACCAGATATTTGCTATGTAGTGAGTGCACTTAGTCAGTTCATGAGTGAACAAGGAAAATACATCTAGTTACAACTAAGCATATCCCGAGATACTTGCGTGGCACAGTTGGATATGGCTTAAGATATACTTTGAGTGTAGATCTTCAGTTGCAAGGATATTCTGACTTTGATCGAGCAGGGAGTGTAGCTGATCGAAAGAGCACCTCTGGTTGTTGCTTTAATTTGGGGCCTGCTATGATTTCCTGGTACAACAAGAAGCAGTCTTCAATAGCACTAAGCACTGCAGAGGCAGAGTATATTGCAAGGTGTGTGGCAGCTCGAGAAGCAGTGTGGCTTCAAAAGCTCCTTGTAGGTTTGTTTGGACAATCATTGGAGCCAATTGTCATCCATTGTAATAATCAAAGCTATGTAAAGCTTTCTATCAATCCAGTGTTCCATGACAAAACCAAACATGTTGAGATCAAATACCACTATATCAGAGATATGGTATTGAGGAAAGCAATCCAATTGAGATACATTTGTACTGATGAGCAGACGGCTGACATTCTCACCAAGCCTCTCTCCAGAGTGAAGTTTGTGTACTTCCGAGACAAGCTTGAAGTTGTGGAGAATGAAGCCCTAGCTGAGAGGGAGACTCAACATCAGTGATCGTCTGTGATTTGCTATAATGCATATTTCTCTGTGAGAGAAATTTGAGGTGTAAGCCCTTGTTAATGCATCTTTCTCTATGAGAGAAATTTGAGGTGTAAGCCCTTGTTAATGCATCCTTCTCTGTGAGAGAAATTTGAGGTGAAAGTCCTTGGTTCCACCCTTTGGGAGTAGCCATGGTGGATGTCATGTTGAGTGACTCCATGACAACATCACGTTGAGAGACTCCGTGATGATTTCTTTGTTTTTGTGTTTATCCACCCTCTGGGAGTAGCCCTGGTGGACGTCATGTTGAGATGACGACATCACGTTGAGTGACTTCGTGATGGGCACATGTGCACATGTTCTTTCCATACATGGGAGTAGCCATGATGGACTATATCACGTTGAATGACTCTGTGATGTGTTCTCTTCTCACATATGGGTGCAGCCATTGTGAGTGTCATGTTGAGAGAATCCATGACCTTCTGTATCAGGAAGTAATCCTCCCTAGCTGAGAGGGAGTGTTGATGTTATAGTGTCGAGTCTCTTACTTCCAGCGGCTATAATAAATAAAAGAGGAATAAATTAAATAATAGCCTTTGGCTATTTAATTTATTATAGATCGAATTTAAGTGAAGGGGCGCTTCACTTCATTAAAGAAATAATATTTATTCTTGGCCGACCTATTTAATTATTCCTATTTCTTAATGAGGCCGACCTCATGAAGAGTCGCATTGTTTTGTATAAATATAAGGTGATGATCATCTCATTTGATCATCAAGTTCATTTCATCATATTTGCATTCCTAGAAGAAGTTCACACTTGAGCAGCAGATCATCATATTTTTACAGCAGATTGATTTCAAGAAGAAACATATTCATGTTGTATCTTCGCATCTAGGAGAGGTGCTATTATTCATTGTATCAAATTCAGCATTGTGTTGGGCCTGAGTTGTAAGCAGATTTCTGCTCTTATTCCTTGAATATATATGCGGTATATTTGTTGGGTTTTTCTCCCTCAAGTAGGAGGGTTTTCCCAAGGTATCTTGTTGTGTTCATTGTCTTATGTGTTGCAATTTCTGCTTATTGAATGTTTGACCCTAAAACTAACACTTCACATTAAAATGCAAAGGAAGAGACCTTAAAATTTTTTGAACTACAGTGGACTCTTCAATCTTTTCTCCTAGAACCTTGATAGTGTTAACCATAGTTGGCAAACTCGCAAAAAACTCGCGAGTTTTTGCCGAGTTTTTTGAAACAACTCGGCTTTGCAAAAATAATTGTTTCTAATGAAATTTAATTAATCTTTTAAGTTTCTGAGTTTTTTCGAGTTTTTGCCGAGTTTTAAAAAACTCTCCAAATTTTTGCTTGGCGAGTTTTTTTTTGGGGCGAGTTTTCCAACTATGGTGTTAACAACTTCATCTACTCATAGAAAATAAGCATCAATGTTTTCCTCTTCCTGCATCTTGAGACTCTCAAAATGTCTTCTATAAGTCTAAAGGTTTGCATTCTTAACCTTATCATCTCCTTCATATGTTTTTTGAAGTTTCTCCCAAATCTCGTGAGCAGTATCACAATGCAACCTTCACAAATTTTGTATCTCACAAACCACATAAGATAGCATTCATAGCTTTTGCATTATTCTCAAAAGCTTTCTTTCCATTTGCATCCGAAGGAGGAGTTGATGGAATTGGATAACCAGATAATACACTTCTCCAAACATCAAAACCAAGTGACATCACATAAGTACGCATTTGAACCAGTGTTACCCCAAGTTTTCAGGACGAGGACGGCGGAACGAGTCCCCAAGTTTTCGATTTTTCAGGCCAAATTTAGGGACGGTGGGGGACGGCTATATAAAATATAGAAAAATTTAAAATATATAGGGAAACATTAAATATTCATATGAAAACATGGATAAAGCATGCATATATACATTATAGAAACTTAGCATATAAATTTTTTGTAAAGAATTCATTGCCAATATAGTTTATTTTTCAATTACGATATGAAAATCAAAATAAAAAGAACATGGTACACTGTTACCATCCCCTTGGCTATTTCCGGGACGGGGACAGGGAGGTTTAGACCAAGGGACGCGTCCCTGGGTAACACTGATTTGAACACTCCAAAATGCATAGTTAGAGCCATCGAATAAAGGAGCTCTGTTTGTAGCAAGACCTTCATGAGAATCCATGTGTGCAACCAAGATCTACCTCCAAGCATTTAAGCTCTCTTTCTGAAGGGACCCTGCTCTGCTACCATTTGAAGAGCACACAGGAAATACTCAGAGGGGAGGGGGGTGAATCAGTATTTCCAAATCTTTAAAATTTAAACCACATGAATTAGAAATCAAAACAGTAAGAGCAAACATTAGACACCATGAACACATATATTACGTGGAAAACCCTTTAAGGTTAAAATCCACGACAAAATATTGCTTTTATTATCTTCAAAAGGCACCAACCCAGATTACACAAGTGAGCACCAACTCTCCTGAAGCGCCAACTCCCAATCAACTGAAGCACCAACTCTATTGTTGTTGAAGCACCAACTTCGAATGGCTAAAGCACCAACTTCAACATGAGCACCAACTCATAGAGAAACTTCTCAATACTGCAATTCTGATCACACAACCAAAATACATTTTGCACTTCACTGAGACACTTATGCTTGCACAAGAAAACACTGATTAGATTCTGAGATCTACAATTCAAACACCAAAACTTAATCTTGTCAAATTAACATACTTCATAACAAGCTGATTCCAAGAAATGCATAACCAAGCACCTCACATTACTATACATGAATAAGAAGGTTACACAAGCTCATAGTTTTGGCAACACCTCATAAAGAGATGAGGTCCACGCCCTTGAGCAAACAACAATGCCAATGCCTTAGTCTTCCAAGCCTTAAACACCCCTGTAGCCGCCTGGAACTAACTCAGATCTGCAACGACAGTCAAGGGTCTTGAAGAGATTGGGTGGTTAAATACACAACACCTATCACAACACTCTATAGGACACCCTAGGCACACCAAAAATTGTCATGCCTAGCAATGATTATGAGTCGCCTCTACAACCATGAATTAATTTGTCAACCAATTAACTTTTTAGACTACTACACAATCACACACACCATCTTATATCATCAAGCCCAACACCTACAACCTTTACGTCCAACAAGAAGAAGATTCGGCTTCTACAAAGTCACGCCCAACTCCATACTTCCTTCACGCTCAACAAGGAAGAATAATCATCCAGAACAGACTTAACACATACGCCCAACAACCATAATAAAATAATATTAAAACTCTTTAAGCTTCTTGTATATCCACAATGCCATGAAAAGGCCTATCAAGCTCATCAATGAATGCTCACATCGACTTTGACTGAGAAATATTGGCACGAGTTTTGCAAAACGCATCCAAAGAATTATAATGAAAATGCTCAGGATGAAGTGTATCGATAGCTTGGAAAAATACACCACATATATTGAGAAAGATAGCGATAATATTACTCGCACCTCAAATTCATAGCGCCAGAGGAGAAAGATTATGCAAGCCATCCATAGTAATAGAGTTGCAAGATTTTTCCAAAGACATCGACACTTCAAAGGTATACGCATTTTTTCTTATTTTTGGTCTCCACAAAAACATAAAGTAATTGTCACCGCCCCATAAACAATGAAATCACCATCATTCAATTCTTTACCATCAACCCATATACTCGACGACTAACGAAGGCCTTCATTAAACATACACAAACACCTCAAATTTGCATGACTCCTCTTTGAAAGAGTCATCCCTAGAAAACAAGCCATCGGAGCAAAAAGAAGCCGTCAACATTCATTTCGATGCCAAAAATGCAAAAATCATCAATAAATTGAATTACCACAATGATTTTAATGAATTTGAAATCATGTTTAGCCAACTTGATAGAAGTAACCATTGCCATACATTTATAAGCTGCCACGAGCTGAAGATAATAATCAATCCATTACAAGTCGTCACATTAAATAACTATAGCTGTCTCATCCATAATACCCTTTGACAATTCAATAGTTGACATGGCAATCTGACTTGGCAAGATATGTTGACGAAGTAAGCAAGCAAGAAGCTCAAGCAAACAACAAAGTAGCTCAAGCAAGCAACCAAGTAGCTCAAATTGACAAACACCTTGACATCAATGACAAAATACTCAAACACTTTCAACATAACCCAATGCCAGAGGATTCGGCTATTAAATATGCTGCTATACACTTAGATGCTAGAGCTCATGAGTGGTGGCATCACGAAATGATCACCTTCGGCCATGATTAGATTCACTTCTGTACAATGTTTATAGAGAGATTAATAGATAGATTTAACAAGAAGGATCCAAAACTGTTGGACTAACCGCCAGCATCTCCCTTCAAGTTCGCGACATGGTTTAACCGCCTCCCATGGATCTTAACTGACGCTTGTATCGGGCATTGACAGGTCGATCTTTTGGTGCAACGGCAAGGCCAACAATTGGTATTAGAGCCAGTCATGGGTTCGAACCCCTCGGGTGACGCTGAGGGGGGGATTGTTGGACTAACCGCCAGCATCTCCCTTTGGGTTCGCAACATGGTTTAACCGCCTCCCATGGATCTTAACCGACTCTCGTATCGGGCATTAACAGGTCAGTCTTTTGGTGCAATGGCAAGGCCAACAAAAACTGCATTTTAAGGAATTGGCACAACTTAAGCAATGGGGTTTAGTTGAGGCTTACATTGTAGATATTTAGAGGTTATCTGTGTTGGTAATTGATATTCTGGAAAGAAGATTGATTGTCTTATTTATGGATGGGCCTTCAAATCCATTGAGGGGTTGGATTAAGGCACTTGGTCCACCTACTCTTCAGGATGCCATTCAAAAAGGAAAGGGATATGGAATTCAATGGCTAGGGTTGAGCTTTGGGGTTTTTGCTAAGTTCATTGATGCTTTCTAGGAGCAGCTTCATCCCATTGGGTGTGTTCCGAACATCTTGGAGGGAAATATTATTTTTGGAGAGTGCCTATTTTTAGTAAGGCAAGTCCCTGGTGAGTTCCTGAATATATCAGTGTCCCCAATTTTCATTTCTAGACTATTTTTTGTAATGTCCCCTTCCTAACCTATTCAATGGAGTGGTAAAGTTAGCCTATTTAGTAGTTCCCATAGCCTAACAAGTTGTGGTTAGGGAACTTTGGTGATAGCTTCTTCAACATTTTGGTGTTGTGATATGTGTAACACCCTAATCTGGAGTGCTTTTGGTGATTTCTGCTATACTTACTATTTTTAATAAGTCAATCTCGGGCACCAACAGAGCCAGTTGTCAATCCTGCTATTTTTAGAATTGTCGGTGGATGTTATTTTCAGTGTCATGTTATTTTTAACTTTATCAATATTTTAATTAAAGGACTATTGTGGGTGCCAAAGATAAAGTAAAATATTTAATTTAAAAGTATGGCCCCTTTTATGTGTTTGGGCGCCCTATTGGAGAAATAAAAAATAAAGCTTGAATACTTTAAAAGGTGAAAAAGCAAGTAGGGGTGTGGGTTTTTGGGAGTGATATAAAAGCAATTTTTTGAGGAGCTCATTCTTTATGCTAATTTTTGGTGTGACTATTTTCCATTGTTGGAGGACCTATTCTTCAGGAGGGTTTGTGAGTACGACATCCCTTGCAGGCGACGTCTCCTATGTTGGTGAAAGATCCAATCTGGGAGATTTGTGGTGATTTCCATTCAAGAATCACATCTGGGCTTTAATGGTGTTTGATATCTTCTTCTTCTTCAATTCGTCGAGCTTCATATCTTCAGAGATTATTCATAATGGCTGATTAAGAGGATTTTAAGAGCTTATTGCAAATCTTTGGGTCTGTTTTCTACTGGCCATACCCTCTAAGGTTGGTCGTACCATTCAAGGAAGGAAGGCTTTGCTGGAAAAGGAGGGCACTAGGGTTTGGGGCTGGTTTGATAACTTCTTGAGAGGCGTTTGGAGTGATCTCTGCTATTCCTATCTACCATGCAGCCCTTGGAGCATTTCTTGCAGTTTGGCATCCATTTCTACGGTACGAGTTTGCATATTTTGTGAACAACTCAAGCCATTTCATCGCTGCATTTTGTGGGTATGTTGGAAATACATATGTAGTGATATTTTATGAGCTGGGTTGTTCTTACTTTGGCAAAATATTGTACATTCAAATCAGAAGTTAAATCTGGAATATTTCATCTTGGTTATTTTCTGGGATAGATCAATTTTCTGAGTTTGCAGTTTGTTGCAAGTATTCCTTTTATCTACACTTTATTTGCCATTCCAAAACAATTGCAAAAAACAAATCAAAACACACAAAAACAAAGCAAATAGGGCAGCATATTACATTTTCGCATTTTTTGTACCTTCAATTGGGTGTGTGGGAAATAATTAATAACTAAATATTTAATTGTAAGTCATTGAATAAAAACAATTTTAAATGACGACTTAAATTAATTATTTATAAAGTAAAGTGACTAATGTGCCGGAAATATTAAATATTTAAATAAAGTCACTTTCAAGAGCAATGAAGGGTATAAAGAGAATTTGGAAGCTCATTTGAAGATTATGCTGGAATATTTTTCTGTTGTGTGGATTTTGAAAGCTTCTTGGAGCTCGAAACACTAGGAAGCAAACCCTATAGGTAACTAGATTTGATGGTACTATTCTACCCTAGCCAGCTTGTTGGAGAGATTATTCAGATTTCTCCCATTGGATTCTACAAGAGAACTTCACGAAATTTATGAAGTCTCTTGCAGAGACAAATTTCAATGATAGATTTTGAGTTGCATGTAGAAGGTAATTATAGGTGATATTTATTTTCATATAGCCACAAGTTACAACTACATAGCTTGTGTATACCTAGCAGATTTCATCAATTGTACCATTTATTGGGTGGTGGAATGTTAATATTAAAGGAACCGTGGGCCCTTATTTCTATCGCACCTTTTCTTTGAAGTATATTATATCCTATTTAGGGAGTAGACGAGTATTGAAGAATCTCTAGCCATGTCAAATCTGCATTGTTGCCTTTTTTAAAGGTGTCACCGACTATTTTGAGGATCTCGTACATATCCGTATGATCAAGGAAGCCGTCCAAGGGAAGGGTGTTAATCTGAGTCAGCAGCCACTTTAATCTATGCTGCCATTCAGGTAGACTAATGTGCCGGAAATATTAAATATTTAAATAAAGTCACTTTCAAGAGCAATGAAGGGTATAAAGAGAATTTGGAAGCTCATTTGAAGATTATGCTGGAATATTTTTCTGTTGTGTGGATTTTGAAAGCTTCTTGGAGCTCGAAACACTAGGAAGCAAACCCTATAGGTAACTAGATTTGATGGTACTATTCTACCCTAGCCAGCTTGTTGGAGAGATTATTCAGATTTCTCCCATTGGATTCTACAAGAGAACTTCACGAAATTTATGAAGTCTCTTGCAGAGACAAATTTCAATGATAGATTTTGAGTTGCATGTAGAAGGTAATTATAGGTGATATTTATTTTCATATAGCCACAAGTTACAACTACATAGCTTGTGTATACCTAGCAGATTTCATCAATTGTACCATTTATTGGGTGGTGGAATGTTAATATTAAAGGAACCGTGGGCCCTTATTTCTATCGCACCTTTTCTTTGAAGTATATTATATCCTATTTAGGGAGTAGACGAGTATTGAAGAATCTCTAGCCATGTCAAATCTGCATTGTTGCCTTTTTTAAAGGTGTCACCGACTATTTTGAGGATCTCGTACATATCCGTATGATCAAGGAAGCCGTCCAAGGGAAGGGTGTTAATCTGAGTCAGCAGCCACTTTAATCTATGCTGCCATTCAGGTAGACTAATGTGCCGGAAATATTAAATATTTAAATAAAGTCACTTTCAAGAGCAATGAAGGGTATAAAGAGAATTTGGAAGCTCATTTGAAGATTATGCTGGAATATTTTTCTGTTGTGTGGATTTTGAAAGCTTCTTGGAGCTCGAAACACTAGGAAGCAAACCCTATAGGTAACTAGATTTGATGGTACTATTCTACCCTAGCCAGCTTGTTGGAGAGATTATTCAGATTTCTCCCATTGGATTCTACAAGAGAACTTCACGAAATTTATGAAGTCTCTTGCAGAGACAAATTTCAATGATAGATTTTGAGTTGCATGTAGAAGGTAATTATAGGTGATATTTATTTTCATATAGCCACAAGTTACAACTACATAGCTTGTGTATACCTAGCAGATTTCATCAATTGTACCATTTATTGGGTGGTGGAATGTTAATATTAAAGGAACCGTGGGCCCTTATTTCTATCGCACCTTTTCTTTGAAGTATATTATATCCTATTTAGGGAGTAGACGAGTATTGAAGAATCTCTAGCCATGTCAAATCTGCATCGTTGCCTTTTTTAAAGGTGTCACCGACTATTTTGAGGATCTCGTACATATCCGTATGATCAAGGAAGCCGTCCAAGGGAAGGGTGTTAATCTGAGTCAGCAGCCACTTTAATCTATGCTGCCATTCAGGTAGACTATGGGCCGTATGAAGGGAAGGAAACATTGGTTTATGGATTTGTTGCCATACCATTGAAGACATAGTGGCGTACAGGTCTAGGGCGCATTAAATATAATTAATCTTCCCTTTTGGAACTCGGGTTAGAATCATAGTATGGTTGTTTATTAATTATAATATTTGCTGGTGAATATTCTGGAATGACAAATATCTGAGACAAATGATATATCGTTGGTTTTCTTTGAGCTTACAATCTGTGATGGAAATATATATTAATATTTCTTACATTTACAATAGTGAGGACTCTATGTGATCATTGTAATGTGATAAACAACTATCAAATATTGAACTCGAACTAGAAACAAACTCAAAACAGCAAGAGGTTAATTGTTTGATGAAATGTCTATGTACATGAGTTTGTGAAATCGGAAAAAATTTGCATACAAAATTGCCTTGGGATATTTCAGGGAGCCATCACCATGGAATTTTGGAAAAAAAAAAATTGGAACCTAGACAAAAAGGATATCAAAATTGAAATGTGAAAGCACCAATATTGTTCCCCCAAGGAAGCAAGAGAGGTGGATCTCCTCCTTGGTTGTCATGATCAACAATTACTTCATTGAATGAATCTTCCATCAGATCTTATTAGTTATGTCCAAATTAATTAAGCTACAAAACAAAAGCTTCATGGGTTTAACCAATCATGAGATAAACCTTTCTATAAATCATGCCCCACAATGGGTGCCACAATTTGTTAGTGTTTTAGTTTGCATTTTTAAGGACAACTCAAATTGGAACAATGTGTGAGGAAATCCTCTCTTTATTTGGTTTCAGTTAAGCTTGACACTATTCTCCTTTGGACGCAGCCTCACAAAAATGAACTTGGCATTGACGAAGTGGTCGAGTGTTTGTAAAAGAGTACCTCCTTATGTTTTTAGCTTAAGTGACATGTCATTGTTTAGACATGAATTTTCCATCACGATCACCTTTCTAGAGTGGAATTGCAACACAAGAAGTGCGACATTACTTAAGTGTTTAAGTCCGTCTTTGCTGGTCACACTTTGACAACTTCATTGCCAAATAGGTCATACTTTTGAAATGGTAATGCCAAGGATAAAATGTGATAAACTTGTTTTGTGTTAAACCTACCTTTTCTGATTACAGGTTTTCAATTACTCGGCCATTTAAATCACCATTTCGCATTAGCATGGCTTTATAAAAGTTCACCCAACTCAAACCTTTCAAGCTTTGCTCCTAGCTGGCAAAAATTCATAAGATTTTTGCCACTTATTGTTTAGATGGTGAATTTATTTGGTAGAACCATGTAAAAAACATGCTAGCCAATTAGTTGTTTTACCACCCTTTTTGCCAAGCATGGTTTTATAAAGTCTTTTCCATTTGAATTGTTTTTCTAACAGATGTTAGCCGCTTAGAGTTTTTCATTGGCATTGCCAACACAAAGTTGATGAGCACACAATTATACTGAGAGGAGGGGAGGGGGGGGAAGGGGGGGCGCGGCCTGAATCAGTATAACATAACTTTTACCAAGTTAAAACTTTATCTATCATAATAACATTATTTACTCAACATCAATAATCATGCACATGAGAAGAACAAAATAGCACACAATATTTATGTGGAAAGCCTTATGAGAGAAAACCACAACAAAATATTGCTTATATAAACTTCTTACAAATTTTGTAGGCTCCAACCTACTAGAGGCACCGACCCCTCATTCAATTTGTGAGAACGAACTCACCAGAGGCACGACCCCTCCTTCAATTGAATTCGTAGGCACCAACGCCCACAGCTAAGCACCAACTTGGCTAGAGACACCAATCTCTCCTTTAGGAAGCCCTGACTCCAACAACAAAACAAGATTTCATCCTTAATATGTTGCTTCTTCAATGGATGATGGACATTACAATCTTTCATTTATTCAATCTATGATTGCCTTTTCATGATTGATATATCTTTCATTGAATAATGTTCACATACAAATATGCCTCTTATATTCTCTTCATAGATCTGATCTAACACTGCCTTATGAGTGCTCAATGTTTGATTCAAAGCCTGCTACAAATTAGGCACAAGATCTATTCCAAACTCTGATCCAAATTTTGCTTAAAATCAGATACAAGGTTTGCCTCACTTCTACTTTCTTTTTCTTGATGAACTTCATATATATATTTTGTTTACTCCAAAGTGCTTGCAAATCCTTCAAAGGTCTGCTCAAATATGCCTCATTATTTGCCTCATAAGTCCCCTTAAATCTGCCTAGAATGATTTAACCTATGCTCCTCATAAATCTCACATTCATTCATATGTGCATCATGATCTTTATTGATATGTCTTTATATATATGCTTTCTAATATATATATATCACAGAAACGAGTTTCCCCTGGACTCGGTGAGTCCTGAGTCAAGTCACCCCAGACTCAGATTCGGAATCGGCCGATTCCGAACAAGTCCTGGCGAGACTTGCCGAGTCTGGGTGAGTCCAATTAGACAAATTCATGCAGGCAAGTTTGAAAAGTGAAAAAATTACATGAAATTTGAAGTTAAAACTTTTTCTTTTTTTTACTTATTGTGAATGCAAAATGATGTACGCCATGAAGGTTTGTATGGTTTTGGAGGTCTTAATTTGGGCTTGGTGGTGGGGGCTCCGCCCTTCAACCCCACCAGCGGTGCTACCCCTCAACCCCGCTGGGGGTGCTACTCCCAAACCCCCACAAGGGGTGTTGCCCCTTGACCCCATTGGGGGCATTGCCCCCAGACCCCCGCAAGGGGCGTCTCCCCTTGATCCCACGGGGGGCACTGCCCCCAAACCCCCACGAGGGGTGCTTCCCCTCGACCCCACTAAGGGCACTGCCCCTAGACCCTCACAAAGGGCACTGCCCCTCAACCCCATTGGAGCAATTGCCCTCAAACTTGAGATTATGGCTGCTGCATCATCTAGGAAAAATCTTAGATGCATCTGTAGGAAGGATGCAAGCTCCTTTGAGCCACAGACTTCTAGTTATTGTTTTGAATCTTTTGATATTTCATATTTGTTTGGAACATTTGATGTCATGGATTTCATATTCCATGAGTTTTGTATACATTTGAGTCTTTGACTATATATCTAAGTGTGTTATTTCCTTCAACAACTCAACTACATATGTGTTCATACTTATGTGATTGATGTATACTTGTGTTAGTGACGAGGACCTTGATTGGGTTGACCGAGAAGATGAGGCTATAGCCATGGCAAAGGAGGCTAGAGCACGACCAAACACAACCACAATTGATGTTGGTGAGGGTGGTATGGACTCACAAGCAGAGACTATGGCTGCAGCCGCTACATCATCTAGGACCCACCTTAGGCACCTTCGTAGGAAGGATGCAGGTTCCTCTAATCCATAGACTTGTAGTTATTGTTTTGATATTTCATATTTGTTTGGAACATTTGATGTCATGGATTTCATATTCCATGAGTTTTGTATACATTTGACTATATTTATATATCTAAGTGTGCTGTTTCCTTCAGCAGCTCAGCTACAATTTGTGTTTATACTTATGTGATCGATGTATAATTGTGTATGTGATCAAATTAGCTTCTATTTTCTGATGTTATTGTGTCTTTAAGGTTTATTTAATAAAGGGTGCATGAAACAAGTTTTAAATCCTTAAAAACCTCTAAATTTCTAGGGTTTTTCATTTTGCCGAGTCTGCTCCAAGTCCCGAGTCAAGTCACCCTTGCCGAGTCTATGCCGAGTCCGAGTCTCATAACTATGATATATATACTTGTCAAATCTGCCTTAAGTTTGATCTTAGTCTGCTCCAATTCGTATGATATTACATTGAAGGACTTTTTATTTCTCTTTAAATCTGCATATAATCTTCTATTCAACACTGCATATACCACTTTTAGATTTCTGCTGTTGCACGTCAGAAATCTGCACTTTTATAACTGATTTCTCATTGTTTTTCTGCTTTAGATATGCTCCTTCAAATTATATTACACTTATTCTTTTTTCAACCCTTTTTTTTTTCAACATAACTTCTTCACATTTCTTATTCTTCTTTTATATGTTTTTGCCACTATGTGAAGTGAGACATCCTTTTGAATGGATGTGTCTCTTATTAACAACCTTAACTCTTGGTCGTTGCCTTTCCTTAAGTGTTGCTCTTTCATAATCTAATATCTGCTCATTATAATAAATTATATCTTTAATTTCTGTTGCCTTCTTTTCTTTAATCGCTGTTCTTTCTTTCTTTTTTGTCTTATCTAAATTTTGTCTTATATGACTTTTTGTCATATATATTTTTTGTTTTCTCTGACTGTCTTTTCCTTTCTTTAAATAGAATCGCAGCCTTTTATATCATTAACTCTATCTTATAATGCAGCGCTGCCTTAAGGCTGCTTTTCTATAATATTTCCCTTATATATATACATATACTTTTCTTAATATATATGATTTTCTTGTGATTATAAAGTATAATTGCTCTTCTTTCAAAATGATAATCATTCTCATCATCTTAATTGCTACACATGAACTCGCATTTTTTATATTATTCTCATGGGTGATTAATTATATATATGTATTTTAAACACATGGTGGTCGGCCAAGAGCATGATACTAATTTAAAATAAATATTATCACTTCTGCTCCTCTTTTTAATTATAGTCAATTCCTTTAATTACTTCTTTCTTCTCCCTTAATCAAAATCTCTATATCTAATGATGTGTAAATCTGTTCCAAAGAGGACCTGGTCAGTTTTGCAATGGTCTTCTTGAGCAAGAGCAATATGGGAGACTCCTTTATAATCTGGATTTGCTTTGAAGTCAACTACAATCTGACGTCATAATAATACTTGATATTCTACATGTGTATGTTCAACAAGTGTGCGAGCATTATCCAATATGTTCATTGATCTCCATGATCCTTTGACATCAATGACAACATGTCCAATAATCTCCCATACTTCTTTGACATCAATGACAATCAATTCCAGCAAAAGTGACTTTTTTTTATACTTAAATTCTCCTTTCCTGATCGCACTTTTCTTCATGACTTGCCACTTGAAGCACAACTTTCAGCTGGCTCTACCACTTGAGATTGGTGCCTTACTTGAAAGTTTGAAACTTTTGCAATTTAGAGTTGACGTAGTTTCCTCGTATCATTGCCACATCAATTGACATTGTTGACTGGCACAACCAATGAAAAAGTGTGATATTACACTTAACTGCTTTTGCTGATATTCTAGTCACACTTTTGATACCTTTGTGCCACTTTGGTTGCCCTTTTTAACTGGATCAACCACAAAAAGGCATGACATTTTCTTAAGTCTGATGTATTTCTTCTTAAATGGTGGTTTGAAGTGTTCTTATCCCTTGGCATGCTTTGTGATTGATTTTGCTGCTTTGATGTGCTGACTGATCCACTTGGACCTGATTCCTTTAGCAAATATTCTAAACGGGAGCTTCCTTCTTCATTTGCCAATCTTGCATTCTGATCTAAGTCTTCATCATTGTATCTTCTTTCTTCTATGCTAATAAGTTAAGAGCTTGATCATCTTTGTTCGTCATCTCCCCTCCATTGAGAAATCTGCAAACAATGTTAGTTAACAAAATAGACCAAGACCTGATAATCTTTAAGATTTGGAAGGAAGGACAACTTTGTTGTCATCGAGAATACGACAAGAATGACAAGATTTCTGACTAAAATTTTCACCATATGCGAGGTTTCGTAGGGGTGCCAATATTGGTACTAACACCTAGTTTAAGAAGAATAGTTCAATCTCTTCAGTTGTACTTCATTTTTTTGCAATTTCTTTTTAGTAGCAGTTTTATAGTTTATATTATATATCTGTCCATTTGAAAAAAATTAGCTGCTGAAATAAAATAATATAATGTTCTAAACAGCAATTTTGTAAAACTCAAAAGGCTGCTTCCTTTATAAATGTTTTTCATCTCAATATACATTTTCATTGAAAAGGGTGAAAAAAATTACTATAAGAAAATGAACAATACCTCGTGTAGGCACATTAATAATACTCTCTAAGGCCATCTGATCTTCACAATTCCCTATCAAACGTAGATATGCAAGGACATACCGTACCTCCTTTTCACAATAACAGGCAAGTGTTAGTCAAGCTACAGCCCATCAAGAATGATGTCAATGATATCATGTATTCATCAGTAACAAAAACACTGGCACATATGCATAACACATAGAGATAATTACACCAGGCTCAATAAACAAGCAAAGGCAACAATAATGTATATCAACCCCTAAGTCAAATAAGGCTTCTACAGTCTTATTTGAACATCAAGCAACGTCACAAAAATAAGATTTTACTTTATTGGTCTAAGCTAACAATTAAAAAAATTGAACCTAACATTACACATTTTCTAAAATATCTCTTTGAAAAAATGGTCCTTGTAAAATTTATTTTAAGTTTTTGCAATAGCAGAATATCAACATTCCTATGGAGAGGAATTTTCCATTTTTCATGCCAGATATCACCAGGTGTTCAAGGTTTTGGTAAGCTCAGGGTAATTTGAAGCGTCCAAAAGTGTACCAATAAAACATGGAGGAAGTTTTATTGAATAGAATGGGAAACTTTAGACGAGGCTCAAGACATAGTAAATATTACTAAATTTGTGGAAATCCAAGAACCAAAGCCACCATACCCTTTCCAAACAGCAGAGTATTTCTAAACGGTAGTGACTTTAAATGTTTTGTCTTATCACCTTTACCATCAAGACAATTTACTCTGAAAGACAATTAAGCATTTCATTAAATATATGCAATTATTCCATGAGGAACTGACCCTTTTGAGAGGACTAAGCACCTAGCTTAAATATATGGTTAAGAGACTTATTTATAATCATTAAAGAATTTATAATGCATGTGATATATAATTGTTTGATTTTCTATATTTCTTTGTTGCTTAAATGCTTGGAGCTCAAGAAACCTTACTTTCATTAGCCCAACGTAGCAGCAAATGATGCAGAATCAGTTATGTCCATATAAATAAATAAATCCTGAAAGTCATACAACTGATTTCCAGCCTGAAAATGAGCCAATGTGGTTGAGCTAAATGAAAACAAAGGTTTATTTGCAATAAAGTGCTGCTAAAATGAAAAAATCGGATATGCTGGTACAAAAGCAGTGCATGCCAGAAGGCACACAAGCAGTAAGAGGCATAAACAAGCAATCAAATGATATTAATTGGGTAAGAGACACCACCACAAGCACCATGAATTGAATATAAACCTTAAAAAGAAAGAACACCAATTCAGAATCTGCCAAATAAGAAGAAATCAGAAGAAAACCTGTTCCTTTCTAATGACAATCTGAGGAGTTCAGTCCTGACAAAGCAAGCAATGATGTCTAGATTGCCTGCAGTCATTACCTTAAGATAATGCATATTGCATACTATGCAGTATGGTTTGTACTTACCCAAACCATACCCAATGCATACCCACTGGCAACCCTATGCATACCCAAAATAGACCTTGTCATTGTGTTGTTCTTAATAAGGGAAATGGAAACCCTTTCCTAACAAATTTTGGCACGAGCACTTCCGGCCAAAATAGACCATGTCCAAAAGCATCGCATTCTACCACAAATGTTTTAGAGAAGTTTGGATTAGCTAGCACAGGAGTTGAAGTGAGAGCTTCTTTTGGTTGTTGGAAGGCTTGGGTGGCTAGCTCTGACCATGAAAGGGGATCCTTCTTTAATAATGTTGTGAAGGGTGCTACAATGCGTGCTTCTAACAAGATACTATAGAAGATTTGTTTGTAACTCTGCTTGCATTGTAGCACCCTTAAAAACATTATTAAGAACAACACAATGACAAGGTCTATTTTGGCCGAAAGTGCTCCGCCAAAATTTGTTTGCCAGATTTGAACTTTAAACCCTTTTTGCTATTGTGTCATATGGTGGCCGTGTACCCTTAGTTCAATTGTCACAATGTAGTAATGTGTTGGTTTGATTATGTAAGGTTTACACTACATTGGGTATGGTCTCAGCAAAGGACATTACTACTTGCCAATTGAGAGGCAGTCATATCTTTTTATACATTCTGAACATTGGATAGCATTGATGTACCCACTGACATTTTAGAGCCTGACAAAATAGATTTCTTTATAATCAGAAAAAGAGTTGAAATGGATAGAAACTTGGTATAAAGATGCAAATAAATTTTATTGATCCCCCTAATGACCAAAGTATGTCGAGAGATATGAAAGTAAATCTACTTGCAATAGATCAATACTAGGATAGTGAAGAGCTCTAGAAGTTGAAAAAGTGACTACGGCTACAGCCTAGACATAAAAACAATCAAGAGAAAACAAGAGGGAGTTAACCCAAACCCAATAAAACCTAGCAATAGAGTACAAGTACAAATATGAATATCATAGAGAAAGAAAGAAAGAAATTACATTAATGTCCACATGTCATCAAAAGTGAGTCAATAGGACTCGAGAATACATAAACATACAATAGAAAGCTCTAGCTAGAGAAAATATTAGAAAGGCCCAAAAAGAGGAAGGAACAAAAACAAAAATAAATTACAGTTGTGGACCAATAACACGTGGTCAAGAAACAAATAAAATAGCCAAGTAGGGGGAACAAGATCCCCAAAGAGCATTAGTTGAGTAGTACTATAGAGATAGGAGAAAAGTCTCATTGAACACCCTCATCTAGGCCTGAAATGGAGGAGTCATCAGTGTTATTAATGATAATTGTGAGAGGACAAACAAATTGATGGTGCTCATCAAAGAGTTCCAAGGCCAAGAGGGGAAACCAAAAGGAAGTAAGGCACTCCCTCTTGAACGACTCCTAACATCCAAGGCCAATGTTACTCTTGTGATAATGAAGAAGCTCTTAATATGCATCTATCCCTATGGCCGGGGGGCTGGCCAGAGAGGAGTAGATCTATGTCATCAAGAAGAAGTTGAACCACACCACTGGAAAGAAATAGACCCATGTTGTTGAGGGGGGTACATTTGGGTAAAAACTTAGAAGTTGTGAGGGAGAGAAAATCTCAAGGAAAATGATGCAAGAAAAGTCCATGAATGCCAAATTTAAAATTGGTTGAAAAAAACTACAACAATCACATGTTTAAATAGGAGAACCAACATCATTGTCCACCAACATCATGACCAATAGAAGATATGATTGAATATAAATGTGATACAAGGATCCCAAATCTATATATGGGTTTTACTTTTAAAGAACCTATCTAAATGGGAACAATGGAGCAAAGAAGATTCTTGCATAACTAGACATTTAATAACTATGCACAATCCAACAAAGCTCAAGCAAGGAGAGTCACCACCCAGAAGTTTCGACTATGCCACTCTTTGTTTTGCCTATTTCCTTCCTTGTATTGACTTTGCACTCATAATCAAATATTATATTCCTATTTTCATCTCATTATATTTGTTTTTCTGTCACTGCTTATCATGGATTTGTTTTCTAAAGTTCTTTGTTGTTTGAACACATGAAGCTAAACAAGGAAAACCATGCAAATTTTGCCAATGAAATTACTACTTATAATAACCATAAAAATTGCATAGTGATCACCAAGATTCTCTAATTCTTAATCATAATAAGAAAAACATTGCAAAAGTCAAAAACATGCATTGTATCTCTATGGCTTGATATGTACTTGTTGTGACCTTTTCACACATCACCCCATTCAAAATGGTTACCCCCCTAATTTTGCTCCATTCTGGTCTTTTGGCTTTGGTTTTGCGTTTCTCTCTCTCTCTCTCTCTCTCTCTCTCTCTGATCGTTCTATCCTTCCGGGGATGTCTCGTCGTTTGACCTAGGTTCAAATTTTGGCAAAGTTTGTAAAATTAGGGTTTTCACTCTTCGGGCTTATTGAGGGACAAATCGAGTCGTCAAATTGAAATCTGAGCTTAATACTACGATCACAATCCTTCAGGCAGAGTCTCACTAAATTTTCACTGAGTTCTGACAACTTACTATTTTTAGTAAGTACTCAATTTGGGATCTTTTTTTTTATCAGGATTTTGGAATTTTGACTGTTTCGTCACATTCAGGGTACCTCAAGGTACTTGCACGCAAAATTTGAACAAATTCTAACAACTTGCTATTTTTTAGTAGTATCGGGTTCAACAGCTATTTTTAAGGTTTGCATGCAGACTTTATCAGTGCATGTCTGGATATTCCTTATGGGTTTTTCGAGAGGTTTAGAACAATGTCACATGCAAGCGGAATTGATCATTTTTCAGGAATTTACTATTTTTAGCCTGTACTGGCATGCATACCAGTTTACTGGGTTTTTTGAGATCTCTCGGGCAGTGTGGCATGCAAACTCATCCGGCAGTTGATTGATTACTTTTCAAGCACTTACTATGAATAGCAGGTTCACTCCGGCAGCCACTTGACACTTCAGTTCAGCAAGCGGAGCAACATGAAGCAAAAATCAAGTCAAACGAAGACCATTCGAGGCACATGCAAGTCAAATTAGGGTTTCCTACTTTGGTGCCTAAAAATAGGGGGTGAAATTTGAGAAATTGTCAAAGTGAAGTACCCCATCAGGATCAGCATCTTTCGGGCAACCTACTAGCAAAATTTGAACGAAATCGAAGTACTTACTATTTTTAGTAAGTCACTTCATGGCTATAAATACCAGGTTGGTGCTAGAGGCGGGTGTGAACATGACACTTAAATCATCAAGATCATGTGAAACAAATTTCAGGTCAAACAGAGCTGCAAAAGTCAGGCAATTTTAGAGTTTGCTAAAAATAGGAGGGCTAAAAATAGCAGATGAGCTCGGGCAACAGGTATAAACAAGGTAGCAAGGCCACAAAAGGCATATCACGCCAGCTCCAAGTTCAGAACACGTAAAAGGCCATGAAAAGTCACACTTCTCCAAAATTTACTAAATATAGAGTGGCAAGAAGTAGCTGAGGGCGTTGAAAATTCTAAGTCTACAAATGGAAACTGGCAAGAGGAAGGGTGAAATGCGCCCAAGGCATGAAGGCTGGCATAAAATATTGCTAAGTATGAGATTTCCTCCTCATACCCTCAAATGCGCCCAAGAGTGAAGATGATTTAAAAGTTTCTAAGGTGTAGGATTTCCCTCACACACCCTCAAATGCGCCCAAGGCCCAAGCAAGTTCCTCCTCATAGGGTGAAATGCGTCCAAGCTTGAAGAAAGTTCCTTCACACACCCTCAAATGCGCCCAACTTGCAAGGGAAAAGGGGCTTGGCTATGAAAAATACTAAGTATAAAAAGTTCCTACACACCCCCCTAAATGCGCCCAAGGTTGAGGTGGTGGCATAAAAAAGATTCTAAGTGTAGAAAATGGAAGTAGACATGCCTAAATGCGCCCTCAAGATGGAAATTCCCCCTCACACCTTGAAATGCGCCCAAGCTTGCAAGGCTACAAGGACAACGTGGTTTGAAAAAGTTTCTAAGTATGGGAGATTTCCTCCTGATACCCCTATATGCGCCCTTGGCATGAGACCTAGTGAAACACGCCCAAGGCTCAAGATGAAGCTCCTTCTCATACCTCTATATGCCCCCAAGGTGTGGGCAAGGTTGTAAGAATTTTCTAAGGCACAAGCAAGTTCCTCCTCATAGGGTGAAATGTGCCCTCAAAGTAAGGAGTGGAGGATATTGAAAAAGTTTCTAAGTGTAGGCGAATTTCCTCCTCCACCCCGTAAATGCGCCCTTGTTTGTGGAGAAGGTAAGGTAAGATGCTAAGGCGTGAAAGTGCCTAGGGAATGAAAATGGAAGCATGATAGGTGAAATGAGAAGTACGCCTAGAGGAGGTAATATTAAAATTTCTAAGTGCAAGATGATATGCGCCCAGAAGCATGAAGGGAATTTCTTCAGGAAATCAAGGAAAAATGCCAAGGCATGAAAAATGAAGACTACAGGTGTGGAATACAACCAGAATTAAAATGGAATAAACCTTAGCAATTTTATTATTTTCGAAAATAAAAAATTAAACTTAACCCCTTGTCTGGATCAGTGTTACAAGACTCGGACTCGCCTCGGACTCGACAAGCCGATTTTTGACTCGGACTCGGACTCGGAGCCCAGACTCGCCCAAGACTCGGCAAATAGAAAAACCCAAGAAATTTAGAGATTTTTAAGGATTTAAAGCTTGTTTCATGCACCCTTTAGTAAATAAACCTCAACTACACAATAACATCATGAAATAGAAACTACTATGATCCTATACACAAACATCTATCGATCACATAAGTATAAACGCAAATTTTAGCTGAAGGAAATAACACATTCAGATATATAAATATTGTCAAATGTATACAAAACACATGGAATATGAAATCTGTGGCATCAAAACAAATATCAAAACTAAAAATATAAGTCTATGGCTCAGAAGAGCTTGGATTACTCATCCCAACATCACGACAAGTCATGCGCTAGTGTCTAAGATAGGTCCTAGATGATGATGTAGCCATGATATTTGCTTGCGTCTCAATGATTGGTATGTATATTCAAGTGAGGAATTTATTATTAAAATTTTATTGTAGCCTTCAAGATTGCATGTTTTGTTGTCTAATGTATGGAACAAGATAATCCTTGATTATGGCTTTGACTGTGAAAGATGCAAAGATTTGCAACAGGGGATATGTATTTT
Organism: Sequoiadendron giganteum; assembly: GCA_007115665.2. Taxonomy (NCBI): domain Eukaryota; kingdom Viridiplantae; phylum Streptophyta; class Pinopsida; order Cupressales; family Cupressaceae; genus Sequoiadendron; species Sequoiadendron giganteum. The sequence continues at coordinate 113,237,056 of CM021106.1, read as the reverse complement.
GTAGGTTTTATGATCATGATTCATCATTGGCCTATAACATGCTTAGACCTATAGTTTGATGAGGGTTTGGGGGAAACACCCCAACGGGGTCGAGGGGCAGTGCCCCCAGGGGGTCCAGCGCCCCCAGGGGTCAAGGGGCAACGCCCCTTGCAGGGGTTTGGGGGCAGCGCCCCCAACGGGGTCGAGGGGCAACGCCCCTCGTAGGGTCCCGGGGCAGCGCCCTGGGCGCGCTCCCTGTCGCGATACAAGGCGGGGTCGAGGGGCAGAGCCCCCGCCACCAAGCCCAAATGAAGACCTTCAAAACCACACAAACCTCCATGGCGCACACCATTTAATTAAAAAAATTGTAAATAAAAGATTTGAAAAAAAATTAATTAAAATGCCCGGGTTTGAGGCACGAGACTCGGCGAGTCCGGCGAGTCTACCGAGTCCGGCGAGTACTCGGCATCCGAGTCATTTTGACTCGCCCAGCCTCACCCGCCTCGGGACTCGCGAGTACTCGCCGAGTTTAGGTGAGTCTTGTAACACTGGTCTGGATACACATGAAAAATATGATTTCTGAGGGGAATTTTTTTCTGGGTCTTGGATATTTCCCACTGGGAGATGATTTCTAAATTTTTCCACACCTTGCTCGGGATTTTAAGACGAAGATTTTAGTTAGGCGATTGTTTGATGAAATTTCCTAGGCAAAATTAAATTTTTCTAAGGCAAATAAGAGAAATGTTTTTACAAAAATGCCTTAGCTTGTGAATTGAAGCCGGATGTCTGGAATAATTTTGCTAGAGCAAACATGAAATCAAATGCCTTAGCCAGTTGATGAAATTTTCTGTGAGGAATACTTAATTTAATATTTTAAATCTCAAAATGCAAACATGATGAAGCACGCCTGTGCAGGAGTGATGAAATTTTCAAAGTTCTAGAAGTCAAATATTCTGATGCTTCAAGTGACAAGTATTGTGAGTGGTAGAGGAGGAAAAATGGAAATTCAAATGTTTGCTAAGATTAGCCTCTTCCAGAATTCGACTTGGCTATAAGAATTCAAATTCCTTTTATCTTCTTCATTAGTTGCTGAATGCAAATTTGAAGTCTGTAGGTGAAGAAGTGCGAACTTGGGAAAGAAAAAAATTAGCGTTGGAGGTTGTGTTGCTGGAAGTAGAAATTCTAAGTGTTGAAGTGAGACCTTGCTGAAAGGCGTTGAGGATGGCTGAAGCAAATAGAAGAGCTGTTGGATGGGGAAATCATGTTGAATCTAGCAGTGCGAGTGCATCAAGGCAGGCTATAATAAAGAAATTGAGCAAGTTTTTCCTACCAGAATCAAAGTTTTCTTCGAAGCTGGGCAAACTAAGTGATATAAATCTTGGTTCCTTCAACTTGGAGACTTTCAGAAGACGAATGCTGGGAATTGGAAGTCATCACCATCGGTCACTTCACACAATATTGTCAGAAGTGGACTTTATGCAGTTGCTGGTTTTCCACCAGCAGTCCAATGCCCAGAGCTGATTATGGAATGTGCAAATTGCTACAACACAAAGCAGAGAACTATCATCTCACCCGATGGCAAGTTGTTGGCCAATCTTACGCCTGAAGCAATTGGGGAGGCATTTGGAATTCTAGCCTACGAAAAGATGATTTACAAAACAAGAGAGAGAGCTGAGAAAATGTATGCATCCACATTTGATCGATGTGCTGACATGATAAACTCTAGGTGGATGAACAAGCCTAAGCCAACTCGCACAAAGCTACCAGAGCAAATAATCTCAGAAGAACTGAAGCAGGAGTTTTGTGACTTGATCGTGATGCTTAGCAAAGTTGGAGGGTTCCCCCAAGTGTTCATCTTTGAACCTTGGATGTTCTATTACATCAACCTTGTGTTGGAAGGCAAAAAGTAGGTGGACTAGGCGTTGATGATCAATGACAATTTGCATGAGCAACTCAGAAGTCTAAGAACAACAAAGACGTTTTATATGAGCTCATATATCGTCTACATGTTGGCCTAGATGACGAGATACAGAGGGATATCGTACAAGGAGCCGATTGGGTGTGGCTCTCAGCAATTCAAGATTCATGAGGCTTGTCCGCAGTTGCATTTGACAAGCACTTCAAATTACAAGAGGGTCAATGATGCCTTCACAATGCATATAACGAGGACGCTGTAGCAAAGAACTCATCATAGAATATCTAAAGAGGCACAGGAGTTGATTGAAAAATACGGATGTTGGTTTATCCAGTTTTCGAAGTTTACTTACATCAGCTTGCAGGGGTTTTCATCTTACCCATACAGATTGCCCCAATATCCCATGAACATGATTGTGATGCTAGAGATATCTATGCAACTCATTGCCTACGATAAGATTCAAAAGAAAAAGAAGAAGGGTGGACTTGACTTCCCTATTGCCATGGGGAATTCAAATGAAGTTTGTCCATCGCTGCAGGCAGCTAAGGAAGCAGAAAATGAGCTTCAATTCTTCCACCTCTCGTACCATACCAGCAAACAACATTATGATCCTCAAAGAAATATCAGATGGATACTGTCCGAGGAATTCAGGCATAAGGCACAGATTGAAGACTTCTGGGCGAGTGCAGTAGATGAGGCTGAAGTTAGGAGAAGGATGTTTTCGAGGATACCATTGGGCATGATTAGAAAATGTGAGATTGTCCCCGTGCCAGATCAGGTGGACGAGGATATAAATGTTATACAAGCTGATTATGAGACAGTAAGGAACACGCCGCTCCCACTTCTGGATTGGTCAGAGCCAGAGATTACAAATTTGGATACGCTCTACATTCTAGTCTTGACATTCACACGGAGTTGGGTGGAGAGGCGTGTGAATCGGCTTAAGGGCAGGTCAATTCCCCTTACTTACAATTTGATGGGAGATCATAGATCACCAGCTGCTAGGCAAAGGAGGTAGGTTGCTCAAGCTCCAAAGCCACAAGGAAAAGAGCCAGTCCAGCCTGAGCCTCAAAGAATTGAAGAGTCCTCGCATACACCATCAAGGGCACATTCTCCAAGCATGCAGGAGATTTCGCTGTTTGCTGATCAAAGAGAAAATTTGAATGAAGAACAGGAATTATGAGAAACAAATCAGCCACCTCGTAGGGAGTCAGTTGGCCAGAGCATCAATATGCCTAGAGAGGAAAATCAACAGGAGATGGAGGAAGAAACGACCACTGATACTCATATCAGGCATGAGATTGAGGAAGCTCTCGAGGATGATACCACCACAGGGCAGGAGTCCCAAAGCTTAGAAGATACCGAGCCTATAGAGATTGATGGGCCTCGTCAAGATGAAGGCATAGAAGAAGTTCGTGAAGTAGAAGCCAGGAATGAACAACCCTTCATTATTTCTGACTTGTAGCATGAAGTACCAGAATGGCTAAGGGACAGGATGAGACGTGATCTTGTTGAAGAGACCGATCCAGCAGTTGAGATGGAGGAGTTCTTGAGTAGGATTAGTGCACCTCCAACGAAGAAGAAGGCCAGAAAGTTTTCTAAGATTTCAACTGATGAGAATGGCTCTCGTACGCTTCATGTGGCTGTACCTAGGATGGAATGTGATCGGGATGAAGCTATTCCGGAAAACTATGTGATCACTACCATGGAGCTTGGCCGCCATACTGGAGCCCAACTGATTGAGGAGTGCAATAATTCCTATTAGGCACTCAAGGACAGATTGCTCCATACTGAAAGCAAGTACAAAAGATTGAAGATGGAGCACAAAACGTTGATTGGTTATGTACAACACTTGTCCCATCCTTGTGGGCAAGAAAATCCGGCAATTGAGCTCCAAGCCGAATTTCTTAGAGAGTCGGCCAGCGGTTTGGAGGATTTGAGAAGGATGGCACAAGAGGCAGATAAGTGGGTTGCCAGTGTTCGTACTGAGACAAAAAAATTTATGGAGGATCTTGCTCATGCCTATTGGCAGGCCTCGATATTATGGCACGGATGGAGGCAGTTAATCAGGCTTGGGGTGAGGCCTGTATCTATCAAACTAGGGTTGTTCTATAATGTCCCCTTTTTCACGAGCATCAGAGTTGGGGGATTAACCTATTTTCCTGACCCTCGTAGGCTAATAGTTCTAGATAGAGGGTTTCTTGGATGAGCACTTGGTCGTCAAATCTCAGTGTTGATCTCTGGAGTATGGTGGCAGGGTGAATTGTTGCGTTTGGCATTATACTTGTGCTTAAATTAATGATACTCACCTTTTATTTCACCATCCTCGGCCTAGGGACCATGTGTCTTTAAAATGAAGGGGTCACTTTATATTTTGCAGTTACTATTCATGCCTAAAGTGAAAAAAAGAAATAACTTAAGTGAATAGTGCTCATTTTAATGAATAGTGATTTCAATCTTAAATTATATAAATGAAGAGAGAAAGTTCGACCCTTCTCATCAGATGATCATTTTGCTTGAAGAAAACTTGGGAGTGAAGTTTGGAGGAAGAAGGAGGCTAGGGTTTCCTTGTTTCTTTTAGTGGGTGAGCCTGGTGGGGCTTCGTTGTTCGTTTGGAGCTGCTTGAGGGTGTGAAACACCACCTTAAAGTTGCTGATCTGTTATTTTGCTGCTCTTTGGAGATCTACGTTGCTGTTTGCAAGTTGTTTTGAGCTTGGTTTTGAGTGGTTTGGGTTGCCGTTGTCTCCAATCTTGATTGTACAAGAGCTGTTTGCGTTTTGTGGTATTTTGGAGCTGTTGTGGAGAGCTACAACCAGCTGCACTTTGGTGAGGGTTTGTATCAGCCAAACCATAAGAAACGCCATTTATACAAGGCTGCAACTTCACCTAAAGGGAGCACCCTTACCCTAGGAGGCTTCCTATTTCGGCTTTTGGTGGGAGAAGTTCGTCTTTGAAAAGAAATCAGCATTTCATTGGGCGCGAGTACTGTAGCAGGGCACTATTCACAGTGCTGTTTGGCTGTAAGTTAAAATATGATCTATGAAATACTTAGCATCGAATCTAATGTAAGTTATATATTATAAGCAACCTTTATGTAATGAAGAAACTATATTTAGACATCGAAATGAGCAATGTTCTCAAGTTATTCCATTAGCTTAGTTATTTGAAGCTTTCATGGTATGCGTATGCTCTTTATGTATCATTCTAGTAATTTTGGTAAACAAAATCAAAGCATAAGAAGAAACACAAACTGAAACAAAAAAATCAGACCTACGAATTAAGTGAAAACAAAACAGCAGAGTGTAGGAACACCACATGTTCTTCGCTTGGAAGCTTTGATGCACACACCTTTGCAGACTTTGGTTGGGGGAGGCGTGATTCAGGAACGTGATAGATATGACTTCGCCGGCTGGTACTCTTCAGTGGTCATGGGCCGAGGATTCTATGATGCAGCACAGGCAGATTCGGTCAGAGTTAGAAAGGCTATGACGAATATTTTTGATGGAGTCCTCAACATGTTGGAGGCTATCTTTGCCAAGAGGCCTACTTCTGAAGAGGTGACTGTAGATGACTTGAAGAGTAGATTGGCACCTTTCTTTTCTGAGGTGAAGACCTTTGTTCAGGATGATTTTGAGAACACCTCCACCTTCTCCAGCATTGTTCAGAATACCCAGGATGCTCTAGTTGCCTGGAACAAATCTTGTGCTCGACATGGGCAAACAGTTACAATGCTAGAATTTTAGTTGGATCACATCCCGCCCATTTCGGATCAAGAAGTTGAAGTTGTGCTGACCAGGTTCATTGACTTTGCAGCCAGAGAAAAGGAGAAAGGAAACGCCCTTCTGGATGATGATCTTCTGGAAGAAGATGATGTGCGTTAATTGCTTGTAGTGGTTCCTGTAGAGGAGTGGAGAATCTACTATGCATTCATTGCCCGACTCCTCTTAGTGGCGGTTTTTAGGGCGAAAACCCTAGTTAGGGTATATGTGGCTCAATCTGAGCCCTTCATTGTATTTGAATCTGAGTCGTCCACTGGACTGAGCTAGATATAAAAGGGGCATCCCCCCTCATTTGTCACATAGTTAGACATTAGATCAGAGAGATAGAATTGAGCTAGAGAGTAGAGAAGGCATATAGTAAATATTTTAGAAGTTAGCTTAGATTGAAGAGGAGAGAAAACTTTCCCTTTGAAAGTTTTGTGAAAGGTTGTTGTGAACACTTTCATGATATAAATAGTTTTCATTGATTGGTGATCCCTTCTTTTGTTATGAGCAACTAGCAAGGCTTTTTCATCTTTCCAATTCAAAGTAGATTTAAGTAAAGTAGATTTTATTTCATGTTAGTAGCTGTTAGTTGTGGAATACGTTGTTTGGTCTAAGCAATTTTCATTCATCCATACCACTAGCGGGCTCACTGACGGTGGGTTCACCTTGCGTGGTCAACTGAAATATTTTTGCACTTAACTTCAATTGTGATTTGTATGTCCATATGCATCGTTGTGATGGTATTTGCATGCCGGATCACCATTTGAATATCTTTCATTATCCTTTGAAGATTGCACCGGTTTTGTAGAAGCTGTCTGACGGAAGGCAAAGCAGAATCTGGTTCGAAGTTTGCTGAAGTTAGCCTTCGTATCCCACATTTAGGAGTAGACGATAGAATCTCTATCCTTATCCCTTTTAATTTCAGTATTTTCCGGTTAGTCTAGGAATTCGAACATCATTGCCAAATCATTCGTATCTTGTAACTGCTTCAAGTTGAACAATTGTGTAAGTCCCCTTGAAATACCCAGCAAAATCACATCAAGCCAACTAAGACTATCCCTTTGCATAAGGAACCTTGGAGTTGAACGTATGATCTTTCAAGCAATCTTAGCATGCGGAATACTTTGATCAAGAGAGGATAGAGTTACCGTTGGAAAATTTATTCTGTGTTGGTTCGGTCATAAAACACCCGTCAACAGTACTATTTCAAATGTTGTTCCACATACTGTTTGAAAATAATCACCCATAAGTTCAAGGTAAACCCTAACAATGTGAATAAATAAAATGGCATGGATTTCAAGCATTACATAGACACATGAGAGAACAATATTGGTCGCTAGGAAAGAAAATATTCCTATGGAAGACTTAGACAACAAAGGAAGGTTAGTTCTAATCTATATGGAAAAGAGGACTAGCATCCCCATCAACCACGACGAAAGTAACAATGCAAGATCTAATGATCACCACTTGCAATCACTCCAACATGTCTAACCCAGGTTTTTCAATAACAAAGCAAACCCACATAAAACACAAAAAAGAACAAGTTTAATTGAAAAAAAAGCATTTAAAACACGTGTAATTAAAAAACATATAAGTTTTTTAATAAAACATGTGGATTTTTCTATAAAACCCTCAAAATTGATATTTTTTCTCATTTTTCACTTACATGCAATAGGTAAACAAATTTTCAAAATTTCTTTGGCAATTGCAAATGAACTAGACTTTTTGTGATTGTCAAACTAAGTCACAGTAACATGCATTCAACATTGCTCTTTCAAACCCTCCTTTTCCATTTTTTTAAATACACAATGTATGTTTTTTCAAGTTTTCTTTTGCTAACTTTCTTAAACCCTAATTGAAATTCATAATATGTTAAACTCTAACCCTTAGCGTTTAAATTTTTTTGAAAGAAAATGTTGCCATATTTTGTAGACCCTAAACCTAACCTATAATATTTTTTAAGACTAAGGTTAGGGTTTTTTGTTTCTTTAATTTGACTTGACATAGTCTAGTTTTTTGTTTTTTTGTTTTTCAATCTATTGGAGACTGCTAGGGTTAGCTAATTTATTTAACTTGGTTAAACATAAAGGTTGCTTCTTGCTATGTATGTATTATTTTAAAGTATTATTTTTTTATTGACTGTAATAGCAACAGGTTGTAGGAAATATTGTCATTGATGTCAAGGGTATATAGAAGCTTGGAAGTTGTCATTGATGTCAAAGGTGAGATCTATGTCAAGCAAATCGTAAAAGTCCATAGGCCACTAATCGATGGACAGGTTGGTAGCATACAAGACCAAGCAAAATCAGATTACAAGTTTAAATAGATGGAAGGTTTGTGTGACTGCAAGTTAATGAGCAGAGATCCAAACAAGGGACAACAATAGATTATTTAGAGCATCAACCAGATTTAAAAATGCACATGTCTAGGTTGCAATTAAGAAAGGAGCTACAGTCATAAATAACAGATAGAGGATGAGACTGTTTGTGGAGCCACATCAGACAAAAAGAGCAGAAATTAAAAGTAAAATATATAATTAAATTACCTAAGTTAAAGTGAAATCAGAGATGATAAAATGCAGCATTATAAAAGGCAACGAATATAGCATTTAAGACAAAAAAAAAAAAAATCAGACAAAAGGGGCAGATAAGACAAAAAAGAAAATAAGACAAAAGGTGCAGCAATTAGAATATTTCTAAAGGCAGTGATTTTATAACTATCAAAAGCAGTGATTTTGTTTAGGCAGTGATTCTAATTAATAATAAACAAATGAAGAGTAACGATTATTGCTAAAGGTTGTTAATAAGAATTATAGCGATCAATATAATGAAGGCAGTGATAGATAAAAGAGTTAAAACAAAGGACCATGTTTGTCCGTTAGTAATAAACAAAGACAAAGAGATAGCAATTTACATGATTTAAAGACAACAATTTCATTAGTAATGTGGCAGTGATTAAAATGTGAAAAGCTAGCAATGATTATTATTTTAAAAGGTTGTGAAATATCCCACCCCTGGTAGGATATTTCATGTCAATTTTCTGCCTGTTTGTTTACTTGGGTTTATAATTTTTGTTTTGTTTTTGATAATTTTAAAGTTTTTGCAAGGAAAAGAAATGCAAATGCAAGCTAATTGCAGAAATCAAAATATTTAGGTAAATAAATAAAACTATCAATTGAGATTTCATTCAATGCTTGAGAAATTACATGACATTCATACCCAGGGCCAAAGCATGAATTAATATGAATTCTGAAAAACTTAATCAGCAATCTGGAAACCCTTTTTTTTGGGGCCTTGCTCAATAAACTGGTTTCTCCAGTTCAAAATTGCTACAAAGTGGTTTCAATGACCTAGCTGCCCAAGATGATGGAGAAATATGCTGAGAACCTAGGCGTTTTCCTTCTCAACATCCCCACATGCCATATATGAAATGTACGGCTGGCAAAGAGAAGTACGGCCAGCTCCAATGATACCCACGTGCCAATAATGTAGGTTGCAAACAGCAATGAAAAAGATTCTAAAATGTATGTCTTTCAATCAATTCTGATCTGCAACTCAAACCCTTGAAAATCCTCTAGAAATCTACACTTGTAAGCACAATTGTGATTCCTGTATGCAACCACCTATTCAACAACCCTTGGGTGGTATTACACACCTGTAGATCGCTTAATCTAGAAGAATTAAAGTTCTCCAAGATTGATTTACAGCAAGAAACCCTTGTTTCTCCTCCACACAAAGCTCTGAAATTTTCACAAGTATCAATGAATGATTTGCAAATGCTTTTTGAATGCCTTTTATACCTCCAAATCACACGACCTCCTTAGCTTTTTTAATTTATTTAATAATAAATGATCATTTGCTTTTGTTGCACCATAATAAAATAATATTTAAAACTCAAGTGTTGCGTCCCCATTAAATTCCTTTTAATAATGACTTTATGATTAAAAGTAACCATATATTATAAAAGTCATTATTCACTAATAATAATATTCTCCTTAATATTTAATTATTATTAAACTTATCACTTTAATAATAATCAATAATCCATAACTCCACAAATATCGACATAATACCAAATCCTCCAACACCAAGGGGTAACTCATTGCTTCCTCCGCTCTCCAAACTCGCTTACTATTAATAGTAAGGTTGGACTCAAACATCCAAGGGACTTACTAAAAATAGTAAATGTGTGTAAGCAGAGCCTGAAACACCTTAAGAAGGTCATCCTTAAATATCACTAAACACTGGAGAAGAGAAAACTGTAAACTACCATCTGAAGAACCCATAAACTCCCACCAAAAGCCCTTTAAACACCAACATTAGCCTACGAGGACCTGATGATAGGCTAATCCACCAAAATCTCACACTGGCTAAAAAGGGGACATTACAAGTTGTCTGTTTCCAAAGGATGTCTCTCTTCATGGAGACATAAGAGGTATATAAGATAGAATGGGAGTTAGAATCAATAAAGTAGTGTGGAAAAAATAGATAAATCAGTCTTACACATTCAGATCTGCACATGAAGATTTAGTAGAAAATCATTAGAAGAGGAAATTGAAGAATGAAAGATATTTGAAGAAAAGTAATGCAGTTTCATTTGACTATATATAGAAAAGAGATTCATGCAGATGTAGAAGGAAAGATCATACTGATATAAAATCTATAGAGATAAAAGAGAATATTGTGCAAGTATAGAAGACAGATTTATGAAAGAACTTGTGAAGCCAAATATGTAATGTCCCACTTTTGACATGGGAAAAATATGAATATTATTTTAATTACTTAATATTTTCCTCCAAATGTTAATTCAAAAGGAAATATTATTAATTAAATTATTATATTTAAGTGATTTATTAAATGTAAATTGAAAATTAAGTCACAATTTGAAATTAAGAGAAAAGAAATTTGAAGAGTCAGATGAGCAGAAAAGCCAAGCGCCGAGGCAAAGCTTATAAAAGATTGTTGGAGCATTGTTTCAAGAGGTTGGATTTGGTTTTTGGGAACAAGTATTTGGCTAGATAATTTCCAAAACTTTGTGAGGACAAAATCCATCACAAATTTTATCATCTTCAGAATTAAAAAATATTCTCTAGATGATTGCTGACAATCTCATTTTAGGGACTGTGTTGGAATTAATTCTATTAATTTTGTGAGGTTTTATTTGAAGACAATTTTCAAAGTCATTATTGAATAGATTGTTCTATCAATTCACTGTTGGAAGTGTTTGTAGATGAATTGTATTGGAATTTGAATATTAAAGAAGATTGAATTATTTTGAAGATTCCATTGTTTCAATCTGGTTTGAAGTTTGAGAAATTCAAGTTGTTTCCAGGTTCGAGGAATTGCACAAGTTGAAGAATTATGGTGATGAATAATTGATATATCCTTCGTAAGCATCTGAGTAATAGTTTCCCAGCCATACTAATTCCGGGCAAACTGTTTCAGATTTGGAAAGGTATATCGATGGAGAAGGCAAGATTTGAGTATTTAAACTCTTGTCAAACCATATTCAAAAGAGCGCCTAGCAATTTTATCAAAGAGCCGTATATTAGTGTATTTCTGAAGAAAACTGGAAGTTAATATTTCTACCTTAAGGAAAGTATGCCTTTTGGGTCCCGTAAAGGAATCAGGAATGAGGTGCTAAGACAAGGCGGAAACTCCAAACATAATATCACTTAATGGTTTGAATGGTTAATTGAATTTTGTCGTCCATCCCATTGGAGTTGAACATCCATATGGGAGTTGATTTATATCGATTGTCAATTATCTGAGAATTTTTATGTACACTACCAGTCGTATAGTAAATTGGAGAGGCCGTGGAGACTTCTATAATCCGCAAACCACTTCAAAAAGAGAATCGGGTGTGCTCCATAGCTGATGCTATCCAAGCTCAAGGGAATTTTACAGGAATGAAATCACCTTCTTTATGTAGTTGTTATATAAAGACTTGTCGACTTCCTTCATAAACTCGTGGCACTAAGGCAGAGTCACCGTATATTAGAGGACAAGTTAATGGTTGACGTGGCCACAATAGGAGGAGTCGGGAGAATTCAAACAGCTTCACGAGAATTCCTTTAGCCGACGCATCACTTTGGTGGATGGGCATAGTTTATCATTTGCTTCCTTTCTTTACTATCGTTATTTTAATGGAAGCCATGATTAAAAATAATAAAATATCCATTTCATATCGAATTTAAAATCATGGAGTCGCAATCTTTAGCAGGGCCAAAAACATATCAAAGAAGACGATGATTCATGCTAAGGGAGGAATAACTAATCCTAAAGAATGCATTCTTAAAAAATCAGCTAACTATTGTTTATCGTGGGAGATTGAATTCAAAATCGAGAGCATGTTCTAAAGACATTTCATATACAAAGAAATGGTGGCTTAAGTTATCGGGAGCAGTATAGTTGCCAAGTGTGAAGTAATATTAAAGTTCAATTGCTTAGCCGAGCGATTACGTTCTGTGAAAACTAAGATGTTCCAGTTATTGACGCATATATGTAAAGGAATTCATATTCAATCAGATTTCAAACAAGTGTCAGATTTCAGTTGTTGCCACCAGAAACAATTTTGGTGAAGGAGTAATATATTGATATTTTAAGTTTTCAATGGTTTGAGAGTTTTTATGTGATTGAAGGAGAATTATTGTTTCAAACTCAAGTCAGCCGCTTTAGGGGAATATCGGGGCATATCAATTATATCATTGAACTATTCATTCATCGCTGCTTATTACTTCTATTTCTGTATATTTATAGGTGTCGATGTTAGGACTGAACAGGTCAGACATATAATTTGAATTATAATCCTTGTTATTCTCTTATGATAGTATTGGTGTGAAATCTGAAAAGAAATATCAGAGTTTTATGTCATACTGTTGTATTCTGTGGATTTACAATCTGGTACTGGCAATATATATATACATTTAAAATTTGTGCCACTGCAATATTGAGTAGTCTTTGTGTTGAATCATTCAAGTATTGAACACCAACTGGAAACAAACTTAGAACATCAACAGGGGTTAACTGTTTGTTGAAAAGTCTGATCACTCAAAGCCACGAAACTAAAAAAATTTAATCACATTTGGGGTAGCATACTACAATGGTATCAAAGCTCCGAGAATTCTATCATCCTGTTGGGTAATCCAATGTTTGAGTTTCAGTTGTTGAATCATGGCTTCTAATGAAGAAAAAAGTGTGGCAAGGTCACTTTACATTGCAGGAAAAAGGCTCAGTGAATAATTTCAGTCAAGGGAAGTTGAAGTGAGCATACTTCATATGGTGGAACAATGTTTGAGCCGGGTGAAGCAATCACCTTATCAGGTGTTGCAGATGGCATTAACACTTGCAGTAACCTCTTTGATTCAGCCCTATTGGCCGAGGCATCCTAATAAAGAAACCAAACTGCTGGTTACTTCATGCCTCAGTGAAGTGATGAGAATCCTGGCACCCTTGATGCCCTATGATGATGACACCATGAGGAAAATACTACACATGATTGTAGAAAGCTTTCAGGATCTTGATGAAACTGGTAGCAGTCAGTACTCCAAAAGAGTTGCTATATTGAAGACATTTTCAAAACTCAGAACAAGTATATTGCTGATAGATTTGGGTATGCAAGATCAAATACACGATTTGTTCCATTACCTCTTCATTTCAACTTGGAGTGAACAAGAGGAGGATGTAGTTGCAGCCATGAGAAATATTCTAGTTCTAACTGTCAATGAGGTTGATGACATTCCTCAACCTGTCCTATCTCTGCTACTGGACATTCATGAACAAGAAGGAAAGATTTCTTCTACAACTGATAAGTTGATCAAAGATTTGTTCAATCAATCTGAGGGGAAGTTGAAGCCTCACTTGAAGATGGCAGTGCAGATAACTGAGATGGGCTCTAGTGCTAAAGACATGAATAAAATTTTGTTTTCTAATGATTATGTGGTGGATTCTCAAAAAGTACCTTTAGATATGCATTTGTCTATGCATACTAAGGATGAGTGCAATGAGGCAAAATCAGTTTTCGATACACATAAGGAAGTCTCAAGTGCACAACCTGTGGAGATTATTAATATGTCTGTTGATGATGATCTCCAATCAGCTAATGATTTGCTCCTCTATGTCAACAATTCAAGTGGATTTTGGTTTGAATTCCAAACCAAACCTGTGAAGGAAAAAGCTGGAATTTCTTCCACCACTAATGCTGATTTGAGTATTTCTCAAGAGTCATGCATTGAGGAAGACATTGAGGAAGTTGTTTCTAGTGGCCACAAGTCTGATCTCTCTTTGCTTGAAACCAATTTGAAGCAAAGAGCTAGCGATCTTGAGAATGCCATTGATGGGATAAGTAGAAAAGTACAACAAATGTGTGACAGTCTGAGGAGGACAACTGATATAATTTCTGATTTCTTCTTACCCCATACCAGCACTTCATCAACCTTGCCAAGTCATGAATGGAGCAATCAAAATGTGTTAACTGCTGAAAAGGAGGTTCAAGTTTTGTCCTAGCTTGATGACACTCATTGGCATGTGGAAAATCTGAGTTATAATGTGCCAAGGAATCAAGATGTGTGTAACATTTCCCTTGCTGATTTGAAATCAATTAAGAATGTTATGGAAGAAATCAAGACAGATTTTTTACATATAGTTCATGATAGACACAGGGCTACTAAAGTTGTTGATGAGGCTTTGGAAGTGAACAAACAAACAAAGGCTGAATTTTTTGTTGTTCAAAAGTCCTTAAGAGAAGCTGAAAATCAGATTACTACTACTCATTTTTTCAAGGAACAAGAAAACAAAGAAAGAGCTGAAGAGATTCAAAAGGTCATTGAAGAGTTTGATTACATACAAGAGACTTATGACTTGGATCATTGTCCTGAAAGAACAGAGAATTCAAATTTTCATCAGTATGATATTCAGTTTTTTGATAATCCTTTATTTGAAGTTGGTGCTAATATGACTAATGAAAATCTACTTTTTGAGTTAGATGAAGGAATTATTCTAGCTGCTAGTGATGAAGGGTGGAATTCAGATACATCTTCCAACAGCGAAGTGTTGATACAAGATCTGGATTGTGATAATGTTACTGCTGTCCATTGCCCATGACCTCTACATGAAATGGAAAATCAAGGTATGCATATAAATGAGGTTCTCATTCCTGACCAGCAACAAAGAATTGATTGGGTAAGTTTGTTGGATAGAGCTCATTGGCAGTTTGATGGTGAGTTTTTACAATCATTGTTATAGTTGATTGTGAGGATTCTGTCAAATTCTATTCATGCATCAGTGTTTCCAAGCTCAACTAATTTCATAATAGAGTTTGATGATGATGTCAATTTCCTTGAATTGTTTTGGCAATTCTTGTTCCATGGCATTGGTTTCAGTATCTACATAGATTTCAGATTTGATGAGTACTTCTTGGAATTTTAGGAAGTACTGATACAATTTGGGCATGCAAATCAGTTGATTTTAATCAAAGTAGTGCAGCGTTTGCATGGTAGTTTTTTTCCTGCAACTCACTTGGAATCCCGGTATCACTTGGGAGTCAATCATTGTTGAGGATGAGTTTATTGATTTCATTCAATTGATTTTCAGAATGTCTGATAGGAACAATATGGAGATAACGGTATCAGGCACTATTTTCAGCAGAGGTTCATGGCAACCTCCAAGACTGATTTGGGATCCTGGTATTCAATTTGGTTTGCAGATGCAAATTGCTTGAGGGCAAGCAATCTTCGAGACGGGAGGAATTGTAATGTCCCATTTTTGACATGGGAAAAATATAATATTTTTTTAATTACTTAATATTTTCCTCCAAATGTTAATTCAAAAGGAGATATTATTAATTAAATAATATTATATTTAAGTGACTTATTAAACGCAGATTCAAAATTAAGTCATAATCGGAAATTAAGAGAAAATAAATTTGAAGAGTCGGGCAAGTAGAAAGCCAAGGGTCGAGGCAAAGGTTATAAAAGATTGTTGGAGCATTGTTTTAGGAGGTTGGATTTGGTTTTTGGGAACAGGTATTTGGTTGGATAATTTCCAAAACTTTGTGAGAACGAAATCCTTCACAAAGATTATCATCTCCGGAATTGAAAGATATTCCTTGGATGATTGCTGACAGTCTCATTTCAGGGATTGTGCTGGAATTAATTGTGGTAATTTTGTGAGGTTTTATTTGAAGACAATTTTGAGTCATTATTGAATAAATTGTTCTATCAATTCATTGCTGGAAGTGTTTGCAGATGAATTATATTGGAATTTGAAGATTAAATTTTTAAGAAGATTAAATTTTTATGAAGATTCCAGTATTTCAATCAAGTTTGAAGTTTGAGAAATTCAAGTTGTTTCCGAGTTCGAGGAATTGCACAAGCTAAAGAATTATGGTGATGAATAATTGATATATCCTTCGTAAGCATCTAAGTAATAGTTTCCCAGCCATACTGATTCCGGGCAAACTGTTTCAGATTTGGAAAGGTATATCGATGGAGAAGGCAAGATTCGAGTATTTAAACTCTTGTCAAACCATATTCAAAAGAGTGCCTAGCAGTTTTATCGAAGAGCCGTATATTAGTGTATTTCTGAAGAAAACTGGAAGTTAATATTTCTACCTTAAGGAAAGTATGCCTTTTGGGTCTCATAAAGGAATCAAGAATGAGGTGCTAAGACAAGGCTGAAACTCCAAACATAATATCACTTAATGGTTTGAATGGTTAATTGAATTTTGCCATCCATCCCATTGGAGTCGAACATTTGTATAGGAGTTGATTTATATCGATTGTCAATTATCTGAGAATTTTTATGTACACTACCAGCCGTATAGTAAATTAGGGAGGCCATAGAGACTTCTATAATCTGCAAACTGCTTCAAAACGAGAATTGGGTGTGCTCCATAGCCGATGCTATCCAAGCTCAAGGGAATATTAAAGGAATGAAATCAACTTCTTTATGCAGCCGTTATATTAAG
Source organism: Sequoiadendron giganteum (assembly GCA_007115665.2). Lineage (NCBI taxonomy): Eukaryota > Viridiplantae > Streptophyta > Pinopsida > Cupressales > Cupressaceae > Sequoiadendron > Sequoiadendron giganteum. The sequence continues at coordinate 113,220,433 of CM021106.1, read as the reverse complement.
ACTTGTCGCCTTCCTTCATGAACGCATGGCACTAAGGCAGAGTCACTATATATTAGAGGACAAGTTAATGGTTGATGTGGCCACAACAGGAGGAGTCGGGAGAATTCGAGCAACTTCCCGAGAATTCCTTTAGCCAACGCATGACTTTGGTGGATGGGCATAGTTTATCGTTTGCTTCCTTTCTTTCCTACCATTATTTTAATGGAAACCGTGATTAAAAATAATAAAATATCCATTTCATATCGAATTTAAAATCATGGAGTTGCAATCTTTAGCAGGGCCAAAAGCATATCAAAAAAGATAGTGATTCACATTAAGGGTGGAATAATTAATCCTAAAGAATGCATTCTTAAGAAATCGGCTAACTATTGTTTATCGTGGGAAACTGAATTCAATATTGGGAGCATATTCTGAAGACATTTCATATACAAAGAAACGGTGGCTTAAGCTATCAGGAGCAATATAGTTGCTAGATGTGAAGTAATATTAAAGTTGAATCGCTTAGCCAGACGATTACATTCTGTGAAAACTAAGACGTTCCAATTATTGACGCATATAAGTAAAGGAATTCATATTCAATCGGCTTTCAAACAATGTCAAATTCCAGTTGTTGCCGCTAGAAACGATTTTGGTGAAGGAGTAATTTATTGATATTTTTAGTTGTGAATGGTTTGAGAGTTTTTATGTGATTGAAGGAGAATTATTGTTTCAAACTCAAGTCAGCCGCTTTAGGGGAATATCGGGGCATATCAATTATATCATTGAACTATTCATTCATCGCTGCTTATTACTTCTATTTCTGTATATTTATAGGTGTCGATGTTAGGACTGAACAGGTCAGACATATAATTTGAATTATAATCCTTGTTATTCTCTTATGATAGTATTGGTGTGAAATCTGAAAAGAAATATCAGAGTTTTATGTCATACTGTTGTATTCTGTGGATTTACAATCTGGTACTGGCAATATATATATACATTTAAAATTTGTGCCACTGCAATATTGAGTAGTCTTTGTGTTGAATCATTCAAGTATTGAACACCAACTGGAAACAAACTCAGAACAACAACAGGGGTTAACTGTTTGTTGAAAAGTCTGATCACTCAAAGCCACAAAACTGAAAAAATTTAATCAAATTTGGGGTGGCATACTACATAATATAAAGAGTTCATGTGCAATTTTATGACAAAGGTTTGAGCAGATCTTTATGAAGAATATGTGCAGATCTTTGTGAAGAAATATATGCAGATTTAATCATTTAAGGACAGATTTCTAAGTGTTTCAGAACAGATTTTAGGGCAGATTTATGAGTGCATTGAATGTAATATAGTAAAGGATTTACGGCAGATTTGTGAAGAAAAAGTACATAGCAATTCAAAGAAGTTAATGTGCAGTTTTAAAGGAGATCTAAGAGCAGATTTGTGAAAGAAATGGAAGACGCTACAAACAGATTTGTGAAGGAAATAAAATCAGAATTGTATTAAAAAAATATATTCACCATCCGTTGAAGAAGCAACATAGAAGGTGGAACTTTAATTTGGAAGTTGATGCTTCCTAAAGGAGAGATTGGTGTCTCTAGCCAAGTTGGTGCTTAGCTGTGGGGGTTGGTGCCTACGAATTCAATTGAATGAGGGGTTGGTGCCTCTAGTGAGTTGGTGCTCACAAATTAAATGAGGTGCCTACAAAATTTGTAAGAAGTTTATATAAGCAATAGTTTTCCGTTGTTTTCTCCCGTAAGGGTTTCCACGTAAATATTGTGTGTTATTGTGTTCTTCTCATGTGCATGGTTATTGATGTTGAGTAAATGATGTTATTTTCATTGATCAAGTTTTAAATATGGTATTAACTTTGGAAAAGTAAAGATTATTGTTATACTGATTCACTCCCCCGCTGCCCCCCCCACACTCTCAGTATAACCATGTGCTCATCACAAGTATGAATGTGTTTTTGATTTCAGCCCATATTTCATCCCACAAGAGAAAGATTTTGTGAGGGTGTATTGCACTGTAGCTCCCAATAGTAGAAAACTAAAATGCGACATTTGTAAAGATGAAAATGGTGGAGGAATCCACCATTTCACATGGCACATTATAAGCATACAAGGACATGGAGTTGAAACTCACAAATAAGTCTCCTTTGGATGTGACTAAATAGGCAAGGTTGTCACTTACTACCTATGCAAAAAGTAAGGTGAAAAAGGCTAGAAATACCTTGGCTTCACTAACATGTGCTTCTAGTGAGGGAGATAATGATCATGATGCAATAGTAGCCATTGGTGATTATGATAAATATATACCATCAAGATATGATTTTATTTCTTCTCAAGTCAGCAACTAACACTTTACAAAAACTTAATGCTAGTGATAGTAGAGTGAAATTTAGACTTTGTTTCTCTATCTACACACTCTATTTGGCATAAAATAACATTTGTATTTTTTTTCCATGTTTTTATGGGTTGTAGGAAAATCACCGCTGGACAATTCATCGCGAGAAAATTCACCGCCATGACAAATTCACCTCAAGAAAAATTCACCACCATTAATTCACCGCCGCAGAAAATTCATCACATTAACATTTTTAATATATATTTCCAAGACTTTGATTTTTTTTTGGGCAAAATGTTATTGTGATTAATTTTCCGTGGTGGTGAATTGATGCTGTTGAATTTTCCTTGAGGTGAGTTTGTCATGGCGGTGAATTTTCTCGTGGTGAATTTTCCGACGGTGAATTGCCGGAGGTGAATTTGCCTAATGCCGTTTTTATGAGTATTCTAGCATCTTTTAACTTGCCATGTTTTTCCTATTTTAACACATGTAATAGACCACTGATTAGCACAAGACCACTGATTAGCGTTAGCTCCAAGCATGAACCGACTTGTAAAGTAACCCTCACCAAGAATGTTCACCAAGATCCTGATGTGGTAGAGGTGATAACAAATGGTTTCGGGAATCATTAGCAACTGGAAAGAATTACAAACTAACTGTAGGCAGTTCATGAATGAAAGTAAATACCATAGTTTGCATACTCGAACTCGCTGCGGACTCGACAGCCCAAAAATATGACTCGGACTCGGGACTCGGGACGGACTCGAGAAAAGACTCGGCCAAAAAAAAAAACCCGTAGTTGTACAAAAAAAACAAGAACAAATTAATGCATTTAGAGAACATAAGAGCTTAACTTGATTATCAAACACTCATAATTCAAAGATTACACATGTCATATGATCATCAAACACTCAATAATTGAAATTTAATCATTCATAGTCATCAAATACTCATAGTTTCAATGTATAACAGCATCATAAGTTTATAAATGTTTACATATAATCATGTCAAAAAAAGGAAAACATTAACCACATGTAATCTACATCTTCCTCTTTCCCCTCCCAATGGTACTCAATTTTGGAGGCCTAGAACTAGAAGGTGCCCGTGTTGTAGTATCCAAACGAGTACTAGGAGATCGAGCAGGGGAAAAATGATATTCAAATGTGTCTTCGTTGTCCTCCATGGCATCCAATCTTGCTGCTTCTTCTTCTTCTGCTGCTGCTCTCTCTAATTCAGCAAGACCCTCATCAGTAAGGAAGACAACAACCTCATCATTTTGTTCATCAATAGTCCATTCACCATATGGATCAATGTCATCCAAGTCGATGGACTCATGTGAAACACCCTCCACCTTTCTAGTTTGAAGGCGAAGGTTGTACCGAACAAAAACTAAATCATTTAGGCATTGTTGAGTCAACCTATTTCTTTTCTTTGTGTGAATGTTTTCAAATAAACTCCAATTCCGTTCACACCCAGAAGCACTGCATGGCTGTGACAAGACACGTATGGCTAGCTTTCGAAGATTTGGTGTGCTAGCACCATAGTTCTCCCACCATAGATTTACAAAAACATGTTTAAAAAATATAAGTATTAAGAAATAAGAATAAAGTTAAAAATCTATATGTAAGAATCAAGTTTCTAATTTCAATTTTTACCTGGTTGTTGTTTTCCTCTCCTTTCAATTGCTTGTTGGGAGGAAAAGAGTCTCCCCTCTGCACCCTTGTAGACCCTGAATAGATAAAAGAACAAGCAAATCAAATATAGAAAATTCATAGATAGTCAAGGCTCAACATTGCAAATTCATAAATAAGATGTAATGAATTTCACCTCCAACTCATCAAGCACCTTATCTCTCAGCTCCTTATCAGGCACCATCCTATCAATGCAAGTGACAACACTTTCCATGACCTCCTCATCCGCCTTAAATGAGTCTGAGAAGTAGAACTTTGGATTCAATAAGTAGGCAAAGGCATGAATCGGCTGGTGGAGTTGGTTTGTCCATCTCCGATCAATGATGCGCCATATGATTTCATATTTCTTTTTGTTGCCGCTATAGTAACATGATATGGCCTCTTTGGCCCTATCCATGGCCTCATAGATGAAACCCATTGGCATGCCATCTCCATCCACCATACGAAGAACCCTCACCAAAGGTTCTGTCACCTAAAAAAATGAAAACAAATGTTAAATTATAACACAATTAACCCCTCAAAAAATAAAAACAGCAAATAGATTATCATGTATAATTTTTTTTGTGTCATTGCTACTTACGCCCATCAGCTCCTCTTCATTTTTGATGAATGTCTCTCAAAAACTATGGTAACAATCCTCTCCCCTTCAGCTCTATTGGAAAATGAGGACTCCTTCCAAGCATCAGACACAAACATTTGCTTGAGATGACCAATGGCACCAAGAATGCTTTGCAATGTGAAGAAGTGGCTAGCAAATCATGTCACTCCAGGTTGCACAAGGTCCTTGACATTTGTGAACTTCCTCATCAAAGAAAGCACCTAGGTATGGTTGTAGATAAATTTTGTAACACTTTTTGCATCTTCAACCACTCTTTTGACCCATGAAATCTTCCCAATGTCCTCTAGCAATAGGTCCAAGCAATGTGCAGCACATGGAGACCATGCAATTGTGCAATAAGTAGCCTACCTGTAGCTACATATGCAGCTGCGTTGTCCGTGATAATTTGGACAACATTATCAACTCCAACCTCCTGGACCACCCCATCCAATAGACTGCATAAAGTCTCAACATTTTTAACTTCATGGGAGGCATCTATTGATTTTAGGAACACCAATCCACCATTTGAGGCCACTAAAAAGTTTAGGAGAGTTCTATTTCATCCATCTGTCCACCCATCAGATAAAATGCTGCAACCTTTTCTTCACCAAAATTTATTTTGCTCATCAACCACAAGCCGTGTATTCTTTACGGATTCCTCTAGCAATGGCCCACTCAAATCTCTAGTTGATGGGGTCTTAAACCCCTTTCCTGCAATTGTAAGGGCGTTCACTAAACCTTCCCAATATGGGTTGTTTGCAACATTGAAAGGTAGATTATTGTAGTACCAAAAGTTTGCAGCAGCCATCCTAGCTTCATGATGCTTTTCCTTATTCCAACCGGTACCTTCAAGTGAAGGTTGTGCTCCTGGAACATTACGTGGAATAAAAGAATTTGGTCCTGATGAAAGACCGTGGCCAGCACTAGTAGTAGAATAGGAACCCTTGGGCCTCTCACCAAAAGATGAATGTGAAGCACGAACACTTGGACTTGCAGCAGTAGCACCATGGGGCATAGTTGGTGTAGAGGGGGATCCACTCATTACTGATGCTAGGGCATCCTTTGTTTTTTGTCTTTCATCTTTTTTTAGCTCATAGTGAGCAAGAAGGGCCTTTATCTCTCTAATAATCTCAGGAGTAGTTTTAGGGCATCCCTCCACATTTTGCCCAGGTATTCTTGCAAGGTGGTATTTTAACCTGTTTATTCCTCCTGTCATCCATTTCTGACCTTCAATACATGTCACTTCACCTTTTTTGGTTCCTGGTATTCCATACTTCCATGCAGGGTCTTTTCTCATTCCCTTTGGATTTGAAGACGACATTGCTGTTTCAAGTTCAACATGGAAAAAAAAAATCAGCAAGCGTTTGCAAAAAAATCAGCAAAAATATGTGATACAAAGTTTCATTTATTTGCAAAAAAAAAGAATGCAAAACCAAGCAAGAAATAGTAGGAATTAGGCTATTAACGATAATAGAAAAAAAATTGGCAACATTTCCCCTTATTTTTCTTGATTTTTTTTATTTTGAATGCAAGAAAACAAAAAAAAGAAAAAGAAATGTTAGATCACTTACCTGGCTCTATTTTGATCTTTTAGCTTGTTCTCCTGGTTTCTTTCAACCTAAAACCAAATTGCAGACCTGAAAAACACAAAAACTCAAGTTAAAATGAACTGAAAACAAAAAATAAACATGGGTTTTAACCCATTTTGACGCCCAGCCGCGCAAGAGAGTCCCGAACCAGGACTCTCCTGAACTCGACTCCCGAGTCTGTTGCGAGTCAACTCAGCTCAGCCACGGACTCCCGAGTCCACCGAGTCCGCAAACTATGGTAAATACAATTATAGGCGGATAACTAACCATGAAATTCAACACTACCACTTATTCGACGAGGGGAATATTTTCCGCTTTACCACTTATTCAGTGGGGGGAAATTAACAATAATAAAGATATTTATTTTAAACTCAACCACTTCTTCGTGAGAGTGTATACAAACATTAAATTGCAGCAATAAATAAACAGCTATCAGTACTACTAACTAGCTTTACAAAATAATGAGTTTCAACTGCAAAACACGATTAGAAAGAAGTCTAAACATAAACAATGATTAAGGATACTATCCTTAACTCTATACAATGTATACAATCAGATTTTATCCTTATTTAGTCAGAAAAACCAGAATTACTTCAAGTCTAATTAGAAACAGAAAACCAGACCAGCAAGTAAGAAATTCACCAAACTTGAACGCAACTCCTTCAATATAGCTCTGGAGGACTTCAAATAACAATCACAAGAAGCCTCTAAACATGGCATCCATCTTTCAAAGGAAATTTGAACCAGAAACAACAATTCCACAATTAGCACAAACTTCAATGCAAGCTGAAATGGTACGACCTCTCAAGGAGGTCGACTTGCATTTAAAAAACCAATCTCCAGTAATTAAATCTGCAAACTTGCAAACTTGGGCGCCCTTAACAGTTGCACAACGTGGGCCAGTACACAGAATGATATAAAATTCAAAGGTGAAGGTATCAGCAGAAGTTCGCTTCAGCCATTGACATCAGCAGTACAAATAGATTATAAACCAACAATCTGCCTGTAATTGAAGTCCGAATTGAGCATTATCCACACTCCTGAATAAAGCATGGTCTTCAAAAAACTTTCTAGGAAGCCATAGTTTCAGGCCCGAAGAAAGATGTGTTTGCTAAGATTCCCCTTAGCTAGGTTTGCTAAGCTACCCCTCAGCCAGGTTCTGGATTCAATCCAGCAACATAACTCTACAAATAATATTCAAGCATATGAAACAATGAGCAAGGCTTCAATATATAAGCTTCATGGGGAACTGAATCAACTTGTAACCACCACAACACAAAACTCTTCAATATCCCCCAAGGATGCCCATCTCAAAAAATGCACTTTTTAAAATATTTAAAACTCTTAATGTTCTTCTCCAAGTCGTCCCACCTTGAGGCAATATTTAAACTTTAATAAAACATTAAAAATCATTAATGAGGCGTCCATCTCATGGCCCCATTTTTAAAACAACTTGAAGTCATTGCCTAGGCATGGGGGTACAAACTCAAATTATAAAATTGACCAAGTGTTGAGACTCAGTCCAAAGGAGAGATAGAAGCCAAAGCCAAAACCAACGCTCAACCTGATTCTGCCAGAAATAGAATGATGACCTGAGCTGAGCCAAGCTGAAGATGATGCCACTACCACAAATAGACTTACTAAAAATAGCAAATCCCCAAAATAGTAAGTTTACTTCAAACTCAACAGAAAGCCAAATTGATCAGAGACATTGCCCAAAAGAGAAATGTGAACTGCAGATGATTGAACCGCTGCTAAAATGATATTGCTATAAATAGACTTACCAAAAATAGCAAACTGCTATAAATAGTAAGTTTGCAAAGCTTCATCTGAACATCAACTAAGCAGTAATCATGACTTACTATAAATAGTAAGTGTTTCCAAACGCCTTCTGAGCACAAACCGAGAAGCCAACATGACTTACTATAAATAGTAAGTGCCTAGAAAGGTTGTCAGATGGAGATGCATGTTACACCATTTTGAAGCTCTCCGAAAACCCAAAACAATCCAGAAACCTTTCCTGCATGCAAAGTACCTGCCAAAATTGCATGTCATATTCTTAACATGCTTGTTACCTCATCCTGAAGCTCTCCAAAAACCCAGAAAACTCCACCAGACATGCATCAAAAACTCTCGCATGCAAGCCCTAAAACTGCATCTGAAACCTCCTATAAAATAGGAAACCCTAATTTCCAATTCTACTTAGCCTACAAGTTTCTAGAAATAGGCTAAATCCAACTAAAGAGCGTAGGTCTAAATCGGGGACATTACATTGTGTCATTATCGTGTAAGTACGATGTGACTATGGGTAACTCATAGGAGATATGATGATTTTTCAAATAACTAGTAGTGACTATAGGCAAGGAAGGACACCAACATCCACCACATAAGAATAACTTTCATATACTATCAAATTGAACTAAAATTCAATATGGGGGTTTGGATATTCTTAACACATTCCCTAAAGCATGTTCCTAAGGTAAGGTGAAAAGTCATCCATTAGAACTCTCAAATAGAAGAAAAGGTAATTTGATATTGCCAACTATAACTCAATCAACTAAAGTCAAAATGAGTTGAATATTGATATGTGAAAACTACACAACCCAACCTACCTATGCATAAATTTTCAACTAGAATATTGACTAGTTGAGCACCATAAATGTGTCTATGCTCTGATTTGTAGTTCCCACTCTACAACTAGCAAGTTTGAACCTAAAATAAGCTTCACAGTATTGACAGAAGGTAAATATTGTAATGCCCCTTTTTACTATTTTTATGAACTCTATAATTTCTTGAGATTCCTATCTATGCAATACTTTTATGTAATGTCCCCATTTTTGGGTTCTCTTACATTGCAGCTGGTACTGACCTTCTAGGTGTGTGTCAGTGTTATCAGAGGAGTTATTTTATGTTTCCAATAAGCTTAGGTGGTCTAGAGGATTCATATGCCACTTTCAGATATGATTTCTGACTTTTGGTGTGATCTCCAAGATTCTTGGAGGGAACTTCTACTTTTAGTAAGTCACCTAGTCAGATTTGTTTATCATCTTTCATCATCAAGATCACTCTTGCACAGTTAGTTTTCGGTTCCGATGCATTTTGACCATTTATGCTAATTGGGTGTAATATTGAGCTTCATTTAATTAATTTTACTAAGGTTGCCATTTTAATTAAAATATTTAATCAAGCACCTCAGTATTATAGCTCGTTGGAAAGAGAATGAAAAAATTCAAATGATGAGACGCTTAAACATGACTTTCAGTGTTGGAAATGTTTTACTAGTGAAATAAATCAGTTTTTGGAGTTAAAAGGGCTTTAATAAATTAATAAATTGTTTTCAAAAGGGAGTTTCTGGAAAGTTCCCTAAAAAGCATATAAAAAAGGGGATTGAGAGCTCAATTGAGATTATGCAATTTATTCTATTTCTTTGATTGAAACCCTTGTGATTTTGGAAATCGAACTTGGTGCATCTCGGCTTTCTTAAGGACAAAAACCCTCTTGGAGACGATCAACTCGGTGGGTGAAAGACCCTCCCAAGTTGATTGTTGGTAAACTTATTCAGAGTTTACGCTTTGTGCTTCATTGCAAGATTTTGGCACTGTGCATAAGGGTTTATTTGGAGATTTTGAGGGTAAGAAGCTTTGATGTTATTGGAATATTTTATTGTTGTGAGAATTTGTTAATGTTTGTTGTGAGACCATCCTAGGTGCCTTATACTTCTACAGCTGTGTGGGATCTTCTCATACCTAGCCACTGGGTTAATGAGTTGTGTGGCTCTTCTAGTGCATATCGTTGTTGTTTTGGGCGTCTACATAAGGCATACCCAGCATACAAAGAGAGTTGTGGGGTTTCCAAGGGCACCTGCCCTCTTGTGAATAACTTAGCACTTATAATACTTGCATTCAGGGAGACGCAGCTATCCTTCAGCTGGTGTGTGGAAGTCTAAAAGAGTTTATTTGATGCCAAACTTGTTCTTATTCACTAAGTGTGTGTGAGATTAAGCTACAGCAGTGAGGAGGGTTGAGTAGAGTGAAGTCCTTGAAGTTTGTAAGCATTTTCCTTGTGAAACTTAGCTATAGCAGCAAGCTCTTTATGACAGCATTCTGATAAAGTTACAGCAGTATGTATGCGTGTTTTGACAACAAAATATCATTGTGGGTTATGATCTTTGGCTTTGTAACTCTGTTGTTGAAGACTGATTTGTATAGCAGCAAGCTAACTCATTGAAAATCAATACAATCTGTTGGAGTTAAGGTCAGAATGAGTTGTCATTGTTATTTCAATTTCATGCAAAATGTTTGCTATATTGTCTATGAGATTTAATTGCATTGTCGAGTCATTTCTAGAACAATATTGTACAAAACTGCATATTGAATGATACCATGCACAAACACATTGAAATGCATTGAAAACTCACTAGAACATTAAAACAGGAAAGTTTACGAAATGTCAGCTCACTAGAAGTCAGTAAACTTACTATGTGTTTCAGAAAAAACATTGTTCCAAACTAGGGTGGGACATTACATTCTAATATACAACACAAAAGCACCCAATACCAATATTTACTATTGAAACCCTTACACAAAATGACGAACACCTCACACAAAAATCCACCACTAATCAAACAACAAATAACTAAATATAAATTGTTGTCAAATGGTAGCACCAAATATAGATACAACCCTATATATAAATACTGGAATATTATATATATGCTTAAATCCTAACCAATACGTATGTAAATACTCAAATCTTATATATATGATTGTCACCATAAACTCTTGAATAATAAACTTTGTGCAACAACAACCACATTGATATTTTCGAATAACAAACTCACAAAAATATAGAATTATTGGAAGACAAAAATAATTGAAACAGCACCTCTTTATTTCATAAAAATGCAAGAAATCATATGCCGGTACAAGCTATGGTTTCAGATATTTATCATAATGATAGGGCATTGTAGCAGCATTGTAACCAATACTATAGTGACACTGTAGCTCCGTTATACCAAATTGAATGTTGAAATAAGCACACCACACGAAAGTTACACCAATTGGAAACAGGAAACACACTCCAATCTTCTCAACTCAATTGCAATTCCTAAATACAATTGTCTCAAAGGTCAAGAGGGTTTTTGTCCTCTACTCTTGCTCGGAAACCAAGAGAGTTTTCATCCTTTGAGTCTCCACACTCCAAGGGTTTTCATCCTTGCAAGAAATATATGAACACAAGTGCTCAAGCTATCAAATAAAAGGGGGAGTTTGATTTCATAAACAATGGATGATTTCCTTTGAGCAATTCTCTTCTTTTATAAGTTCCTCTTTTATCCCTTTAATTCGAATTTCATTTTCACTCCAAATGTGTTCAAAAACACTTTTAAAATAAAATATTACATAAGGCTCTATAATGTCCCATTTAGATGGCCACTTTACTAAAATAATAATACTCTTTAAGTTGTCCTTTTAGAATGTTTTTAAATAAAGTTACTAAGACAAACTTAAAACATTATTAGATTATTTCCTTTATCCCCTTAGCCCATAGGAAATAAAGATATGGGTCCCCAATTAATTCAATTAGAAAAGGGGACATGACAAATATAGTCTCTACAATTTCTTTAAACAGTAAAGACACTTTATAGGTCCTACAAATCATGATGACATAAAGGATGATTTAATTCATCATATCATTACAATTTTAAGTTGCATGTAAACTTGCTTTTTTTTTAAAAGACCTTTGAATTCCAATAAATTTGTATCCAAAGAAAGCCTGGAGAATTTATTCTTAAAGTAAAGTAGTGTAAAAACCAAAGTAAACACTTTGATAGATCCTCGAAAGCATGTTTCCCTAAAGGAAGTTAAATGACATTACAATACCATTATAATAATTTTTCACTGTATATTAACTTACATTTTACAGAAAGCACTTCGCAATTAAGTTTTTAAAATAGGCTCAAGGACAGTCTGACATAGAAGTCTCTACCTTGTTTGAGTAGAAAGGAACAGACCCAATAACTATATGAGGAATCTGCAAGCTTGTAAGAGAGGATTGAAACAAAAATGACTGCATCAAAGAGCATAACCAGCATCAGATAGAATTAAACATAAGGTAATAATGTTTTTGGCTATAAAAGGTGTTTGGACCTAAACAAATATGTTTAAGTCACAAATTGAAGTAAATACCTGAGCATGGGTACGATATAATATCACACAGCTACTGAGTTTGGGTAAGTTTGTACGCACAAGTTGACGTATCTGAACTGCAACAAAATCCGCTTCTTCAACAGCATTGGGAAACTCCTCAACACAAATAGGTTCCCCTGCTGGCTGCAGTTGTCGAAATAACAACCAAGAAAAAAGGTTTTACAAATGGTGTAATAAACATGACAAACAAAAAATGGTCTGTCTGACAAATGATATCTTACTTTCACTGGAAGAAGATTTAGTGCCTTTGAGGACCCAACTTGGCGGTTGTGAGAAATATTTTTTAACATCACAGAAGCAACCTTTAAAATATTCCTTGACGAACGATAATTCCTCATAAGCTGCAAAGAGATCAAATGGCTGATGAAACCCGCTTATTACAATATTTGAGCTATAATCCACCTCTAGAACTTAGTAAATTTAGAGCGAGTTTTCCAGATGACAATTTCAATATTCACTACGCTAATTAATCAGTCAGTCACAAAAAAAAATAACCTTATTTTCAGTCCATCCATCTTATTAAATGGATTGAGGATCTTAAGTAAGACAGCCACTTAGAATCAGAAAATTATTATTTATCAATGACTTCAGAATACCTTAAAAAAACGCATTTTTTTTTTTAACGTCTTATGCACCAACCACAATACAAAGTCAACTTTGCCAACGCAACAAAGGAACTTCTAATATTGAAACAAAGACAAGCAAGAAACGTGTAGGTAGCAAATGGTTATATAGTAAATAATAAAACTTGTTAAATATATTCATGAAGTTGTTTATGTGAATGGTCAGCAGTGATCACCAACCATTGTGACAATTCCAGCATCATTTTTTATCATTTTAATATCAAATTCACATTGAATTGTATTTTTCTATTGGTACTGGAGTTAGTACCACATCATGAGGCTTTGTATATGCTTTTCCATAGCTCCTAAATATTATCCTTCATATGCTAGTATTCTTATTGCAAAGAACATATGTGTAGGCATAAGTACCTTAGCATTGGCAAACCTGACACACAGTGGGTAATACAAGTGGAAATTGGAACTTCAGTTTTAATGTTCATGTGAGTTGTACAGTACTCCTAGCAGCTTGTTGAAAACGATAGTGTGGTTGCAAAGTTTTCTGGGGATAGAGCAGAAGGGGAACACAGCTCTTAATCAGCCAAGAAAAAGGTGAACCACAAAGTTAATTGCAGAGATCATAAAAGATGCAAACACTGAAGAGAACAAAGAAAGAATGGATCCCCTATCAACAGTCATGAAAAGGTATTTTAAAACAATACCTATTATGCAGCAGGAGATAAATGTTAAAAACAAAAAAAGGTGTAAGATTGAAAATGAATGTCCACAATCTAACAAACTATAATTCCACAAGCAAAGAAACAACATAAATGTGTAGTGGTACTAAGAAACACCAAAAGAAATATAAATGGAATCAAATACAGAATAGAATGTTTAAAAGAATGAGTGGATAGATCGGAGGCATAGTTTTCTATTTATACACCTATCCTCAAGATATACATGAGCAAACAAGTCAACAAAGCCCCACATCACAACACGAATACCCCACAGATATACCACAAGGTCGGTTACCAATGGCCTAACAAGTTGAGTGTCATACTCTAGAATCCCCTTTGAAACACAAGTTGGAGAACCAAAGGAAGGTGGTATTAATAGGTCAAACCTTTCAAGTAAGAAGCTTCCACTTGAAATTTGTAATGGTCCTACCAAGATTTTTCAACAACTGCAATTTTTTCAATCTTTAGCTCACAGGCATTTCATCGAACAGTTGGTGAAACATCAAACCAGTCAATAATTTTGAATTTAATGATTAGGAACAGCTGCAACTGTCTATTAATATCATGAACATTTTAACAAACTGTTGTCATACGTTAACCTTTCATTAACGATTTCACACATAATTGGCTACTCAGATCTCAAACAATGCTGATATAATTAGTCACTGTATATGCAGATCAGAATTTCCATTTATAAACAATGTTGGAACAATGTTCTAGCCTTCATAGTCAAATGTATGTCAGCTTCTATAAAATCAGAAATTCATGATATAAATCATTATGTATCAATATATATATATATATACAAGCTGAATTTTGATGCAATTCTGACCTTTAAATCTGAAGTAGATTTAACCACACTATATGAGCTGCTCACCCAATAATAACTCCCTCTGAAATTAATTCAAAATACCATACACTGCTGGAGCTTTGAATAAACCTTTACTCTCATATTGAAATTACTATATGCATACCCAAACTCTGAATTTTATCACCAAAGTTCCTTTGCATAAACAGATAGGCCACTGCTAGAGCAGTACGGTACCCAATTTCCCTTATTATTGCTGCATTCCAATTGGGAATGGAGTAATATCCCCTAAAGTAGGGGCATCTGGGTTAGTGGGGCCCTAAACCCCTTGGAAATAGCAGTGCTTCCATCCTCTTCCAGCATCATTTTTTTTGCTTGTACGGCTACCAAGAATATGTTACGGCCTCCTTGTGGGTGGCTTTGCCAAAAATGCAATCTCGATATTAAACACAAAACTCATACATTCAATGAAACTTCATACAAACAACATACAACACAAATCATTCAGCTCAATGGTGATCTTTGGGTGAAATCACACAATCAGCTAGGTGGGTTTCCATCCACAAAACTGATTTGTAATGTCCCCATTCTATTCCCACGCTTATCAGAGACTAATAGCCTATTCCTAGACGCTTGTATGCTAATTCATAGTGAAATTAGGGTTTCCTATTTTATAGGAGGTTTCAATTGAGCTTTTGAGGGTTTGCATGCAGGAGTTTTGCAGTAAGGTTTCTAGGTCTTTCAAGGTTTTCCGAGAGCTTTAGAATGGTGTAACATGTATCTACATCTGATGACCTTTTCCGGATTTACTATTTTTAGTAAGTTACGGCAACTGCCCAGATTGTGCTCAAAATGAGTTTGGAGACACTTACTATTATTAGCAGTATGCTATTTTAAGTAAGTGCTATATATGGCAATGCTATTTTAGTAGTAGTTCAGCAGTTCAGCACTTCGTCTATTTCTAGCAGTAAGGCAGTTCAATTTAGCCAAGGCATCTCTAGTCTTCTTGGGCTCAAAAAGGAAAGTTTTAACTTAAGTCATATTATGTTTTATTATTACTTTTGGACCCGATGCCTAGATGTATGACTTTAAAGTAGTTTTTAAAACAAGGACTTAATGTGGATGTCCAAGTTGAAGAATTAAATATTTAAAAGTGAAATATTTGCCGCCAAAAGCCTTTTGGACGCCTAGGGAGTTGAATCAAAAAGGTATTTTAAATTATTATTTCTAATAATTGTTTGGGCGTCCCTCTTGGAGGTTACAAAAGTGATTCAAATTGCAAGAGAGAGTTATAAATACAACGCCTTGCTCCTTCATTTGCATCCATTATTATTTATTGTATCAAATTGCTGCTGAATTGAATTCAAAGGTCTTGCTTCGAGGAACGCATACCTCCTAGCTCCATCCATTTAGTTTCGTACTTGCAAGATAGTACCTACCTGGATTCTGAAGACTGTGCTTTATCCAGGAGTGCATATTGAGTTTATTTCTGATTTCCAAATTCAGATTGCTGTTGTATAATCTGATTTTATGTTGCTGGTTGGTGTTTGGCTGAAGTGCATCTTGGTTCATACCTTTTAGAGGGATTTTGCTATCATTTTGGGTATTGTTCTTGTTGATTCCTCTACCCTAGGCACTCATTTTCTCAAGGTTTCATGACTTTTGAGTGAGTTTTTGAATTTCTAGATCAGATCGCCCATTTTTGGAGGTTGTACTTTCATTGTGCCTGCATTGGAAGCATGCATTAAAAAATCTGGGTTGTTTGGTGGTGTTCTCTCATAGTGGTCTTGGTCGCCCAGCTCCTAGCTCTCATTTGCATTCAATTTCAGATTAATCGGAGGTGTTTGGAGCGAGATATGAGCATTTAGGTGATATCTATGCTTGCTAGTTTGATTTTCTATTCACTGTTATTTTATATCAGACCTGATATATTCCATTTATTCTTCATATTTCCAGTTGATTATCATGTATTTGATGTTGGAGATGATTGCCTAACATGTTGATGATCTATTGCTATGTATATCTCCTTTCTAGTGCAGCTGAAGCTTTATATTGTAATGCTGATTTTCAGTAGTATTGATCAGCCTTTATATTTTTGCACTTTAATATTATTGTATATCTCACTCCCGCTGAATAAGTGGTCGAGTTGTTTACACTTCAGTTTGTTTTATCACTCCCGCTAAATAAGTGGTTGAGTTGCTTTACATTTCTAGTTGCTTACTTTGTAATTCTGCTCTTGCTGAATAAGTGGTTGAACTCTTATGGTTGGCTCACCGTCTATGCTTTCCATTTCCAGCATTTACTTTTCCTACATGGTTGGCTAGCCGCCTACAATATTGTACTTCATTTCCAGTATTCTTCTAACGATCCCCTCGCACCGTATGCTCTCACCTTGCCCACACTGGGATCTTGGTGATCAGAAAGTGAAGGGTTACCTTTCAGCTGGTTTATTTTATTGGACTAATGCTAACGGTGAAATTCATGTGTTGAATTTTTTTTTTTTAAAACACAAGGGGATATTACATGATTGTTCAAAGGGTTTTCGTCCTTTGTCTGAGGAATGAACCAAATTTAATCTCTCAACTAAATTAGGGTTTTAATCAACTGATAGAATGAACTTTCTATCCTCAAAACTTCCTTTTATAGCATTTTGAAGAAATAAAATAATATTAGTTCATTTTATTCCTTTATTTTTCCATAGAAATATAACAAAGTGCCATTTTTTGCCATGCTCCTAGTGACACTTTATTTAAACAAGTTATAACTCCCTTTTTAAATGATTAAATATAAGTTGTCTCTTAACTTTACACTTTTTGACAACTTAAATATTTAACCATTTAATAATTTAATTATTTTTGGCACAACCACCGAAGTTACGAAAAATATTAAAATAGCCCAAATATGAATTTTGACCACACCACCAATACCTTAAGTACATAGGATATCTATCTATTTGAAAATTGGCACTCGCCCACAATGACATACTTCTCCAAGAAATGTGGAGTGCTCCCAAAATATCGGACTCGCACACAGATGGTAGCTTCAGAAACTCTTTGCCGCTATCAAATAACCTTCCCAATAATGTTGGTGCTTTCCAAGAAAGTTGGGGGTTTCCAAGGATGTTGGAATGGACCAGAAAGGGGACATTACACCATTCCCCCAATAACAACTCCTAGAAGCTTGAGTAAATCCCTTAAATTGACAAAATTTGCCTCAAAAATGGGCCTCGTGAAGATGTCAGAATCTACTCATCACCATACCTAAAATTCAACATTCCCTCTAGAACGCATTCCTTGGTGTAGTGATGATGAACCTCTATATGCTTTGTCTTTGAATGTGCAATAAGATTATCAACAATATGAATAGTGTTATGACTATTGTCAAAAAGGAAAGTTGTCTACTCCTATGGAAAACAAAATCTCTATAGCAACTCTCGGACTCATTTCCAACTTTTTTCTGCATTCACTATTCCTTTGCTTTTTGCCTCAACAATCAACAACACAATTGCCTCTTGGTTTTGCATCCACATCAACGAGATGAAACACAAATCAAGAAGTATACTTCTATGCATCCACATCTCCTACCCAATCAATATTGGTATAGCTCACAAAATATTCGTCACTACCTCTAGACTACATGAATCCTATATACAGTTTTATCCTGCATGTACCTCAATATCTACTCAGTTGCCCCCCAATCATTCTCATTTGGCTCCTGCATGAAGTAGCACACAAAATTAGTTGTAAATGAAAGGTTTTGTAGAGTATGATTCAATTATAATAGACTCCACACAAATTGTCTATACAATGTGGTATAAACTTGAGGTGTACAACACCAAGCCATCAACCCAATGCCTCAGTGAAATGGAACAGTCTTATTCGAACGTCATTGTTGAACTTCTTTGACAACTGAAGTGAAATCGAACAGAGTCTTATTTGAACGTCACTGTTGAATTTCTTTGACAAGTCAAGTAAAATGAAGATTACATCCTCCAACTACAAAATTTGAATACCAAGAAAATAGTGCAAAAACAAGATTTGTCATTTCAAAAGTCTTCTTTAATTAAGCCTTGACATTGCATATCAGGTAAGTGCAATCCTCTATCAGATTGTACATAGAGAGTGAGGCAAGAAATGAGGGTGTGCCAATGAAGAGTATAAAGTCTATTGCAACTACCAAGGAAGTTGAGTGTCAAATGAGAGGGGTGCCAAAGGAAAGCTAGTAATGTTATAGGGATGTCCAACGTGCAATCATAGGAAGAGGCAGATTCTTTAGTTGCCAAATTTGTCGTTGTTTATGTCATCCTATTTCATGTTCAATGTTCTCCCTATTTCAAAGAAAGTGTTGAAAAAGACAAATGTCATTGGTTCCTCATAACTTGGAGAACATTGATTACATGCCCACCCTCCTTGATAGAGTAGTCTAAGTGAATTTGTTGATGAATCACATGAATCATGCATGCCTAAGGATGGGCTTCTCAATTATCAAGGATGGGCAGACCAATATTAGACATTAAACACTCATCAATATTATAGTTATCTCTATAGTTGGCTCATTGATAGTTCAAGGATACAAACTTTTAATTTTAGATTTTGAATGAAGCAATGAGGAAGTTTGATGCCTCAAATGTTGTCATTGACTAAGCATGTGTTTGTAGACTAGCTAGCATAATGGTACAAGGTGCTTATAAACACAATTTTGGAACCCATTTTGTATTCACAGATTGGACAATGCATTGAAAGACATTTGAAACATAGATTCGGTGAAAGCAATGGTGCCAAGAGCTACAGACATATAGATTTTCATTTGCAAGAATCAAACTTCACTTGCTCTCCTCAAGACTTTTTCAAATAATAAATTTCTTAAAAACTATGGAGACTAGATATGCCAATTACTTCATCATATTAGTGAGATTGCTTGAGATAAATACCCTTTGTTTACTCAATAATTCTACTTTAATGATCAACAGAGAGTAAATTGAAATAGTAGGAGAATATAACAATTACTCACAACAATGTTTCAAAAAGATGTCATTGTATTCATTCATTCATTCGTCAAATGTACAATAGTTACAGAATTCTTGCATGAGGTCCCCAACTATGAGTACAATAAGAGACATATAGCAAAGCCATCATTGGTTGAGAACGCCAACCGTCGATAACTACCAACTAACAACCAACTGCCAAGGACTAATTACAAAATAACTTATTTATTTATAACAACTACATCAGCCCCCCCAAAAAGAAAGTCGTCTTCTGATAGGCTATCGTTAGTTCCCATTACTTTAGAATATAAAATGTCAATAAGTCGATCGGGCAGTGTCCAAGGCAATTTGCAAAAGAAGATGATTTGGATAACTCATTTTAGATTTTCTGACTTTCTTGAAACTACTGAAATTAATTTTAATCTAAAGCCATTTAACTTCTTAGCTAGAAAACAATTTATTTTAAGAAAACTGGAAATACTAAACTAAAAGCATAGGATAACTAATTTAGAAAGCATCACAACTAAACTAGAAAGCATGGAAATAAGCAAATTGAATAACTGATAAACTACAGAAGTGGAAAAATAAGTAAATAGACCATAAAACATTTTCTTAAACAGTAAAAGATTCTAATAGCTACAACGAATAACTCATACTAATTAAAAACAAAAGTGCTCCGGAACTTCAGACTCAACAACTAACAGACTTTAGTAGGTACTTACGTAGGTAGTTATTTTCGAATAAAGAATAATTAATTGGCATGAACTTCACTCCCAATTTAGCAATTTGTGCCACTCGGCAATCAACTACTTGTACGGCAAGCTTTTCGCATGCCTCCATGCAAATTAAAACTCATTGCATAGTAAGCTACAAACAAGACAAATAAATAATTCAGTGGCTATATTTTCAAAAGTTGTTGTGTGCAAGCTTCATGCCATGGTTGAAATCTTTAGCAGAGTGGAAAATAAGAGAATGGGGGGTGGTAAAAAGAAGTCAAAGCCAGATTCTGCAGAAAAATTGTTGGGGTTAAGCAATATCTCTAGTTTGTTCGAAGAGGCAGGGTGGTTGAACTTTATCAGAAAGTTTGTAGGTTATAATGAAAAGCTAGTGAGCACATTTGCTGAAAACTACTCAAATGGTGAAGTGATACTCCATGGAAAGCATTTTGAGGTGAGTCCGAAAATCATTTCTCGTTTATCAGGGTTAGAAAATTCAGGCATAAAGTTAAAAGAAACCTCTCAGATAACATACCAAAAATTGTCTGAATTATTTGTTAGAGAGGGAGACCCTCACCCCATGGTAGTAATTAGTACCAGAGGACAAAATAAAGGGTTCTAGAGGACCTCCATACTAGAACCTTGGGGTACTGTTGTAGCTTGGATCATAAAATATTTTACTTGTGAAGGTCAACTAGCTGTTATGGTAGGACCTACTTTCTGTATGCTGATCCATTTGCGTCATGAGAAGGAGAACCCTGCTCTAAGGGTTCATTTGCCTGAGTTTTTATGTGACTCTCTAAATTCCTCAATAGAAAGATATAAAACAGGGTCAAGGCCACTAAAACACCATGAATTAATTCAATTGATTTGCAAATACCATTTTTGCAAGAAATCCGAGGGTAAATGGGAGAATTTTTTGAGGAAAATTGAGAAGTCTTCAATCAAAAGGACAATAGAACCGGGGGAAACATCTCACCAAATTGCTTCACCTTCCAGAGCAGTTTCCTCTAAGGGCTCTGCAGCTCTGGAAGCTCCGAATCCCACCACCCCCGGTGAGGAAGTGCCAAACTCTTTGAATAATGAATTCAAAACCCCTGATTTGCCAAAGCATGTTGAGCTCGTCTATTCTAATATGAGTAGTCCTAGAAGAAAAAGGAAAGGGAAAAGTAAAACATATGTCAACTTCCAAGGTCTTCCTCCATTAAGGAGAAGTAAGCGTCTAGCCTCTAAATTCATTGAAACCCCAATGCACGGTATGGAAGGAAGTTCAAAAAAGAAGAAGCCCAAACGGCCATCAAAACCTATTGAAATTTTTGAGCCTGTCAATGAAGAGGAAATACCTCTAGAAAGAGAAAATTCGGTTGAGGAAATTCCTTCCCACTCTGCATATGTGGAGGAAGTTATCACCGAAGAAATTCAAGAAAGAGAACAGGAGGGGGGATGATAGTATGCCAAGTCATTTGTCCCCCTTTGTTGATAGAATTGTTGAGACAGTTGAAAGGAGGGATACCACTGCAGAGATAGAGAAATTTAGAATAGAAATTAATGATTTAAAGAAACAATTGTACAAAAATAATAAACAAATTGAATTACAAAAAGACGACTTGACAGTGCATATTGCTGTAATAAATAAAAAAGATCTACAACTACAGGAAAATGACACATTGATTTATAAGTTAAAAGAGAAAATTCGAGAATCGAGTCAAGAACATAAAACTTATAATGATGGCATTGCAGAAAAGAATAAAGAAATTGAAATGATAAAGAAAAACTTTGTGCTTATGTTCTCAGCTTTTGAAGAAGACATAAAAACAAGAACTGAAGAATTAAACGCTTCCATCAGCAAAGTTGTAGAGCTGGAACAGGACTTGGAGGAATGCACTGTGAAACCAAAGATGGAATCAAAAGAAATTCAAACTGAGCCAGTTATAATTGATTGGTTCCAGTTTCACATTCCCCCATTACTCATGAAATGGATGGAAAAATGTTATTTCTTAAGAAATGTGCAAACTAAGAACTACAGGCTAAAAAAGGAGTTGGTACTCCTTGTTAACGTGTGTTTTATGACAACACCAACACAGAATAAAATGTCCAATGGTCAATCTATTCTCTCTTGATCAAAGTGTTCCGCATGCTAAGATTGCGTGAAAGTTCATGTGTTCGACTCCAAGGTTCCTTTTATTGCGAATAGACTCAGTTGGTTGATGTGAATATGCTAGGTATTCCAAGGGGACTTACGTAATTGTTCGATTTTTTTATGTCAAGCAAATGAAAGGTTTTGGCTATGATGCTCTAGTATTTGAACGGACCGGGAAATACTGAATTTAAAGGAGATAGGGACAGGAATTCTACAATCTATCTCTAAGGGTGGAATGCAAGGACTAGCTTTAACAATCTTCAAACCAAACTTTGTTTCGTCTCCCCTTCGGACAACTCTGACAAAGCTGGTGCAATCTTCAAAGGATGGATAGGATGTTCAAATTGAGATTCAACATGCGCACCCCTTCACAACAAAGCAAGTGGGCACACAAATCACAACCGAAGTTAGGTGTTGAGATTCCAGTTGACCACGCAGGGGCAGACTTACCGTCAGCAACCCCGCTAGTGGTATGGATACAGGAAGATATGCTCAAACCAACGTCACATTCCACAATTAACACTACTTGCATGAAAACAAAATCTAATTTACTCTACTCTATTCGAATTGGAAAGACGAAAAGATCTCGTCAACTGCCCACAATGCAAAATGAAGTAACCAATCAACGAAATCCTTATATTATGAGAGTCTTACACAACAATCTTTTGCAAAACCTTCAAGGGGAAAGTCTTTCTTTCCTTTAAAAACTAAGCTAACTCCTAGCTCTACTTAACTTCTATCTAGCTCAACTCTATCTCTAATTTCTGTCTAACTCTGATCTATATCTTATTTCTTTTACAAATGAGGGGGGATACACCTTTTTTATCTAGCCCAATCCAGTGGACGGCTTAGATTGAAATACAATGGAAGGCTCAGATTGAGCCACCTAAGCCCTGATTAGGGTTTTAGCCCTAAAAACCGCCACTGAGAGGAGTGGGGCAATGAATGCGCCCTCCACTCCTCATCAATGAACCACTATCTGCCATCAATGCACGTCATCTCCTTCCAGAAGGTCATCGTCCAGAAGGGCGTTTCCTTTCTCTTTCTCACTGGCTGCAAATCTGATGAACCTGGCCAATACTGCCTCAACTTCCTGATCCGAAATGGGAGGAATGTGATCCAACTGAAACTCTAAAACTGTAACTATTTGCCCATGTCAGGCACAAGATTTCTTCCACGCAACAAGGGCATCATGGGTGTTTTGTATGATACTAGAGAACGTAGAAGTGTTCTCGAAATCATCCTATGTGAAGGTCTTCACCTTAGAAAAGAATGGCGTTAATCTGTTCTTCAATCCATCTGCAGTTACCTCTTCAGAAGTCAACCTCCTGGCAAAGATTGCCTCCAATGTGTTGAGAATTCCATCTAAGATATTCGTCATGGCCTTTCTGACCCTAACAAAATCTGTCTGTGATGCATCGTAGAATCCTCGGCCTGTGACTACCGAAGAGTACCATCCAACGAAGTCGTATCTATCCCCCTGCTAAATTACACCTCCCTCAACCAAAACCTAGAGGTATGCTCATCAAAGCCCCTAAACGGAGAACAACTCTCGTCTGATAGATACACGCCTCACACCAAGCATGGTTAACTGCATCCATCCTTGCCATAATATCGGAGGCTTGTCGATATGCAAGGTCCTCCATAAACTTTCTTGTCTCGACGCAGACGTCGGCAACCCATTTGTCTGCGTGTTGTGCCATTCTCTTCAAATCTTCTAACCCACTGATTGACTCCCTGGAAAATTCAGCTGGAAGCTGAATTGCCAGATTCTCTTGCCCACAAGGATGGGACAAGTGTTGCACGTAGCCAATCAGTGTCTTGTGCTCTACCTTCAATTTCTTGTATTTGCCCTCAACATAGGACAATCTATCCTTGAGTGCTCAATAGGAATTATCGCACTCCTCTACTACTTGCGCTCCAGTAGGGCGGCCAAGTTCCATGGTTGTAACAACATAATTTTCGGGAATGGCCTCGTCCCGATCACACTCTACCCGAGGCACCGCCACATGTAAAATTCGAGATCCATCCTCATCTGTGGATATTTTGGAGAACTTCCTAGCCTTCTTCCTTGTTGGAGGTGTGTTGATCCTCTGTAACAACTCCTCCATCTCAACTGCGAGATCAGTCTCATCTACAGGATCACGCCTCATCCTATCCCTTAGCCATTCTGGCACCTCCTGCTGCATGTCTGATATAACAAAAGGCTACTCAACCTCGGCCTCTACCTCGTGAACCTCATCTCAGCCATCATTCCGACGAGGTTCATCTTCATCAATAGGCTCAGTGTCTCTTGAGCTCTGGGCATCCTGATCGGAAGTAGCATCATCCTCAAGAGCCGCCTCAATCTCCTGCTGAAACTGAGTATCAGTGGTCGTCCCCTCATCTGTCTCTTGCTGATTTTCTTGCTGATTATCTTCTCGGGGCATGTTGATGCTCTGGCCCACTGATTCTCTACGAGGTGGCTGGCTTGCCATTTGCACTGTCTGCTCTACATCCAATCTCTCCCTCTGATCAACAAACAATGATACCTCCTGTAAACTTGGAGAGTTTGCCCGAGATGGTGTATGCAAGGACTCCTCAACTCTCAAAGGCCCGGGCTGAACTGGCTCTTTTCCTCTTGGCTCTGGAGGTTGATCGACCTGCCTTCTCTGCCTAGCTACCGGTGATCTGTGATCTCCCACCAAATTATATGTAAGGGGAATTGATCGTCCCTTAAGTCGGCTAACATGCCTCTCTACCCAATTCCGTGTAAATGTTAAGACTGGGATACACAGAGTATCCAAGTCAGTAATCTCTGGTTCCGACCAATCTTGGAGTGGTAGAGGCGTATCTCTCACTGTTTCGTAGTCAGCCTGTACAATATTTATATCTTCCTCAATTTGATCTGGCATTGGGACAATCTTGTACTCCCTGATCATTACCAACGGTATCCGAGAGAACATTCTTTTCTTGATCTCGATCTCATCCACTGCACTGGCCCAAAAGTCTTCGATCTGTGCCTTGTGTCTGAACTCTTCTGACAGTATCCATCTGATGTTCCTGTGGGGATCGTAGTGGTGCCTGCTGGTATGGTAGGAAAGATGGAAGAATTGGAGCTCATTTTCTACCTCCCTAGCTGCTTGCAGCGATGGGCAGATTTCATCTAAATTCCCCATGGTGATTGGGAATCCGAGTCCACCTTTCTTCTTCTTCTTTTGAATCTTATCGTAGGCAATAAGTTGCCAAGATACTTCCAGCATCACTATTCTATTGGTGGGATACCGGGGCAATCTATAAGGATAGAAAGAGAATCCTTGCAGCCTTATATAGGTGAACTTTGGAAATTGGATAAACCAACATCCGAATTTCTCAATCATCTCTTGTGCTTCCCTAGATATTCTGTGATGGGTTCTTTGCTGCAAGGTCCTCGTAATATGCATAGTGAAGGCGTCATTGACCCTTTTGTAGTTAGTCGTGCTTGTCAAATGCAATTGTGGACAAGCCTCATGTATCTTAAATTGATGGGAACCGCAACCGATTGGTTCCTTGTAAGAGATCCTCCTATATTTTGTCATGCAAGCCAGCATATAGACAATATAAGAGCCCATGTAGAACGTTTTTGTTCTCCTCACACCACGGAGCTGCTCGTGAATGCTGTCACTGATCAAAAGTGCCCAATCCATGTGATCTTTGCCCTCTAGTACCAAGTTGACATAGTAGAACATCCAAGGTTTGAAGATGAACGCTTGGGGGTATCCTCCAACTCTGCTCAGCATCATTATCAGATCACCAAACTCTTGCCTCAAATCCTCTGAGATTATCTGTTTGGGTAATTTTGTACGAGTTAGCTTGGGCTTGATCATCCACCTGGTGTTTATCAAATTAGCACATCAGTCCATTGTGGATTAATACATTCTTTCAGCCCTTTCTTTTGTTTTATAGATCATCTTCTCATGAACTGGAATCCCGAACGCTTCCCCGATTGCTTTAGGTGTTAGGTTGGCCAAAATCTTGCCATCTGGCGAAGTGATTGTCCTCTGCTTTGTGTTGTAGTGGTGGGCGCATTCCATGATGAGTTCTGGACACCGGATAGCTGGCGGAAAACTGGCAGCTGCATACAGTCTGCTCCTAACAATATTGTGTGAACTCACTGATGGGTGATGGCCTCCGGTTCCCATTATTCTTCTCCTGAACCTCTCCAAGTTGAATGAGCCATTGTTTGTGTCAACCAGCTTGCCCAACTTTGATGAAAACTTTGATTCCGGCAAGAAGGATTTGCTCAATTTCTTGATCACTGCTTGTCTAGATTCGGTGTGGTTGTTTCTGCCTGCAGCTCTTCTGCTTGATTCAGCCATTCTGCAAAAAGGCAAGAGAGTTAGAAAACAAGATTTGAAAATAATAAAATAATCACCGTTGAGGGTGTCAGCAAACTTTTAAATAAAAAGGCTGCAACGAGTTGTCACTTTCAGCTGCAAACCTCAACACTCTTGTTCACTTCAGTATTTTTAGAAGTTTCTGTGAAATTTCTGTAGTTATGCAATTTCTCTTAAATTCGTACTTCTCCTCCAAAATGCACTTCACATTCAGCAACTTCAGCAATTTGACTCTTCAAATTCGAACTTCAGCAACTTCAAGACTTCTCAACTTCAGATTTCTCAGCAACTTGGGACCTCTCCTCACAAATTCGTACTTTTAGCAAATGCAACCTCAGCAAGTCAAAACGTGTCTTTCACTTTCAGCCATTGGAAACTAAGAAGTTCACACCTCTCAACAATCAGCAATCTGAGACTTCTTCAAAAAGAAAATTGTGCTTTAGCAGCTTCAGCAACTTCGAACTTTCTTAGCCACGTCTTAGCAACTGGAGACTCTGCTTGCAAACTCGTATTTTCTCAGCAATCTCAAGCCTTCTGTTCACAAATTCGTACTTCAGCCTCAGAGCGTATTTTGCATTCAGCAAACTGTGAGAAGAATGAAAAGGACTTGAAACCTTATAGTCAGGTCGAATCCCAGTAGAGGTTAAACTTAGCAAATTTTTGAATTCCACTTTCCCTCTCTTTTCCGGTCGTAACACTTATCATCTAAAGCATCAAAATCTCCAGATTCTAGAATTATGAATTTCATCATCTCTGCATAGGCCTACCTCATCGCATTGTTTCCTTTGAAACATTAAATTATTCACTTCCTTGAACAATTTCGAATCATCTGGCTAAGTCACTTTATCTCATCCTTGCCTTGGCAAAATCATTCAGTTCAATCTTCCAACGAAACATCTCATTCATTTTATTTGTTTGCCTTAGAGAAATTCTTCAAGTTTGCCTTAGGAATTTTATCAAAATAGACACCGAGCAAAAATATCCACCAAAACGATGCGAGCAAGGCGTGGAACAAATTCAAACAGTCTTGCAACCAAAAATGTTCGACACCCAGAAGAAAATTCCTCTGAAAACTCGTTGTTTCCATGTGTATCCGAATGAAGGGGTACTTTTAATTTTTATTATTTAAAAATAATAAAATGGCTAAGGTTTATTTCTCTTCACTCCGAACGTCTTCCACACTTGCAATCTCCAGTTTCTCTGCCTTGGCATTTTTTTTTTTGATTTCTTCCTGAAGAATTTTCTCTCTAGAAATTTTAGCATCACCTGTAGGCATATTTTTCATTTTCTCCTTAGAAAATGCGTTAGGAAATCATTTTAAATTTAAATTTTATCTCACCCTTGAAGGGCGCATTTGAGCATGTGGGCTTCCACGTTATATCTCTTTTCTACGCCTTAGCAATTTCTTGCCTTAGGAAATTTATCTAGAAAATGCACTTTAGATTACCCATGAGGGGCGTACTTCACCTTGTATCAATCTTTGCCTCTAGGCGCATACCACATGTGGAGGGGGAAAATTATCTAGCCTTAGCATTTTAAAATCATCCCACCCCTAGCTTCACCTTTACCCTTTGGCGCATATAGCATGTGGAGGAGGAAAACACTTTGGGCGCATATCATACATGACACTTCCACTCTAGGGCGCATTTGGCCTAGTCAACCTCCACCTTTGGGTGCATTTGAGGGTGTGGAGAGGAATTTCCCCAAGTCTAGCGCATTTCCTCAACACTTTTCACGTTTTACCCTTTACCTTGCCACCTTGGGCGCATTTGCTATGGGGAGGAGGAACTTGAAGGCACACATGAGGGGTAGGGAAGGAATTCCCACGCCCATGGTGACTCTTCACCTTCCTTGAGCGCATTTCACATGGTGGGCTTCTTGTCTTGGGTGCATTTCAACTATGTGAAGGAAAGCGCCATCATCTAGTGACCTTTCACCTCCCCTGGGCGCATTTACCCTATGTTGCTTCCATCCTTGGGCACATTTGAGGGGTCCTCAAGGAATTTCCATGGCAGTCATCACTTATAAGTTTTCAACGCCCTTGCCATGCCTTGGCTTTCTATTTTTAGCAAACTTGAAGCAATTAGGGTTTCCTTGCGTTTCATCTCGTCCTGAGCTGGAGCTGGCGTGGCTGTGCCTCCACTTGGCCTTGCTACCCTGTTCATACCTTATCTAGCACAATACATACTATTTTTAGCCATTTTCTATTTTTAGCAAACCCTAAAATTGATCAATTTATGTATCTTCATTTGCTCTGAAATTCGTTCCACTTGTTCATGATGCTGTAAGTGATCTGCTCACACCTGCCTTGGGTACAGACCTGCTATTTATAGCCATGAGATGACTTACTAAAAATAGTAAGTATTCAGATTGTGCTCAAATTTTGCCAGTAGGCAACCTGAAAGATGTTGATCCCGGTGGTGTGCTCTGAATTGACATCTCTGCATTTTGTTCCATCTATTTTTAGACATAGCAGAGGAAACCCTAATCTGACTTGCATGCGCTCTGGACCACTCCCAATTCCCTTGATTTCTGTTGTTTGTCACTCTACTTGCTGGACTGAAGTATTGGGTAACCACTAGGCTGAAGCTACTATTTATAGTAAGTGTCCAGAAAGTGGTCAGTCTGATGTCGGATGAGTTTGCATGTCATAGTGCCCGTGGGATCTCAAAAAACTCAGAAAACTGGTCAACATGCTGGCACTGGCTAAAAATAGTAAGTCTCTTAAAACTGACTCATTCCATTTGCATGTTATACCACTATGAAACTCTCGCAAAACCCACATAGAATATTTGGACATGCATTGAAAATCACTGCATGCAAACCCTAAAAATAGCCTCTGAAGGCTGAACTGCTGAAAGTCATCATCCCGGTTTGCATGTTATATCACTGCGAAGGTCTTGAAAAACCCAGATCCATTCTCCAGTCATGCATTGGAGAATCGTATGTTTAAACCCTGAAAATGGCCTCCGAAGGCTGAACTGCTAAAAATAGCCAGTTGTCTGAATCTTTTCAATTTTCATGTATAGGCACTTTGAAGCTGCTTGAATGTGCTGAAGTAGTTAGAATCCCGAAATCCTGAGGAAAAGACCTCGAATTAGGTCTTACTAAAAATAGTAAGTCGTCAGATTTCAGTAAGATTTCAGTGGGATTCCGTCTCGAGCCTCCCGACTGTACTGCTGCACTTAGATTTTACCTTGATAACTCAATTTGACCTTAAACGAGCCTGAAGGATAGAAACCCTAATTTCGTAGACTTGGCAATCATTTCAATCTAGGTCAAACGACGAGACATCCCCAAAAGGACAAAAGATCAAAGACAAAGAGAACCAAAGCCAAAAGACCAAAATGGAGCAAAAATTAGGGGGTCCCCATCTTGGATGGGGTGATGTGTGAAAAGGTCACAACACTCCTGAAAGAATCATTTCATAGGGCATATAAAGGAAAACAAGATGCGTGTCAACTAGTTGATTGTCTATTATCTTGTAGAAGGCCTTTCAGATTGTACTCCATGTTTTTAAACGAACAGTGGATAAGATGGAAATTATTCAGAATCTACAATGATCAGCCTTATGAACCCAATGACGAAGAATTTATTAAGATATTTGTGGAATCAACCCCTGAGGATAAAGATTTGATTTGTGAGTTAATTTTGCATGATCTGTTATTAGAGAATCACACTGATTTCTTTATCAATCTGTTTGTTGGTGAAGTAGAATTAAGAGCCCTGTTATCTACTATGAGAAACCAGATTCATTGGCCGGAGCACACAAAAGAATTTGTACAGGCAGAAAAGACCATGGGTCTTCAAATAAGGTCACCAAATTCTAGGCCTGGAGGTTTCAAAGACACCTTTTCATCTCTCCTGATTAATGATAAAATGAAAGAAAGCTATGACAACAATCTCAGGCTCTGTTACAATAATTTCAAGGAGCATGGGCGAAAATTGATTGGAAAGGCATGGCACGCTTGTGAAGAAAAATTTACTCCATTACCTACTTATCTCAAGAAAAGAGAGGTCATTTCCCCTCTTAATATCAGATGGTCTTTCAGAAGGGTTGATGCTTTAGTCAAAACCCTAAAATCCCTTAAGACAAACTGGATGGGAATGAGATATAGGCCTCCCTTGCTGCTTAATCCACCTCCTGCCTTCAATATTTCAATTGATCAAAATGATAAGACTTTTTAATGAATGGAGAGAGGGTGTTATCTTTCATAGAGGGTTCATCCATGACCCTGTAGGTTTTGATGCAACAGCAAGAGAAAAATATGACCTTAGTTCCAGATATGAGGAATGGAATAAAACTCAGGGTTATAATTATGGAGCAGGAGGACCTGCCAGGAACTAGGAGGGGAAGGAAATGACGAGGAAAAAATAACCTCATCATAATGAAATCAAAAAAGCTTATTTTTACAAGCTCAATCCTAAGTCTGTGCCAATTTATTAAACTTTAGGAGGAATAATTGCTTATCTTTAAGGAAAATTATGCAAACTTTATTTCTTATGATCAATTGAGGAAATTTGCCAATACAGGTTTAATGGGTTGACTTGAGTGTTTTTGTAGGGAATAATCGGTCATCTAGCAGCTGTTACAAAATGTTGAGCCAAAACCTGCCTTAAATATGGTTGAAGATAGATGCTGTGAACCTGCTCCTGAATATCAGGCCGATGAATCGAATATTTAATTACTATTTATTTAATATCTGTCCCATTACTTTAGAATATAAAATGTCAGTAAGTCGACCGGGCAGTATCCAAGGTAGTTTGCAAAAGAAGATGATTTGGATAACTCATTTTAGATTTTCTGACTTTCTTGGAGCTACTGAAATTAATTTTAATCTAAAGCCATTTAACTTCTTAGCTAGAAAACAATTTATTCTAAGAAAATTGGAAATACTAAACTAAACTACAAAATTGGGAGCTAATCAACACCAAACCAAAACTATTGAGAAGTGGGATGAGAAGATGTCCTTGGATGTACAAAAGATGTGGGAGGGTACATCGAATATTGAAGTTGCCGAAGCTTGCAGACTTCCTCAATGTGCAACTCCAAATTGTGATTTGTTACCAATTCTCCCTCCCTCGCTACTTTCACCATCTATGCAACTTCCACCAACTCGCATTTGGTTTGCTCAATCTCCTCCTCCTCCTCCTTCTTAGTCAACTTGGCCTCTGTGGCTATCACTCTAGCCCATTCTATTGCAGTGAGTTGTGCTTGTTGAGACAATTGTTCCTAAAACTTCTGTGTAAATTCAGCCAACTCAAAGCGTACTATCTACACCATTCGGAGGGCCTCATCCTTGTGATGTGTGAGCTCGTTAGTGGAGACTATCTGACGCTTCAACTTATACTAAAAATATCTGAAAGAGATCTCTATGCCAAACAAAGTTGAGATTACTCTACCATTTTTCCCCCATATTGTAGGTCGGGCAGGGTGCCAAGCTACCATCAACTCGAGAGTCTCTACTCCTCGCCATCCTCGAGTAGTAAACCATCGAGTAAACTCCCCTTCACAATTCGTCTTGTGTAAATGTCAAAATATGTTGGGCTTTTCTTGCCACCAACAGAGAATACCCTATATCTAATCGCCTGGAGATGTCCCCAACCTCATGTATTACCACAACCATAGACTGTAAATCCTACATATATCTTTGGATCATGCCAAGTGGTTTCGTCACAGTAGGCTTAGCGATCTCAATAATTACCCCCTCTGATTCACTTGACTCCTCATCCTAATCCTCAACAAATAGATTGGTCTGAGGCAATTCTTGTGAAGACAAAGGTGGTTGTGGTGCATGAGAGGGCCCACCAATCTCCTCAGTGTGCTCAACATTAGGTGGGCTTTCCTATGGAGAACAACACTCCACATTGTCAATGCCATGACCAATTGATTGTCTCCTTTTGCTCAAGTCCCTAGACCATGACCCTTGGAGAACTCGATGAGGGAAAGTTGGTACCTCCACTAGAAGCCCAAGTAGGTCTAGCTAGTGATTGATTTTCTTAGTGCCCGTAGGTAAGTGATGTCCCCAAAAGCATCTTCGGTTGGTAAATTGGGTTCTAGTAGCATGACGACCTCGATGCGTAGAGTGGATTCCACTGGCAATGTAACTAGTAGTGTGGCTGCCATTGTGACTGGCAATGTGGTTGGCAGTGACGGTGGCAATGTGATTGGCAGTGGCAATGTGATTGGCAATGGCAATGGGGTTGTGGTAGTCTCGCTAACTAGGATAGCCTCTTCTATCTCAATCTCCACTAATGACGGTGCATCGACAACTAGTGACACCTCAATTGTTGGTGTAGTGGCCGATGTAGACGACGACAATTCTATAGGCTCATAGTCTTTAGTATTGTCTCCCCCATCACCCGACACATTTTTCTACTTTCTAATCTCCCTTATTGGTTGTGTTGTTTCCTCTCCAACAAGTTCCTACATATCAAAGGTCGTCCAATAGTATGTCGTCGACCAAGAAGGATCGAGTTGGGAGATCGGCAGAAGCTTGCCCCATTTGTCTACAGGAACCTAAGTATGAATAGCATCCAAAAATACAACGATGGCATACTTTGTCATGTAGAAAGCTTTGTGTTTCTATAAAAGGAATTCTCTGATTCTTTTCGACAACATTCTCGCCTAGTTATATAAAATTTTGCCCATGCTCAAGCCAATCATATAGTCTATTATCCAAATGGCCACATCCGATGCTCGATTAGCACCTATAAGTCGGCATTTTACTAAGTTCATAATACAACTCCATTCTACCATAGCCAAGAATTTTTTTCACAAGCCCCTATTCCTAGCACTCCATATGCTATCTTTTTCTTGATGTGTTAAATCTTGTTGGCATATTATGTGAAGGGGTGCCTCTTTATGCTGTGGGATTATCATTCATACGAGCTTATACATAATTGCGCTTATAGAAGATACGCCAAATACCCTATTGAAATCCACTAGCTAAAATGAAATAGTCGCCTAGCAGCCTCTATAATCAGTTACTGACTTATGGGACTATCTACTATAATTTGCTACCATTGCCTTCAGGTAGGGTTCAAACTCCCGAGAATTCAAAAATGGGAGTTGCGCAACTTTATCTACCTACACGTGTTGCAATACCACCTTCAGCACATGATCATCCTGATTGTTCTGCCACCACATTCGGCACTCACTTTTGGTGAGACTCTCCCATGTCATTGCATCAACTATAGTCTTGTTCTCCCTCCCTTTGTTGGTTTCCCCTAAGGCAATTCGGGGCCTATAATGTTGTATTGTCCTTTTTCCTTTGAGCGTCCATCTCTGCAAAAATTATTTTGAAATATGCTCCCGAAAGTTCACAATTGAATTTAATTGACTTGTAGGTTTCCAGCTATTATAATTGTCAAGCCGTACAATATAGAGATGATGTCATTTGTAAAAAACTCTTTGTTGTGTGCATGCCAAGAAGTTCCTCAAATTGAAATCACTTTTGAAGTAGATGATAATGGTATCTTGAATGTGAAAGTAGAGGAATAAAGGCATTTGAATTTGAAATTGCTCCTTTGTTGAAGTTGTTAAGTAACTTTCTTGTCAAGCTTCGAGGTAGAACATTGACCATGTATGTCAATCATTCGACAAATTGCTTTAGAGATCATCATGTACAACCAACACATGCCAAACGTTCAACAAAATGTTATGGCATCCATTCACACGTCAAATTTTAATGAAAAAGTAATATTTTATTAAAAAGTGAGACTATTAATGTTCGGTAAGCATTTATTTTAATGAGTTATGAAATGTAAACTCATTTTAAGGCTTTGTAATACTATATTAAGTATTTTTTAAATTTCTATGAAAAGGTGAATGGTTATAAGAGAAAGTGAACATTTTTTCTCCTATTTATTATAAATTTTTATCATTGTAACAAGGGTTACAACTAGGTTACTACTTTTCACAAAATACAGCTAGCAAATTGTACAAGAAATAATTTGGGACGTTGTGCCCATTTATGAAGAATATAAGAAGATTTCTACAAAACTTCATTTTTTGATTTCTTCTTGGGATCTAAGCTATTTCTTATGTCTGATTTGAAATCTACTCTTCATTAACACTCCTTATTTTATGTACAAAGAAAGAATTGAAACTTTGTGTTCGGTCTTGAAAGAATGTGATGAATAGTTTACAGAAATTTGTGTGTCTTCCCCATTACTCATAATTTTTTACACCATTCTTAAGTCTCGTACGAAAATATGTTTCTTCACCCTTTCTCTTGTGTGTTTGTGAAAAGTAATAAATAGTTAAAACTCTACTTTTCTGTCATTAGTGTATGTAGGTTGGACTTAAAATATATATTTAACTTTACACAATTTGCGCTTTTGTCCATTGTTTTCCCCATCTATTTTCGAGCTGTCCATAGATGGTCTTTTGCCCTTTTGTCCATTGTTTTCCCCATCTATTTTTTAGGTTTCCATAGATGCTCTTCTTTGAATTTCTCATCTAGGGTTTCTCCATGTTTTTCCCATTTTCTATTTTTGTCCCTTTTGTACTTTTGGTTAAAAGTACTAAAACTAAAACCCCCATTATAAGAGGGAGCTGCCCCTCTTGAAAGCAAAGGAAAATTGTTTGTTCAATGGCGATATCTCCAACTGTTACAAACACCTACTACTGCCCATTGGGTGAGTCATGTTGATTTTAGCAAAACACTATATTGTTAAGTTTATTTGCTAACATCCATACAAACACACATAAGCTTTGCCAATCAAGAGAGTGTTGTACCCCAAATTAAAAATTTTGCTACACTTAGGCATTTTGAAGAAATGAGTCCAAAT
This sequence comes from Sequoiadendron giganteum, assembly GCA_007115665.2. Classification (NCBI taxonomy): domain Eukaryota; kingdom Viridiplantae; phylum Streptophyta; class Pinopsida; order Cupressales; family Cupressaceae; genus Sequoiadendron; species Sequoiadendron giganteum. The sequence goes on along the minus strand of CM021106.1, from coordinate 113,184,928 downwards.
ACTGTTAAATCTGTCAAAAAAGGTCAAAATTGGGGTTTGCATGTCTTGCATGAGTGTCAAAAACATAGAAATTTCAAAATCAAGCAATCTGGGTCGGTTCAAAACAATCAAACCTACAATACCCAGATTTCAGTTTTTCATCCCTAAATTTTAGGAAAATTTCTATTTTTAGTAGTTTTCTAAAAATAGAAACTTTTCTGGGTTTTTTTGGGTTTCTTAAGAAACGGATACTTGTAAAATTTTCTAAAAATAGAAAGTTTGGCTTTTTGGGTTAAGACTGATTTTGATTGGCTTAAAATACTTCCTCATCAGGCTAGAACAGTCAGAATCACAAAAAGATCAGTTTTACGCTACTGGGTCTATTCTGCTTTTTCAGAAGCATTTATAGAGATCCAAGGTCATCAATGGAGGTCAGACAGCTGTCAGGTGTTAGAATCAAACGTTCAAGCATCAAATAGAGGCTGTCAACGAACAACATGCACGAAGAATGAGGAACAGGCAAAGGAAGTTTAAAAAATGAAAAATGCAAAATTTTGTCCAAGTCTGGAGACATCAGGCGACCCAGTCAAGAAGAGGCGCCCATACTTCAACGCCTTAGAATATTTTCCATTCCGACAGTCAAACACAAGGAAGGCACGTCAAATGAGGTAAAGAGTTGAAAATCTCATTAATTTTTCTAACTCTGCCAGCCATGGGCGCCCCCTGAAGGAAATAGGCACCCAGCTTTTCAAGAGGTGAAAATTCAGAATTAGGGTTTCTGCCCCCAAGTCAACGTTGCTCAGAATCTTCCCAGCTCCACAACGAATCAGTCAACACGAGCATTCGATCAATCGGTCAACCAGAATTTCAGGTCAAACTGAGGTCATGGGGAGAAGTGTTTTGAACTCAAAAGACAAAAGATCAAAAAAAATGGTTAAGTCTGGAGGAAATGGGCGCCCCTGAAGGAAAAGGGCACCCAAGCTTTTGAGGTATCTAATGATGAAATTTGCAAAAGGTCCCTCCAACGTAACTTAGTCAGACTGGATCCAACTTTCCAATGCAACCATCAGCTAGTCCGTCGGAGTTACCAGTCATCAGATGTCGCAAGCCGAACAGAGGCGAAAAAGTGTGTAAAACAACAGAAGTTGGAAGCAACAAGGAAATTCAAAATAAAAACTAAGTCTGGAAGAGATGGATGCCCCTGGAAGAGATGGATGCCCCTGAAGGAGAAGGGCGCCTAGGGTTTAGAGCCACCAAAAGTCAGTTTTCGGAGATCAAGCATCCAAAAGACCCCTTCCAGAATTTTATTAGCTATCTAGTGAATCCGTCAGCCAGTCAGTCTAATCAACACAGCGCCTGGAATCGTGAAATCATCTGAAGGTCAAAAGACAAGCAAGGTTTTGAAGATCATGAAAATAGCTAACACTGGAGAAAATACGCGCCCCTGTTAGAGATAGGCACCTAACAATTCGAAGGGTCAAATGAAGTTTTTGACAGACGACGTCTCTTGAACAATATCGTCAGATTCAATCTGGCTCCATAATGAAATATTCAGTTTGTTCGCCAGATCAATCTGGAAGCCGGGAGAGAGAGAGTCGAATCAGGGTTGAAATTTGAGCAGAAGGTGAAAACGGTGAAAAAATGGCTAAGTCTGGAGAGACTGGGCGCCGTACCTCAAAAAGGGCGCCCAACTTGTCATGCCTTAGAGAAATTTTTAGAAATTTCAAAAATCTTCAAAGAAAGGAAAAAATAACTTAGGTCAAATGCATGAGCTAAATTTAGGATTTTCAAAATTAGGGTTTGAGAAGCTTTTTCTCATGCAAAAACTTATTTAAGGACATCTCTATGTATTATTTTTCATATTTTCTTGCAGGTGTCTTCAAGGAGAAATAGAGCAGCAACTTCAAACCTATATTTTTCAAGATTCAAGAACCTAAACTTGCTGGTTTTTCATAAGATTTTCAAATCAGCACTCAAAGAAGGCTTGCTTTTTCCTATTTCTTCATCAAGAACATCAAATTTGTGAAGAAGAAGGCAATTACTTTCAATTTTCAGCAAGCTGGTCCATATTTGTTCAATCTTCAAGACAAATTGTTAAAGAATTTTCTCAAGGTTGCAGCAGTTGCTTTTATTTTGTATGTCAGAGAAAACTTCATATTCTTCCATTTCTAATCTTCTGGGTCTATACTAAATCTTCTTCTAGACAAAACCCATATCACAACTTTTTTAGAGAAACTTAAAGTGGTTGCTTTATCAGTCATAAGCCAGGGTTTGAAAAATCTGATCAACTGGGTGCATCCAGAATATGCTCATGAACAATACCCAGATGCCAGCTTTTTCTGCTTTTTTTGGAGAAAATTAGGGTTTGCTGTTTTTTCAGTCTTCACTTCAAATTTTCAAAAACGGACGATCTGGGTTGGCTTGTAATGAAATTCTAATCAAAACCCATATCTCAAAAAAAAAATTCAAAATTTCATTCGTTTGAAGAAGAAAAATACAGCAAGAAGATTGCACAAAGGTGGCTGAAAGAAACCGGATTACTAGTCAAGCAGATGCAACAAAGTTTCAACCTTGGATGTTCTACGTGATACCTCACATAATGAAGAAGACAGATTTCTATGATTGGCCTACATTGTTTAGTGATTGCCTTCACAATCAGATAACTGAATATTTTAATAGACATGCATTCCACATGGTCTCCTACCTAGTCTACTTGATTGCCTATCAAGGAAAATTCAGAGGGTTTTTTAAATGTTCAACATGTCTACAATTATTACACTCAATTGGAGTTCACTATAGCATCACATCATTACAAAAGAGTGAATGAAGCATTCTTAATCTACACAGTGCGTGACCTGGACAACGAGCTACATGTTCACATCTCATTTGTTGCCAGGGCAGCAATGTCAGAATTGGCTGATTGGTTTATTCAATTTGCCACATTCACTTACCTAAGGGTCTATGGTTATTCAGGAGCTCCTCTTATGTTACCAAGGTATCCATCAGATGAAGTCGTGTGTATGGAATTTTTTAGACAAGTATCAAGTGTTCACACTCGCCTGCGTAACAAAAAGAAACCAGCCTTCGGCTTTCCTTTTTCCTTAGGTATTTACACTTGCAGATCATCCACAGACGCTAAAATAATGGGTGATGAGTTAGATAAACTTGGTCTCAAGCCTTTCAACGAGAGACAATCATATGATCCCCATGGTGTCTGTGCAACCCGACTTGGTCAGAACTATGCAGAGCCGCCAAAGAAACAATCATCTCTTCCCTCTTCTTCAAGAGCTCAAACGAAGATGAAAGGAAAAGTTCAATCTCAAGAGGTTGCAAAGGGCAGTAGATCAGCAAAGAGTGCCAAAAGGAGGTTGGACTACAGAGAATTGTTATACAGGAGTAGCCTACAGCTGAAACAGAAGTTCCTCCACCAGAGCCCATATTTCAAGAAGTACAAAATGAGCCTTTGATACAAAATCTTTTACCATCTCCTAGGTCTTCACCAATTCACATTGATTTGGAAGATGAAGAGATATAGGTCGGTGTTACAATTATTCCTCCCTTGGATGTTAGTAGAGATACCACATCTTGGCTTGAGAGCTCCTTGGGAAGGACGAGAAGAAAGCCTTCGTATCAGGTGATTAATGATGACCTCAGTATATATCAGGAAGCACCCAAAAAGAAGGCCAAGAAACAAATGCATTTTGAGAGGAGTCTTGAGGGTGAAATGGTCATGGAGACAGCTACACCTCTTGAAAATAAAATCAAGGATGAGGTGGATGTGGATGATTTCATAATGGTCAAAGCAAACCTTGGTAAAAGTACCCGACATGCTGATATGAGTTTGTTTACAATGGTAACTGAAAACATTCAAGAAAGAGTGCAAAAGGATGGAGAAGACAAGACAACCCTCAAGGCTGAAAATCGTCAATTCCAGTTGTATATATCAAATCTTCTTCAAGGCACCTCACAAACAACACAGTTGCTGCCACAAGTTTTAGAAACACCAGTTGATCAGCAGCAATTGAGGCAGTTGGTTATTTGTGGAAAACAAACTCAGGAATGGATTGAAGAGTTCATCGTCAAAGGAAAAGAAATTTTAACACAGGTCTTCTAGTTGAGATACAAAGCTCATGACTTACGTCAAGGTATCCAGGATTTTGAGCAGTTGAGTCATCAATACTCTTAGGTTCATCAGAGAATTTGTTGCAGCAATTCCTTGTAAATATTGCCTTAAGGATGGTTCATACATTGGGCTTGACGTAGTCCAAACAGAGTTTCAAAGTATCTTGCATGGCAATGAAGGCAGTGTTGGAAGAATGAAGATGATTTCCATGATCTCAGCACAGTTTGAGAAAGCGGCCAATGAGAGTAAAGATTTCTTGAGATCTATTGCATATGGCGAAGAAATCTTGGAAAAACGGCATTTTGCTTTTAATAGTATCAACACTCCCACCACAGATGAAGTTGCCCGCTTTTTAGCGGATGTGATCAAGATTTAAATCTGCTTTCTTCTAGAAGCTTCTTCCACCCTTTCTTTCTATTCTTGTCTCAATTCTTATCCATTCTTTGACGATAGAAAGAAAACAATTGTAACAAGTTGTAATGAGTTGGCACTTTCCGTTTTTAGATGTTTTCTAGGGTTTAGATGTTTTATCTTTTCTAGGATTAGAAATAAAGCTTGCATGTTGGCAAGCAGTAGTTGTAAAAGCAAGGAGATTTTAGGGTTCCCTGTAATGTCCCCATTTTCGCCCTATGCTCTTCATTTGGATTTAGCCTATTTCTGGAAATCCATAGGCTACTCAGATCTGCAAATCAGGGTTTCCCGTTGTGGAGGTTTTGTGGTCTTTCCTCAATATTTACTATTTATAGTAAATACTATTTTTGGCAGTCAGCAGTTGTCAGCCTTCAGTTCATCATGTCCTTTGGAGCAGTTATTCAGAATTAAGCTTTGGCCTTTTTAAATATTACTTTATGAAATTCTTCTTTAAAAGGCAAATTATTCTATTTTTCAGTCGACCCCTTGGCCTAAGAGGTTAACTTTAAGTTGTGTTAAAAGAGGGACTTAAAGGGTGGCGCTTAATGAAGGAATTTAAAATGTTTTAATTAATTCTCCCTTGTCTCAAGTGGGACGCCTTTTTGAGAGAATTATATCTTTTTTGGAAAAGAAATGTGAGATGGCTTTTGGCGTACCATCTGAGGGGATTGAACAGTCATCCCTCTTTCTTTAAAAGTGTGGCCTTGCTCCAGCATTTGGGTATCTCATATTATGCCAAACTTATGTTGTCGAAATGACTATTCATTCTGCATTTTGAGGAATGCTAACCTCCTAGTACCATTCTCAATTTCATGTTTGTAAGATAACACCTAATTGAATTATTGTTGCTTCTCAAATCAGACTAGCAGATAGAGCTCGAAGACGAATTTTGGAGTGTTTTACCAGTTTTGCAGTTGCTGTTTGCACACAGCTGAAACTCGAATTTGTTCACAGCTGAGTGTATGAATTTAGTTTTGTTCTGCGCATTTGAGCAAATCATTCCTAAGGTCTTGGCAACCATTTCCATCAAGTTTCAAATTTTAATTTTGAGTGTATGATTTTATGTGGCAAAATCGCCCCTCTCAAGGGTTGTACCATTTGGAAGGCATTGGGAATTGTGCCAGTTAAATAATAAAGGCTTTTTGGTGTTGTTTCTTCATCATGACATGGGCACCTATCCTCTAGAGGTGCTTTGCATTCAGTTTCACGCAATTCGAAGGTATATTGCTTAAGTTATGAGCATTTGATTATTTCTGCAGTTGTTGCTAACTCATTTCCAGAATTGCAGATTTCTAAAACAGCATTATTTCAGTTTGCTCCTTCTATCTTTCTTCATCAATTCTCGTTATGACATGAATTGTAAACACTCTATATTTTGGTGCTTGAAATGATTGGGAAATCCTTGTAATTTGCAGCTCTTTTTATCTTGTAAAAACTGTTTAGTAGTACTGTTTCAGTTTATTTATTGCTGCATTATTTTAATAACTTCACATTAAGTACCCCTGGATAGTATACCGCTAGTGTGGATAATCTGATTTGTAATCTCTTTCATGCCCACTTTCAAGTGGTGAATCCCCACTCTTCAATGGATGCCTGCCGCAGCAGAAGAAGTATTAATTTTGTAATTTTTTCCCCCCACTGTTTGGTGGTAGCGTGGAAAGTTATTTGGCTGGTTATCCGCCTTGTCTCATTTCAATTCAGCAGTAGTACTCCACCATATGTTAGCACCTCGCCTATCAAAGGATCTTGAGTGCACATTCTTGGTGTCGAGTTTAATATCTCTCTTTCAGTCTAATCTCATACTCTTTGATTCAATAGATCCTAGGGATCCTCTGACCATATGCCCGCCCCTCCTCTTTAAGTGGTTTTAGGGCGCATTCTTGGTTAGAATTCTTTCATGTACGTTTTGGGTTATGCTAACCTTAACGGGTGATTGATTATGTTGTAAATGTTCACTAAAAAACAAGAAAAAATTGAGAGAGAATATTTCATTCCCTACTCCTCTGCTTGTATATAAATAAGAGCAATGTTTGCCCATTTTAGTTTAACCGTGCTTGTGATAACAGAATCGCTGAGCTTATGCCTTCATGTTTGTTATCGTTTAGTGTCACTTCACTTTGTCTAAAGAGCAAGTTTGCATGCCTCTTTAGCTGCAAATCCTTGTTTAGTGCATGTGTTATGTGTCAATTATAATCAGGTTGATCGCATGTTGCAAGTATTTTGCTACAACTTGCTGTCCCGAAATTGTAATCTTTGTTCTAGAAGTTTGAGTAAATAAAATCTTGAAGCTTGCTTTGCTGCCCTCGATATAAATATCTCAGATTTCCGTTTATTGTTTTGTGTTAGAAGTGGGGAAATAAAATCTAGAAGCTTGCTTTGCTGCCCTTGAAATAAAGTCTCATATTTCCGTAATACTTTTATGATCTCCTTTTACAACTTGCATTGAAATTTAGTAGATGTATGTTGACGAAAGATTCCAAGTATCTTTGTCAGAAAATCAACCTCGTCCATTTCTAGACTCTTTTGCTTTGCGTTTACTCGAGAGGATAGAAATGTTTTAGCGTAAGTTAAGTTGTAGTTGTCAAGTTTCATTAAAGGGAAAACCTTAGCTGCAACATCTAGAGTTTTATAACCTTGTGTTCTCGCAGCTGAATCAAAAAGATAGGCAAAAATTAGTTTTAGTTTACTTACTTTATGCAACTCAGCAAAAGAGAGAGCTTCCCCTCCTAATTCGAAGAGCAGTTTACTGCACATAGCTGTTTGTTTCCAAAGCGCATTCCAGAGGTGCGATTTGAAACGCCAACAGAGAGAATATGAAAAGGTCAAAACACTGGATTTTATAAAATCATCACTCCAACATTATAACAAATATTTATTAGTACTTGTTATCATGCCCCACCTATAAAAGACAAGAAATCACAGCCTAAGAGAAACAAACAAAATTAACCATATAAGACAAAGCACATAGGACAAAATAAGAATACAAACAAAATACCAAACAGCGATTAATATTAGACCAAGGAAGGCAGCGGCCTATTTAAGCAATGATCATCCATTTAAGACAATGATTATTTAAAGGGACGATTATCTCTGTTAATGTATGCAGTGATTCTAAGACAACTAACAAGCAGCAATCAAGGAATAATTGTGGGCAGCGATTACCTTAGATAATAATTGCTTACATGTCAATAGGCAGCAATCATTAAGGGAAAGGTTATAATTAATACTTAACAAAAGACTTTGAAGAGGAATGTGTCGTTTACCAAGGGACAAATGGGTTGAACAGTTATGTCTCTTTGCAGCCATCGTGGGGTATAAAAGGAGGGACATTTCCAAAGGAGGAAATCAGGAATCATCTTCAAAAATACATTCATTATTCAGGCAACAAATATTACAGAATATTAGAAGGATCAAAACAGAAGGCAATTGAGCAGATCTGAGTTAATCATCTGCACTCAGCAGATAAGGGCAGAATCAGCAGTAAATATACTTGCATCTTAGAATATAGCAGATTATATTTTTGCAAGCATTGTGGTGTGCATTATAATGTATATTGTGATTGATGATATGTTTGTTAATATCTATGGAATTGGATATATATTGTTGTGTCCAGAATTCCCAACAAGCAACCATGGTCGAAGTAAGGGGAAGTACAAGTAGGGTGAGCAGATACTAGATTGCTTTCTAAGTAGACCACCTCATGTGGATGACCAGGGTCTGCCACTAGGGGCCAAGGGGGTGAATGACCGCTCTTGGGCTTAGGAAGAGGAATCTACGGGCCTCCTATTGTAGCTTTTCCCAATCTCTACATGGATGGGTTGCTGGGAAGGATTCAAGTAGTCTCAATCATAAGACGGATGGATAAGGCAGCATGGATAGGGAATGCAGATACAAGTTTACCCACTAAGTAGACCACTCCATGTGGATGACCAGGGGTCTGCCACATGGGGCCAAGAGGGATGGTATATCTGATAGCTTCGGACGGACTTATCTTGTTTCCCATCCAATTCCTATTATGATTAAACTCCCACTATGCATTATGGATGTGGTGTAGTTTAATAGTTATATATTTAAATGGTTCAAATATTTATATATGTTTGATCATATGAATTATATTCCAATATTATCTAACATGATTGTAGGACCTAAACCAAGGTTTATCTTTCTTCAAGCATTTAATTGGCAAGTTAAAACCCTAACTACATTAAACTTGTGATTCTAGGGAAGGATTTAGGGAAATCCCAAAAGGGGGGACATTACGCTTGTGTGCTTCATAAGTCCACTTGCCTAGACATCAAAGAGAAATAGCTATTATTAAAATAGTCACCAAAGCGATAAATTGAGTATTAGCAATACTCAAATCTAGTGAAAAGTCTCATATAAATAAGAACATCTAACTAAAACCATTATGGAATCTCCCATTACTTACCATTAAAAATAATCAAATTATAGATCTTCGTGGAGTATAGGTAGGAATTCAAAAAAACATTGTTAAAAAATTGCATTCTGCATTTTTAACAGTAGTAAATAATAGATATCAGGCATACAAAAGTGATAGCCAAATAATTGATTACTTCCCAAAAGATTGTATGGCACTAATATTTCTTCAGAAGCTTCTAAAAAATTTAAATGTATCTAAACTATTAAATCAAGGAGGAATTTGTCATATAAATTGAACTGTTTAACATCCAAATTGGTAGAACTTACCTAATTAATATATTTAACAACAAATCTAAGAGATTGCCAAATACCTTGAAAGTGGTGATGTTACGAAAGTCTCGTTCTAGAGTGTACTGCATATGAGCAGCATTTGCTCCACGCCATGCATAAATAGCCTAATGAAATTCAATGATTTCAGTTTTTGTTTTTTATAAATATTGAAGCTCAGAAGAGGAAATAAAAAAGAACAAGTTTCAAATATCTTCTAAAAGAAGTTGCTCAAATATTAGCTTACACTATTCATTTGAATAAAGATGAAATTTGAAATATTTTATAAAAACAGTTTCTCAATAATTGGTGTACCCTACTCATTTGATCTCCACATAAATTTGACCCTCATGTACCAAGAAAGCATTGTTAAAACTATAAAAAATGCTTTTAAAATAGGAAAAAAGAGCCACTATATCTGCTTTTTGTCCTCTATTCACTAAATTAATATCGTTTCTTACTATATGCAATTATAGAGCAATATTAGCAGACATCTACTCTGAAAATCACAAGCTCTACCAACATTAGACTAGATGTCTATCCCTCATTTATTAACTACACATTTTCACTCAACTCAACACTTTCAGCAACCCACCAATCAAGCATAGTTAAAAGGAACCCTTCCAAATAAGGCAAGAGAAAATATATTTGCTCCTCTTCCATACACTAAAAGTGTTCCACCAGAATGCATACCCCAACCACCCCCCAACCCTCGAACAATTGTCATCTTCAAAGACAGACATATTCGAGATGTTGGGATAGCAAAGAAACTTCTATTTATCCTACCACCACCAAGTAGGAGATGTCTCCCTCAACAGGGGCATTTCTAGGGCACCCCCTAATGGGTATGTTAAGAAGAATGCTAGAACATTCCCAAGACCCTTAGGAAACTCAAGCATGTCCCTCTAAGATCCCGGAAACTTGCAGGTGTCGCCCATATCTAGCAGTTTCAAAAGTTTTTTTTTTTTTAAACAGACTTTTTTAGAAATTTGGGCCACTAACCCCAATCCTAATAGTCTAATAGGCCATACCCACATGCTAAACACTCATAAAAAATTATAAAAAGCTATGCATCCCCTACCAAATATGACCCCATCACCCATAGGTAACATTTCAAGGAAGAATGGATGGGTAGGAAACTTCCCCACCCCATCCCCTGTTTTGCAAAAAAATCCCGGAAAGTCACTAGTATGTGCAATTATTTTAGGGAAAACCTAGGTGCATTAGTCATCCCCCGAAGTACCTAGGCAGATTTCAGATACATTTTTTTCTTAATTACAACCTTTCAATGCTTGTTTGGTTTATGACATGCCCATCTAAGATTTACAAAAAAAGGGGAAGTATTTATGTTTATAAATCCTCTATTAATTAAGATTAAGTGCAAAGGTCATGCCCCCACACTAGAAGATAACATGGCTAGGACTGTAATAGTACTAACACTAAACTACCATTACAAAAGATCAAATTATTGTCTAATTGAGTTTGGAACCCTCGAGTTTATCTAAAGTTCTCAAGTCATTTGTGTAGACCGTAGTTAGCAAATCATGAAAATGGTGTGTGTTATGAAGGTACCCAGGCACATTTTAGTTTCTACCAAACTCATTTGAATCTTGATACAAAGCTACACATTACTTAGCATGAGTCCACAACAATTGTAACTATAAGTCTGACCAAGTAATAGATCAATGAGTAATCATGATCACAAAATCTACAAAATAAGTATCCCCTATTGTAGATCTCTACATCTTCATAGTTGAAGTCACAATCAATGATTATCTTGTTTCATATCTTGGACAACCAGTTAAAAATACAAGGACTACCACAAACAAAGTTGGCATGCTACAATCATTATACTATTGAAAACAAGTTAAGTCATAATCAAGAAGAAATGTGACTTTCACAATGCAAAAATGTATCAATCATGCTATGTGTTGGCGTTTCAATTCGCACCTCTGGAATGCGGATTAGGAACGGATAGCTATGCACAGTTAGACTGCTCTTCAAATTAGGAGGGGAAGCTCCCTCTTCGTTGATTATGCTTAAAAATAAATACTAAACTACTGCCAATCTTTTTATTTCTCAGCTGAGAGCACACGGTTATACAACACTTTGCATTGCAGTTGAGGTTTTCTTTGGTTTTGTAACTTCAAACTACAACTAAGCCTATTCTAATAATGCTTCTAATAACTCAAGTAAATTTAGAGCCTCAGAATTAGAAGTAAACAACGAATGATTGATTCGACACAAAAACTTAAATAAACTCGCTTCTAGAACACACCCGAAGACTCGTTGTACTTATTAGATGTAAGCTGAAATAAAGATTACAAAAGCAAAACAAAAGACAAAGTACTGAAATAGATTGAGACAGTAGATCAGAGCAAGATAGGCATGAGATTTCCTTACTCAATTTTATAACAGAAAATACACTTCTGGGACAGCAGATTATAGCAAAGTAGGCTTACAATATGCGATCAAACCAGATTACACTTGAAACAGAAGTGAACAGACACTGAATAACAAAGTTGTAAGCAAAATAGGCTCACCAATTTATTATCACAACAACATTTAAAAATAAATGGGCGAGGCTGCCCTTATTTACACAAAAAACAAGGAGTAGGGAACCCTAAAATCTCCTTGTTTTTAAAAACTAGTCTTGCCAACATGCAAGCTTTATTTCTAAGATTAAACAAAAGATAACTAATAACTAACTGCCAACATCAGTTAACTGAAAAAGCTCCAACTATACATTGATATTTCCAAAGAATAGATAACCATGAATGAGAACAACCAGTTTAACTTGGAAAAGGTATCAAGTTAACTGCTGCCTTTACTTGAGTTCTATTCCTAGGAATCTTTGCATGCTTCAACTCGTGGATCACTCATTGATAACTTGGGAAATCATATCCTCCAAAAAGTTGTTAATTGCCTCTTCATCAGGAACACTGATACTATCGAGAATGATGTACTATTTCACCATCATCTCCTCACCATCTGCGATCAAACTTAGCAATTCTTTCCTCTTTTCAGTCGCTTCATCAAAATCTTGCTGACATTGCAGCAACATGATTCATCTTGCAGGCAACAAGATCACCATTAAAATTGCTACGGACAAGGTTCTGAAACTTTGTCTGTACTTCACCAAGATCAAAGTAAGTACCATCTTCATGACGATACTCACAAGGGATCTGTGACACAAACGTACTTACGAACTTGAGAGTATTAGCAACCTTTTGTCTATATCCAGCCAATTCTACAACTATTCCTTCATAGGTTTTTACTTTGAAGAGGTGTTGTTCTCTCCAAGCAAAAAGCTTCTTCTTGTGTTCTTCTATAATGACTGAATCATAAGCCGTCCTCCAGTCAGAAACGACGATCTCATCTCTTGGTTTCCTTTCTGCTATATTCTGCTCAAACTCCTGAATCCCTGAGCGAAGATCATGGGCGTTATACCTTAATTGGTACATCTATGTAAGTATAAATTTGCCCCTGGTGATGAATTCTTCTACCCAATCTCTCATATGTTTTTCGTAGATGACCAACTGACTCAGTTGATGTTGATTTGTAGGTGACTCCAAAATTTAAGGTAGCAACAAAGTAGCCTGTGAAGTACCATGAAGGAGATTGGAAACATACTGCCGTAGCTGTCGAATCTCAGCCTTGAGGGCTGCCTTATCTTCTCCATCCTTGAGCACTCGTTCCTTCAAATTATCTGCTGCAACCTCGAAGAGATTCACATCAGTATGCTGGGTACTTCCAAGATTGGCCTTGACAACTTTTAAGTCATCAATTTCAACCTCATCAATATTCTCGTCCTCTATAGGTGTGACAATTTCAATTACAATCTTGCCTTCAGAATTCTTCTCCATATGAACTTGCATCTTAAGTTTCTTCTCTGTTGTGTCTTGGTAGACGCTATCAAGTTCTGCAAAGTTCAACTGATTAGGAGGCTTCCTCCTCTTACTACCCAGCAGGTTCTCAACCCAACATGAGGAGTTTCTACTAACTTCTCTGGGAGGATCAGTTCCAGCTTCAGCAACTCCTAATGCACCAATAGGTGTTGAGACATTGCGAATTGGTGAATCGCCTTCTAAATCTATACGAATAGGAGAAGGCTTTGGCGACAACGGAAGAGCAAGAGATGAAAGCACGACTTGAACTTGTGCATCTACTGACTATTCCTACTGATTCACCTTTTCCTTTAAGCTCTTCGTCATTTTGCTAATCTTTGTATCTTCTGGAGGATTGTTCATAGCTTTTGCTCTCAGTTTTGATTTAGAAGAAAACGGTAGAGATGACTGAACTATCGGCGGCTTTGAAACTGAAATAGCTACCTTTTGTGTCTTCTTACTATTCGGGAAGATCCTACCGTTCTTGATAACTCGGCTTGTCTTTTCCTCAATTGAGGAGCTCTATTTGGCAAACCAATCAACTTGTGAAAGTGGTCGTTGCTCAACCTGATCTAAAGTAGTGGTCGTTGCTCGACCTGATCTCGGGCATAGATGGGAAGTAGAACTTCCCCATCATCATCTTACAAACCCTCCACATCTTCTGATAAGAAACCTTCCATTTGCCAAAGAGTAAGTCTAGAGTAGTTGCGCTTGCGCACTTCGAACTCATCTACACAATTAACCCAAAAATCTTCAACTGTAGGTATATGTGCATGATTTTGACCAAGACGAGCTGCAAAGACACCCTGAGGATTGGAAGAACGTCTCTCCTTGAAAAGCTTGAGACCAAACCTTAACATTTCATCACTCATCAACTTAGCATCAGTTGTTGATCTACATATATATATGCTCATCTCAAATGGGAAACTCAATGCAGGCTTGCGTCTTTTATGCAAAATGTTTGTACTTCATGTACTTGCCTTAGAAATTCCATGAACACGACCTCATGTGTTGCATAACTAGGTAGCATGATTGCATCAACTGAGAAACCCTATACTCTTATGTAGGAGAACATGGGGAATTGGATAAACCAACCAGCCCACTCTGTTGATGTCAATCTGGCATCTGCTGAAATTCTGATATGCAACTCATTATCAAGATCTTGCATCATATGCATTAGGAATAGATCATTCACCTGCTTGTAACACCGCTCAGATTCTGAAAACTCTAACTGTGGGTAATGATTATACACATGCTTAACACCCAGAGTTCTAACGACATTCAAACCTCTAAACTTACCTTTAAAGGTCATTATATATGAGGAAGGATATCATGTGGAATTCATGGGCCTTGAAAAATGAAATGTCCCACCCTAGCTGGACACTTGTTAACTGAGTTTCTGCCTTGATAGGTTTGTTTGTTTTTTCAAAGGTTTTGCTTGTTTTGATTTTTAATGATATAATGCCAGGAATGTGCAAAGAACATACAAATGCAAAATGAAAGAAATACTGAAAAGTAATTGCTAAATGATTCCAATTTCATTTATTATGACTTGCAAATACAATACTTTCATTTCAGTCCTTCATACATTGCTTGTGAAACCATTGAATAGCATACCTTGAAGCTGGAGTTAAATTCTGATATATGACAATCAGCAACAGCAACTCTTAATAGAGCCAACGCCTATCATCCAATGGTGCTTTTTCCGCCTCAAGAGTGATGCCAAACATAAGCTAAGCCTCAGCCGTCCCTAGTGGGAATGAAATGATGTTGATTCTTTAAGTGTTTTAGCCTCTAGATCCACATGTCCCAGCTAGAGAGGAAGTACGGCCTGTTATTAGAAATGGTACAGCTACAAGAAACCCACGTGCTGAGTATAGTTGATGATAGCAGCAAATAGATGGACTCCAATAATTTTTTTCATAATAATCTGGTCATTACTCTTGAAACCCTTGAGTTTTTTGTAGATCATCACTTCCAATCTGCACATTAATGATTCCCACGTGCCAATGAAGAAAGCACAACCAGCAATGAAGATATTCAATAATACTTATCTTCAATAACTTCTGATCTGCTCTAAATAACCTCTGAAAATATTGATGAAACAACTCCAATCAAGCACAATGTGACTTCCGAGATAAAGCCACCTCATTAGCAAACCTTACATGATCTTTCACACCCTCAGAATGCTCGAATCAAAGAGAAGCTATGCCCTCCAAGTTCGCTTGCAGCTGAAAACCCTAGTTTCCACCTCGAAAATGCTAAAGCACAAAACCAAGTTGAATGAAAGTGATCCAAGATTATGAAACTACTTTTGAGTGCCCTTTTTATATCTTCTCCCAAATGGCACAATTTCGAAGAGGCCTTTTAATCATTTAAAATGATACAATTTATTTGCTTTTGTTGACTTTATAATGTACCTCTTAAAGTGGGCGCCCAATAAGACTTAAATGCACTTTTAAAAATTTGACTTTATAATCATTAAATATCCCTTTCATAATAAAGTCAATAAAAAACATTTAATGATGTGTACTTTATAATAATTAATTATTATTAAAGCATTACTTTAATAATAATTAAAACTTCATAACTTCAATAATAAACCTCATAAATCAATTATGTCTACGCCAGGAGGTAGGCCACTAAACTCACTGCTCACCAAGTGACCTTACTATAAATAGTAAGGTTGGCCTCTATCATCCAACTGACTTACTATAAATAATAAGTGTATACAAATGAAGCCAGAAACCCCTAAATAACATCACCTCTAAATAAGCCAAGGATATGGAGATGCCAAATGCTGCAAACTGCCAACTGACATACCAGATATCTCCAAAATAGGGCCCTCTAATCACCATTATTAGCCTACAAAGACCCAATGATAGGCTAAACCTCCAACTTTGATGCTTACTCATAAAGGGGACATTACAAAAAACTCTGTCATGTGACGGTGGAAACTGTCACTGATCAATGCTGGCCAGTCATAGTGTTTAGCTCTGTCTGGGAAATGATGTAAAACATCCAAGGCTGAAATTTATTGGCCTCTGCTTGACCTGTGACTCGATTGCGCAAAGTAATCATGACTGCAAATTCCTCCTTGAACTCACTGTGCCCAGCATTCCTTGGCAAAGTATTTTGCTTGTCTTTCAGCCACTTTTGAGCCATTCTTTTTCAGCACTAGTCCTTTTGCACATACCACACTTTTTCACATTCTTCAATAGATATGATGAAGTTTTTCGTCCATCGTGGTATTGCAAAACACTTCTCAATATCATCCGGTTTAAGGCTACAAATAATACACCCATCTGCTAATATGATTTCTCGTGAAGTTGAATTGTAATGCTTGACACAAGCAATTACGAATTCAAGGCTTTGCACCAAGATGGGGATAGAACCTGCTGCAAACAACCCGAAATGATCAACATTCTTGACTGCAAAGTGTCCTACGCCTTCCAAAGCACGCAAATCAAACATTGGATGCATATGATGCAAATCGGTTTCGAATGTTCTCAAGAAATCGTGTAGCAACACTGATTTGGACCTGATTTTTGTTGGAGAGTACCGCATGTTGAGAAACTTGACTTTTTACTGTAAACACGCCTATGTTCGGAAAAGTTTCGCACAAGAGCTGATAATAGATCACTGATTTTTTTTCAGAAAAAGGCAGATTTTCGAAAAAAAGCTCAGGTTTGGGTTTTGTAGACAATCATATTCTAAAGAGACCCAGATTGTCAGATTTTGAAAAATTTGTGTTTTTCCCAAAAAAGCAAGATCATGCAAGATTTCCTAAAAAGTATGGATGAAAAACTGAGGTCTGGGTTTTGTAGACAATTTTGTTCTAAAGAGACCCAAATCATCAAATTTTGAAACATCTGAGGATTACACAAACATGCACGATTTCCTAAAAAATAGGGGCCGACATGCAATTTTTAAAATTTTCCAATCTTCAAGAGTGAAAACAAGAAAACCTAGATCGATGAAACTTGAAAATTTTGACCACATGTTTCTGAAACGTGATGCCCTAGAAAAACAAACCATGCAAAAGCGAGCCCCTATGCTTCCTAATCTCGAATCCATGAAGAACACTGAAAAATTAATTTGCTTGAGCCTCCAAATCTTGACAAGAAGAAAATTCTATGTTTTTTCCTTCGAAAGCTAACTTGCAAATTATGAAGAATGAATGTTCAAAGCTTTCTTAAATAGGGTTTGAAGATAAAAAGCGTTTTCATGCAAAATCCTAAAATTTTGTAGTCTATCATACAAAAATATCTGACTTCGTTTGCATCAAAACGAAGAATTCCTCTTTAATAGGACGGCAAAAGCATGCATGCATGAAGACGTTTTCAAAAAAATTCTAAGTGGACATGACTTGGGCACCTTCCTTGAAATAAGGCGCCCAACTTCTCTAGAGTTAGATTATTTTTACCATTTTCAATTTTCACTCGCTTCTGCCTCCATTGAAGCCTGTTTCTGACTTTGACGATCCGTCAAATTGGCACTGCCAACTGATAGTCTCTGTTTGACCATGGCAATCTCATCTTTGACCACTGCTGAAGTGATCCCCAACTTCGTTTCAACATCTGACGTCGTTTGATCATGATTGCATACCCTAAAAATCACTAACAAATGTTGAATCGAAGAAAACAGGGATGAAGCGAAAAATCTTCTAAGTGTTGGCAATAAACCTCCTTGAAAAAAGGCGCCCAAGTCTTCCAGACTTAGAAACCTTTTACAGATTTTCAACTTTTTTGGTTTGCGTGTCTCTAGAATCAAGTACCCCCTGTTCGAGCATCATTTTTCGCCAACCTGTGAATAACTAAGATTGAAGGTCAGTCAATCTGACAAGCCTGATTGAATCTGAGCTGAATGATACCCTCTGCCAACCTCAAACACTACATCTAATTGATTTTCCAAGATCTGAAACCAGGCTGACGAAGACATTTTGACAAATTTTGAACGATCGAAAAATATTCTAAGGCATGAGAAAAAAGGTGCCCTCCTTGAAATAAGCCGCCTGGGTTTGCCAAAGATAAAATATTTTCGTGTTTTTAAACTTTTCTTTGATTTTCTTCGTTTTGCATTGAACACCTCTGTTTGATCTGCAATTCTCAACGTTTGATAGTGTTGATGGGTGTTTTTGCACCTTCTCAATAGAAGCAGCACACAAATATGCTACCTCTCTTGAAAGGTAGAAATCTGCAAACAAATTCCAGATTGCTATCCCAAGGTCTCTCAGGTGTCAGGTCATGACAATGCTTGGAATAGTTCAATTGGTTGATGTGATTTGTTGGCAATCACAGAGCGGCCTTTATGGTTTACAAAGCGTGGGAAGTCGGGTATGCAAATGGAGTTTCAAAATGATGGAAATGAATGAACAATGGCTGTCCACTCAAAACAGCAAGGTGAAACTCACTATGTTCATCTGATTTAACTTTGTTGTGATGCTTGGGATCCTACTCTAACAAAGGACCAAAAGAAATAGCAAAAGAGAAAAGGGTTGACAGAGTTGTTCTAAATCTAAGCAATGAATGAACAGTGACAATGGAGGCTGCTACAGTAGACAAACTTCCCTAAACTAGATTTTGCTTGACCAAGAGAAACCTACAGCTACACAAAACTAGCGCAGTCTTCTAAGGTTTGTTGATTTTCAGATTGTGCATTCACTTCATGAACATACAATTGAACTAAATTCCAGCAATGAAATAAAGAAGCCCAAGCTAACTTTACACAACAGTTCGTTATCAACAAATGCCAAAATTATGGGTTGGAAGTCCATCAAATACTATAACAGCAACCATTATCAAAGCCATTCAAGAAACTACAAGCTAAATCTAACATGGAGGTTGAACCATGCATGCATAATGAACAAACTCAAAGAAAACACCCAAAATACTGCAATGCTTCCTTTTATTGCTGCAAAATGCCCTTTACACCAATTCACCACCCACCTACAAATGAGGAGCAAGCCCCTATTTATAGTTTTCCAAAAGGAGAATGAATGGCCAAGATTAATTTGCATTATGTGGCCTAGATTCAATACAAGTTAGGGTTTCACCTACCCCCAATATTTCACAATTTAAAAATACATTCTTATCTTTTTCCCTATTTTGTCCTTTAGCTGCCCACGCACTATAGTAGTTTTGTCCTGTAGTGACTACCTTCCCTACTATGGCTAAAACTGCTAGAGCATGCCCTCCGTTTGATGTATTTGCAGCATCCTTTCAGCCAATCAAGTGCACCCTTTTGTTGATTAGTGTTACTGAGAAGCAGATGTGCTACTCCTGATCTTGGGTGGACAACTCCTTAAGGATCATCATCATTTGGTGAAAAGTAAGACAACTCCTTCTTGCTCTTGATTCTAGTACACAACACTTCCCTTGGCATAGACCTCCTTCTAACATCAGTTATGTTGATGGGTGCTAGGAGGAGAGGCGAACATAAAATGAATGGTGACAGGAGCAATATGCGTTTTCCTTGTTCAGCCTTCTCAATGGGCCTTCCTAATGGACCCGCAGCAAGTTCCATAAATCTTGTACACACGGAGTGCAATAAGAGTTTTCACATATAATGAGGCAAACATCAGCCAAATCCTGCAAATCCAAGGTTAGATCCATTCATTCATCCTCAAAAGATAATAAAATTCATCATCGTTTCGCATTTGGAGTTCATTCGGATCATTTGCACAAATGTGGGCCCAAGGGTGGGGGTTTCCCTGGGGTGGAAGCCCTCAAGATAAAAGCAGCGAGAAACGGCCTCAGGGCCACGAAGACCTGCAGGCGGCCACCCGCAGACAGCAGCCCGCAGCAAAACTTCCGCAAAGTCACAAAACTTAGTAAATTTGAGATTTCCAATTTTAGCATGTGGGAAAAGATGTAGAAAGAGTGTCTCAACATAATTCCTTACGATTTGACTCATTTTGAAAAATGCGGAAGCCGAAAGGTCCAACACCATTAGCAACAACATTCCGCACACGGCAGCCGACAGACAGTAGTCCACAAATGGCAAGCCGCAGACAGCAGCCCACAAACGGCAAGCCGTAGACAGCAGCCCGCAAACAGTAGCCCACAAACAGCAACCCGCAACTAGCAGCCTACAAACGGCAACCCACAGTGAAATTTCTGCAACGTCTAAACACTTTGCGAATTTGACTCAAACCTCTTTGTGCATGTGGAAATATTCATTTTAGGGGCCCCAGTTGTTGAAAACTTGAAGTTTGCAACCTTTTTGGAAATTCGGAGATTTGGAATGCGGAAGCCGGAGGGTCCAACACTGTTAGCAATGACATTCCGCACATGGCAACACGTAGACAGCAACCCGCACACGGAAACCCGAAGTGAAATTTCTACAACTTCTAAACACTTAACAAAACTTTGGCAGTTCACTTAGGCATCACGGAAACATCCCAAATCCATAGGCAACTTGTCCCCAAAGTCAAAAATGAAGGAAAAAGCGAAGCAAACGAGAAGGGACCAAGCCAGCAGGAGCAAGGCAAAAGCGAAAAAGGGGGGCTCCGCATGGAAGACGCCTGCCATCGAATGGAATGCGGGCAGGGAAATGCGGAATGCCGAGGGTGAAAGGATGCTTAGATTTAGCTATTGAGTTGGCGACATTCAAGGAACGGCCACTCGCACGCGTAAGTCCGCATTGCAGGACCCGCGGGCATCTCTGACAACTTGGGCTTGTGCCTCAAAGTTCTAACTCTCTTGGAACCGCGAAGGGAGACTATCGGGCCACCGTTGAATGCTTTCCATTAAAGAACGGCCTCGGAGGGACGACAATCTACAAGCGGTGGTCCGCATAGGCAGACCCGCAAATGTGCTCACAAACTTAAGTTTTGCCTTAATGGTCTTCAGAAGAGCAAAGGGAAACCACCCCCGCAGGGTCCGCTATGTAAACAGAGGTGGGCGCTCAGACGTTAGGGAACGGGGACGAAGAAGGGGCAATCCGCATACGGCCACCCGCAATCAACAGCCCGCAAACAGCAACCCACAGACAACAACCCACAAACAGCAACCCGTAGCGAAACTTCCGCAAAGGCAAAAGACCTAGCAAATTTGGGAATGTGAAATATCCTAACCAATTTTTTCATTTTTGTACACAGCTAAGTACACCCATTAGCGTTAGTGTAATCATAAACCAGTTGAAAGGAACCCTTGACTTTCTGATCAACCCAGATCCCAGTATGAGCAAGGTGAGAGCATACTCGAAAGGGGTCGTTAGCAATATTGAAAAACTGGTAGAATTGATAACTCTAACCAAGAATGCGCCCTAAGACCCGAGATGGGAGGAGGGGCGAGCATATGGTCAGAGGGTCCATGAATTTGTGACGGCTCAGCCGATCAGGACAATGTAACAATGCATTACTGAAATCAAATAGGCGGCAAGCCAGCCTCTTCCACTTCTTCAGCGAGTGATACAAGGAATGAAAACTAACTAAGACTCCCAAACCCCATTTTTTCTAATCTGGTTACGCAGACCTGCACTGAAACTGCAGAATCAACAACACAGAAAATCACTAAAATGAAGACAACTCCTTCAAAACACGCCGAATTTCGTGAAACCAAATGCAACATATCCTAATATTGAAGGCGCCCAAGAGGAAAGCTCAAAACAAACTCAAATGATCACTATTAATTTGGCACACAGAACCAAGCACTTCCAGAAATGTACGGCCCAAGAGAAGGGACGATTTTGTATTTTAAAATTGAATACTGGATATTAAAATCTGCAAATTTGCAAGAAGGGTCGCCCCTAGCAAGGAAATAAATAGACCAAATGCCCAAAACCACTATATTTTTATTTTCAGACTTATGAGTAAAAAACATGGATCAACTGTGACAGAACAGCAACTGCAAAAAGTAACTAAACTGATAAGAAACTCAACTACAATGCAAAATAACTCACTAAAATCAACCTCTCAACTAGTTGTTGTATTTCAAGCAAGAAGTCAAGCCTAGTTAGGAGGTATGCATTCCTCGAAGCAAACCTGGCACCAAACCGGCAGCATAGCAATACTCAAAATGTGAGATGAAAAACATGAAGAAGAGCACTCCTTTAAATAACATTTGAAGATCATCCTGGAAGCTTCCAAAAGGTGCACTCCACTCAAAGGTTGTCATAAATTCCTGTTTGACCATTGACTCAAGGAGTGGCGTCCCTTTTTCCAAAGTAAAAACCCACGCCACTTTTAACTTATTACCATCCTCACTTTTGGCGTACCTTTTCCCAAGTCAGCAAAAATATAAAAAGGTACCAATTCACTTAACTTTTTGGATGAAGCGCCAACCCATAAAAAGTCCCCTTTTAAAATTAACATTAAGTTGAGAAGCCTAGATATAATTAAAATAAGATATTATTTTAACTAAAACACTTATCTCTCCAACACTGCATCCAGGCGCTAAACCAGGTACCCAACTGAACCAACTGATGAGGCAAGCCAAGAACGCTGAAGCCAACAAGACCACTGCCAGAAATAGAATTTACTAAAAATAGTAAATTCCGGAAGCAACTCGGATCAACATGCCAGATATACCACTGCGAAGCTCTTTGAAAACCCAGAAAAGAGCTGCCAACCAAACACCAAGATTCCAGAAGCACACTCCAACACAAGCTGAAACATCCTCCTAGACGATAGGAAACCCTAATTCTGCTTCCGAGTAGTCTACGGGTCACCAGGATAGACTAACGGCCAACTGTCAGGTCACTGTTGAGAAGGGGACATTACAGAATGGTGATTTTTTCCAAGGGGATTTGATTGCCTTTAAGGCATGTGACCAACTTAGGCTTCAGGAAAAAAGGGCACGCAAAGCGAGGCGGCAGCGAGAACGACCCATCGGGAGCAAAAACGATCCGTCGGGAGCAAAAGAGAGGGGTCCCTACCTTCGGCGGGGCGTGTGTGCAAAACATGCACAACAGATAGGTCCTTTGAACTGGATGATGGATTCGTTGAAGAGCCTGAACATATCTAAGATGATTTCCAACATTTCCCAACCCTAAAACTACTTTTGACTACATTTGACTGGATCTGAGCTGGGCTGAAGAGTAAAATCGTACATTTCTCGAAAAAACGGCAAAAATAAACTAAGGCATGAATCTCTAGGCACCTTCCTTGAAAAAAGGCACCCAACTTCTCCAGAGTTGATTATTTTTTAAGATTTACAAATTTCCTCGTTCTTCGTTCGACTATGTTGACCACCTTTGGTATCTGTGTTGACCGTCATCAGAAGCTGAAAATTGGCTAAGGCATTAGGCGCCTTCCTTGAAATAAGGCGCCTTTCTTTTCTATTGGTAGAATATTTTTTGCAAATTTCACTATTTTTAGATTTCCCTCTTTCGTTCACTGTTTCTCATGCATCTTTCGCCGTTAATCGATTTGTGCAGCATTTGAGACTTTGAAACTTACACCTGGCAGTTGACCTTCCTTCATTGATGACCTCGGAGGTCTTGATTTATCTTCTGAAAAAACAAAATAGACCCACCAAAGAAATACTGACTTTTTGACAATTTTGACTGGACCAGCCTGATCAGGACATAATTTTAACCAATCAAAATCAATTTGAGCACTCCAATCAAAGATTCTATTTTTAGACATTTTCTAAAAAATAGAATTTCTATTTTTAGAAAATTTTGCCAACATCTATTTGACAACAAAGCCAAAAAACCCTAAGTCATTTCTATTTTTAGAAATTCTATTTTCGAAATTTTTAAAAATAGAAAAAAAAATTAATTTTTTTTTTACTTTTGACGACAATTTTACAAGACTTTGACCATTTTAACCAAAATGCCTTAATGAAGCAAAAATTTTAATTTTGGGCATTACACTATGCACGGGCAACTTATAGGACTACAAAATAACCAGCTGAGGTGAAACTACAAAATAACCAATTATCTTTCTACTTAACTAGTCCTCTTTGTTAATGAGTTTGACAGCAAAATATGCAATCTTTAAGGCTTCCAGAAATATTCAATAATAAATTCCTCACCTGAATATACACACCAGTCAAGCATGTCTTTATTAACTCATGCTCATAACTATATTTTGAATAACATAATTCCTATTCAACTACCCATGCTCACAAAGGTTGTATAATGTCTTTGATGAATTCCTAATCAACGTTATCATATGAAATTTGAATATTTGAAATTTCCTTATATTTTAAAATTTTCCCTATTTTATTAATAGTCATCCCCTTCTATCCCCTAAAAAATGGCCTCAAAAAAAACCTGTCTCGGAAACGCATCGTCCCATCCCCTACTATCCCCATCCTAGAAACTTGGAGGAGCATATATAAAAACTACATAGCCCTCATCATTTACATCGATCAGATTTTTCAACTTAACTATTAATTTCCTAAAGAATAAAGATTTGATCAGAAATACTTGAATAGAGAAGACTTGCTATTACAGAAAAACATAGTGATAAAATTAGGAAAATGGCATGCATCATGAAGGTCTGTGTGGTCTCAAAGACCTTAAATTGGGCTGCCCCTGGACCCCACTGGGGGCTTTGCCCTTAGACCCCCAGCAACTGTCATTCCATGGAACTATGCCACTAAATACCTTTTCTTAATACAAACAATTAGAGAACAGTATTAGCAGATATATATAATCTAAACATCACAAGCTCTTCCAATTAAAGATTGACAATACCTCACTCAACCCCTTACCTTCAACAACCCATCAAGTACAAGACTCTAGCGACATAGCCCAGTGAGTCCCAACAGGCAACAATAACTGAGGCCACACAACTACTATTAGATTAGCCAGGTCATTAATAAAGAAATGAGTCAAGTCTTAGGTTACTTTGTAAGCAATGATCAATATTTGAATATTTATTACAAGTTTTTTTAAAACTTATTGAAAAAAGATATCCTTGGGGAATTTTTAAGCAATAGAACAGCTTTTTATAACAGCAATATATCTGCTAACGAATCTGTTATATATTCATTACTGTTATATATCTGCTAATGAATCACACACATGCAAATATTAAAATATATATAACAGTTAACACTAATAAATATATAACAGAGAGAGAGAGAGAGAGATGCACACTGCTGTTCACTTTGAGTGTCTACACTATCCTCCACTTGCACAAATCTCAGAAGTGTGGTAGAATATGTGGCTTATAAATATTTTCATAAAAAACACTCAAACCAATTTCATATCCTTCCCTTGCCACTTTGTATGCTAGATCAAGAATCGTATCCACTAACACCAAAGCTTCTTGTCACCATTTATTGTCAAATACTTAGCTCAAAGTTCAAACAGCTAGAGGTGTGCCATGTCTAATTGTTTCTTCAACTAGTTTTTTTTTTGTTTAATCTACACAAGCTCTTATCAACCTCCCATTCAATTGTTAAAGGCTCCTCTAACCGATCACTCCATTATAGCACATCTATTCTCATAATTGCATATAGCATTTCAAATCATTAAAATGCATACAGAAAACATAAAACTCTTCTAGCCTTGGATAGCAGCCAGATAAAGCGCCAACATTGGGGTCTCAAATCCTCCCCACTATCTAGGATAAAGGAAATAAACAACAGGCAATATCATAGAAAATGGCTCCATGTTCCCTATAACGAGTCACATAATAATCTCATGCTAGCATCCACTGATCAGAGATATAAATTGATCCACACAGGATTACATGACAAACAACCTAAGAAAACAGCTAGAAGTTGTAAAAAGTTTGAAACAGAATAAGGTCCAGTCTGTTCAGTGACAAGACGACTATGGTGGTTATGTTTCTGTTACAGGCAGCCACATAAGTGTCAGTGGTGGTCCTGCAGCAACTTGCAGGAGGGGAAATGTACTCACACTCCCACTTCTGTCACCAGCAGTCCTCCCCAAATGCAACAGCAAGCTAAGAAACAGTGCCTTCCATTTCCCAATGGTTGGGGGCCCTTTACTGCAAAAAATGTCACTTCCAGTACTTAAGTAAGATACAAAGCCCAATCTCAATAGCACGAGAGTAGAAAATGAGTAGTGAATCAGTTCATTTTTTTGTAAGAGCATATCGGAGACATAGCAGAGAGTTTAGATAAGCGTAGCAGTAGTGAAATACTGTAACTGTAAGCACACTCCAAACTGTACGCCTAAATTGTCCCAATTGAAAGGAGAGGTGGTGATCAGTAAACATTAACAAACTGGCTTTCTGAACAACAAGGCTTCTGGGATTAAATGCCTCTGTGTTCTCGTGTTCTGATCATTTGAATTCTAATGTTATTGTTGCATTTCTTGTAAAACAACAATTCATGCTAAATTCAACATAATATACATTCTAGCACTGTAATTTGAAACACAATTCAAGTAGGAACAGTTATTCATAGTTTTGAAATCTACAATAATTTTTGGATAGTAGGAACTTAGAAATTACACATCACCAATCTAAAACAGAATAACATTTAGCTCCTGAAGAAAACAGCTAGATGAGAACTTGAGACAACAAATCTAATCAGACCTATCTCTCTACACCAGAGTAGCCATATAGATGTCTGACCATTGGACAGGAAAATTGTATTAAAGACATGATATTTCCAGAGTCCCCGTAATGCATTGTAAAACTTCTGGCAGAAAACTGTGTATAGCTTTTTTGCATCAACATTTTAGATCGCGCTCCATGATCCATCATCAAGAAGAGGATGAAAATAATATATGATGCACAGATTCTAGTACAAATTAATATAAAATTCAACTTGCCTGATCTATATCACCAACAACAAAAAGGCTTTGGTTTCCAGCTGACAAAAGTCTAATCAGCTCATACTGTATCTGCAAAATAAATGAAAAAGTATGTTCAACCCACTACCGATCATTTACAAAATGAAAGCTATGTAACCAACGTATATAAACATCAACTTAGTATACATGAATAAAAATCATAAATAACATTTATTATTTCATACTTCATCAATATCTTGAAACTCGTCCACTAATAGATGTCTCCATTTAATCCGATACTCCTGTCCTTACAAAAAACGAGATTACTAATAAGAAAACAGCAATAAACATCAAAAATACAATTCGGTATTCATTTACATTTGCTAGAAAGATATAAATAAAGAAGTCTGATCAGAATTCAACCATAAATTACAAATATTTTAACACTAAGATTGAGCTCAAATACAAAGCATTTGAAAATAAAGTATAACAGAGGAAAGCAGGGCTTCCTAATCATGGCTTACATACACCAACTCAAGCACATCAAGGTGAAGGTTCATCTTCACCAATGGCTTGAAAGCTAATTAATATTTTGGGTGAAAATCAAAACTAAAGAACCACTTCAAGCACCGAGTGACAACACTCATGACAATCGAAAAGCTATTTTTCTCCGAAATATAAAATTGGAAAGATTTAGAATACAAAGTTAATTTAATATGGCAACGATTTTAAGGTAAACATCAGAGCTTAAAGATAATAATTTATATCGGGATCTCAAAAGCAATGTAGGGATAAATATGTACCAAAAACTATGCAGTTACTTTCACACATTAAATTCAACATCAACTCAATATATTTTTGTTATAAATACAAATATCACTATGTACGTATATATGTACGTATCTACACGTATGTATGTATGTATGTATACATATGCGCGCGCGCACACACACACACACACACACATCTTTTAGTAACAATAGATTAAATACTTAAATGAATTAGATCACTTGGAACAGCCACTCTCACCCCAAGAAGATAAAAATGGTCTTGGCCCTCGTAGCTATGGCACACTCTAGGAAGAACCAAATCAATTTAGAACATAGCATGTAAAACATACACAATAGACCAATTGCTCAACACAAAGCCCTCGTCAAGACAATCCCAATGTAATGTCCTCTTCCGATGCCTAAGCAGGACTGATTAATTAGCCTATTTTATTCCCGTGGGCTAAGGTCAAAGATAAGGGAATATTTTAATTTATTATTTAATATTATCCATCCCAACGTATTTTAAGGGTAATGTTATTTAATTAAACTAATAAAGTTCTTAAAGTGACTTTAAATGGATTATTTAATGAAGGTTAATAAAATCACTTTATTCCTAGGTTTAATTAAAATATAAAAAGCGGGAATTTGAAAAGTCATTATGAAGTTGGATACAAAAGTGTTTTTCAAGATTCATTTTTACTGGCTTGAATAATTTTCTTTGTGTGGATTATGGAAAGCTTCTTAGAGATCGAAACCCTAGGACGCAAACCCAATAGGTAACTAGATTTGGTGGTGCAACAATTCCACCCTAGCCAATTTGTGAATTTCTCACAATGATTCTACAAGCGGAAATATCAAAATTTGTTAAGTCACTTGCAAAGACAAATTTCAGGGCTCTTGTCATCTATTTTGGAGGCTTGATAAATATGGGTGTGATTGACGTAATTTCCTGAGCTGAAGAATTTGGTATTTTCATACTGAAGAGAGAATTAATTATTGTTGAAATTATTCTAGCCGAACCACGGTTTTGTTAGGAAAAGAACAATGCACTATTTTAATGAATGAAGATTTTACCAAGCTAGTTGCTTAGTGTATGTATGCTGGTCGAATACCTTGTAAAGGAATCGTAGACATGGAAAACTCATTGCTGGAGTTTAATGGAGGTGACATGGAAGAAGAGGCATGGGAACTTAGCTTTCATCATTCCTTGGGCATCATACCTTGAAAGAGGGAGCGTCACATTATTGAAGGAGTCGTGTGAGTTGTCATTGCTTTGTGAAGGGGGTTACAATGGAGTGAAGTCTCCAAGACTGTGTAGCTATGGGGAAAGGACATCACCCTAGTGGGACTATTGATAATGTGTTGGCGTAAAAACTAACACCTCTGGAGTGTGAGTTTGTACGGACAGCTATGCACACTACGTAATGAGTGCTCTTCAAATTAGGAGGGGAAGCTCCCTCATTGTAATGGAATGCATGAAATAGAAAACTAAACTAATGTCCTATCTTTTTGTTCTCAGCTGGTAGAGGCACAAGGTTAAGAAAACCTAGAACGTTGCAGCTAAGGATTTTCTGGTTTCGCAGATCATCTAACTACAACTAAGCTAACTTCTTTAAATCTATCCAGTTTCCTCAAGAAACAGAGCATGAGGAAATGGAGCAGGAATGTATTATACGATAAACTTCAGGTGCAGGCTCACAACATGAAGGCAAGGGAGGCGCAACTATTTGCTAATCCGGGAAGAAGTTTATTAAAACAAACAAATAAACGGTAAACCTGGTACAGCTTCACAACATGAAGGCAAGGTAGGCGCAACTATCTGCTTGGCTGAATGAGTCTACTATCACCCACATCAAATGATAAGCTTTAAGTACAGTTTCGCAACATGAAGGCAAGGTAGGCGCAACTATTTGCTCTTCTGAATAGGCTCATGATAAACAAAACACAAGGTAAGCAACTGGGACAGTATATTGTATAGACGCAATACGCATGCAATAACGATCAAACCAGCAACCCCATTTAACTAAGATCGAATAAACACCATGACAATAACATGAAGGCAAGGTAGGCGCAGCAATTTATTATAACAGCAATCACTCTTTGAACAGATACAATAATAGCAATACTACAAGCAAGGTAGGCGCAGCATGTATGCTATCAAGCAAAAGTTCTAATTTACAAGGGTGAACCAATCTTGAGAATAGGCATGTTGCCGACAACGCAACAATTCTCTATCACCAGGAAAAGCTAATTACAAATGAGCTGAAAGCTCTTATTTATAGACATCAAGGTGTAGGCAACCCTAAAATCACCTTGAGTCAACTATAGTCTTGCAAGACATGCAAGATCTTATTCTCTAAACCTAATTGAATGAACCTACACAGTTAATTGGGAAACTACCATCAGTTAACTGAAACATCTAATCTAAATGGACAAGGTGCAACATGCACGTCCTTATTGAAAGCAAGTCAACTAGAATGCTATCATCAGTTAACTGAAACATCTAATCTAAGCTCCAAGTGTACGTAGATGTTTCCAAGAAAGACATGCATGCAATGTGTAACAACCAGTTAACTTGGAAAGAAGCCTCGAGTTTAACTCCTGTGTCTAATGTCTATCTTGAAAAAAGTGGGATGCCTTGAACTGAAGTTCACTGACCCTGATCTCGAGCAAGTAACCCCTCCACGAGGTTAGTGAATACATCACCATCTAAAGGTCGTCACATGTCTCAACTGTCAATTCACTGCTTCTTAGCAACTCAAGCAAAACTGAAAATCTCTGTATACTTAAACTGGCCCTTCACTGGCTGGTAACTATGGCGGCTTTGTAACTGAAGTGATGGCCACTGTTTCCTCTGCAGCTTGATGCTTCTCACGTTTTTCATGCTTTTCTTTATGGAAGAGTGTTGCATGATGAAACTGCGAACTCTTTGGTTGTGAGAAATACAAATGAACATGCTGCATACACAGAAACCCAACGGTATCAACCCTCTAAACTGGCCTTGGAAGACAATCAGCTATACGAGACATGAAACCATGTGAACTTGAGTGACTACTCTTGTCAACCTTTCCGATGCGCTTGATACAAATCAATGTCAGCTTTTCTGATGAAATCATGAATTAAGACTGACTTGGTCTTGAATTCGTTCTGCGTGAACTACATCCTGAAAAACTCGCCTGTTGACTGTGAACATGGCTATATTCTGACAACTTCTCCAAAAAACCAAAAATCTCTCCTAATGAGGCTAAAAATAGCTTGTCGGAGGGCAATTTTCATAGAAAATTCTGAGACGTGGGTTTTATGTAGAATCAAATTCTAAGATGACCCACAATGTCAGAATTGTGAAAAAATGTGATTTAGGCCCGCATGCAAAAGGTTTTCAGTTGAGATCTGAGGGGCTGTGAGGACATTTTTTCCCAAGAAAATCTGAGATATGGGTTTTGTCCAGAAGATATTTCTAAGACAACCCACAACGTTAGATTCGAAAAATATCGACTTCTACTCCACCATGCAAAGGAATTTCACTTCAGAAAATCAAAGCCTCAAGAACTGATGCTCTGGAACAAATTTTTCTTGAAAATTCTAGCACATGGGTTTTGCTGAGAAAGCAATTCTGAATCAACCCAGATGATTTGTTTTGCCAAAAACGCCAATTCTTCAAACATGTGAGAAAATTTTAAGACAAGAAGATGGAAGAAATCTAGAGAAGAAGAAAGATGTTTTTTAATTTTTATTTATTTATTATCTTCTTCTGTCAAAATCGCCACTCTGCCTTGAATTCTGCTGATGAATCTTGACTTGTACCTGCAAAAGAATATTTTTATGCCTTCACAACTGACCGCTGAAGAAATTCGCCCAACTCTGGAAAGAATTCACCTCTGCTCAAGCTGGATGAATGAAATGATGAATGCCATGCTTGCATAACTAGATAAATTCATACCATCATGCATGGAACCCGCTCAAACCCTAACTGTGAAGGAAGAATTTGATTGGCCCTTCACCAGCAAAACTGCCACTGTCTCCGAGTCTTAGATAAAAATAATATTTAATTTAAAACATGCAAACTAAAAAGAGGCACCAATATTTAGCTCTTTGAAGAAATTCATCACTTTTTAATGCTTTGCATGCAAAAATATTATTTTAATCATTTTGCTAAAAATAGCATCTTGTTGTGCTCAACACACTTCCTTGATTCTAAAAAGTCAAATTTTGATCTTTTAGGCTTCCATTTGCAAGAGTTATGAGATTTTTTGAGAATCTCCTATTTTGTAGCTGACTGCAAAGTTACAACTGACCCTGTTCAACTCTGATTTCCGGATGATTGAATGATCCTGCGACCGTGCTGAGATATCCACTGCGAAGCCTGCATGACAAGGATGAAATGTCTGCTGGGAGCAACAACTGCTAAAATCAACATCTGACACCTTAGAAAACTAGGCACCTCTGATTAAAATTGATGCACTGATTCCAGACTTGGCCATTTCTTCGTTTTGCCTTCTGATGCTTCAAACTGCCGCTGACGGTGAATAATGAACCCCACTGACTGAATAATGGATTCATTGCGTGACTAGAAGTACTCTGCATCCAATGACTGTATGTGAGGGATCTGAAAATTGTATTAAGAAACCCAAAAGAATGAGCGCCCCTATTATGTGATAGCTCAAACACCATTTTGACAAAAGTACGATTTTCATCTGAACACCATACTTTGACCCTTGATATCGGGAACTGGAATGTTCCGATACGCGTGCCGCCTGTCTTGCTGTACAGTTTGGTTAACTTGCAAGAGATGTTCTTGGAGACAACGAAGCTAGAAAATTGCTTTTAAGGCCTCTAAAAGAAAATCGCCTTTTTCAAAGAAAATTATATTCTTACACTTAGTCATTTTTTGAACTGCCTTCAATCAGCTCTTCTTCACAGCATTATCATCTTGACCTCACACGTACGAGCATTCGCCAAATCCCGGAGGCTGTCGGCTAGACTCGTTGGATAGCTTGAGTAATTGCACACAAGTCTTGTGAAGACTGTAATTGCAAATAACCCCGTCTGGCAGGCCTAAAGGAGAATCGCCCCTAGCCTACAGCTGTGCAGCTTTGTGTAGCTATGCTTCACCATCCTCTGTTTTACGTGCTCGGTAGGACCTCTGTCACAGTTACTCAGAACATCGGATCGTCTTGTGAACGGGTACACTGCAAAACTGAACTGAGCTGGAAGAGATCTCAGGAAGACCTCAATTGCAAATTCATCCATCAAACAGGTCTTATTCAGGATCGCCCCTGGGCTACAGGGGAGCGGATTTGCATTCTGAAAAACTTCTTCTGACATGTATCCTGCCTGCAATTTCCACTTCTAACGCTGATAACTGGATTTCTGTACTGGATACGCTTTCGCTTGATAGCTCGTTGAAAAGCCAAACTAATTCTGCAAAGACTGAAACCATCAAAACACACATGCATCTAGATCTGGGCCTTCAAAAAGAAAATCGCCCTTGGGCTAGAAGGGAGCGGATCTGCATTTCTAGACTGCCTCCTTGTGAGAAAACACTCTTCGCAACCTCTGCTTCTGTCTTCGTTTGTCGGAGTTCTGTAACTCGGATAATCTTACTTCATGGCTAGTCGGAAAGCTGACTGAAAACTGAACATAATGAATGTATCCTTCATCCAAAGCACTCAAATCTTGACCTTCAAATGGAAAGGCACCCCTGGGCTACAGGGGAGCGGATTTGTTTTGAATTTGATTTTCACCATTTTATGCTTTGCAAACGCTGTATCCATCACTGCGGTTGACCATGTCGAAGCGTTGTGATTGATGAGGTGTGTGGATGACTATACTTCATCATTTTCACATGTACGGACACTATAAAGTTGATTTGCACGTTGATTGCGCAAGTGTCTACTACGTTACATAGTAAAAAGTTCCCAGACTTAAAATATTTTAGCACTTTTTGCCAATCTGAAAATCCCCTCCATCAAAAAGCATTATTTCCAACATCTTTTATCATAGAGCGTTCCTCTTTGAGTTTCAGGCTTAGATATTGATACCTGGTACTGGCCAACCGCCATTGATGACCCCAAAGATCCTAACTTTTCTCCTGAAAAAGTGAAAACTACCCACCAGCCTTAAACTGACTTTTAACTGAAACTGACTTCACCACTGTGATTGTGATGTGAAATAAGCCAATCAAAATTAATCTCAGCCAATTCTGACAAGTTCCTATTTTTTAGGGTTTCGAGCTAAAAATAGATTTCAGAAACCCTAATTTTCAAATTTTTCAAATTTTGCCAGTATCTTCCTGGCATCACACTGACTAAAAGCCCATACTTTATTTGCCCAAAAACTGAGTTTTGACCCCACTTTTACAAGGTTTAGACCATTTTAAGCAAAATGCCTTAATGAAGCAAAAATTTCGGTTTGGGTACAACATAATGTTTACAAGTCAGCAAAATACAATAATATAAATTTTGTATGGAATATTTTCTGAAAACATATATTGAGTATTAAATTTTTGAGTTAAATATATCAGATGTTCATACATTGTAGGTTATGAATATCTATCCAATGTATTTGGAATTGTAAGGAAATGGTATTTATATGAAATGCATTAAAATTTCCCTCCTTGGTAAATGAAACTATAACTAAAAATCGGAACAGCACTCAAATGATTTGTTTAACGAAATGCCTATACAACCGAATTAGTGAAAGCGAAAAAAAAATTGCATCCAAAATTGCCTTGGGATATTTCACCCAAGTGCGCACCCTATCCCCGAGTTGGGCATACCCTGTAAGATCCTTATCCAATGCCCATAGCCCACTAAACCACCTTCTTCCTTGAGTGATCTCCACCATAGCCTCCCAAGTTTCCCCCACAAATTTACATAACATATCGAGGTTGGCATCCAATGTAATGTCCCCAATATAGCCCTGTGCTCTTCAGTGACTGATAGCCTATTTTTGGAGGCCCGTAGGCTAGTCAGAAGTGGAAATTAGGGTTTCCTATTTTATAGGAGGTTTTAGTTGAGTTTTTGATGGCTTGCATGCAGGAGTTGGCATTGAGCTTTTTGGAGCTTTCTGGGTTTTTGGAGAGCTTCAAGGTATGGTAACATGCATTTCATGAAAATGACATGCATTTCTATTTGGTACATTGCATGCAGGAAAGGTTTCTAAGTTTTTCTAGGTTTTCAGAGATCTTCAAAGGGTTGTAACATGCATTTGATTCTATCAACCTTTCCAGACACTTACTATTTTTAGTAAGTCACGATAGCTGCTCGGTTTGTGTTCAAATGGAGTTTGGAAACACTTACTATTTATAGCAATTAGCTATTTTTGGTAAGTTCTATTTTTGGCAGTGTCATCTTAGCAGCAGCTCAATCATTTCCAATCCATCATTCTATTTTTGGCAATAAGGCAATTTAGTTTAAGCGTTGGCTTCTCCATTCCTTTTGGAGCTAAGTTTTAATAACTTTGTCATTTTTCAGTGTTGCCTTTTGGACCTCGTGCCTAGGGGATCAACTTTGAGTTGTTTTAAAGAGGGAACTTGTCTTGGATGCCTAAAGTGAAGAATTAAATATTTTAAAGCTAAAATATTTGCTAAAGTTCCTTATGGATGCCTAGGATGAGGAATAAAGTGTGTTGATTAATATTTTATATTCTCCAAAAAGGTTGGGCGTACCCCTTGAGTAGCTTAAGTGTTTTGTATTCTTTTATTGGAGGTTACAGAGGTGATTCAATTGCCAAGAAGAGTCCATTTATTGAGGCCTTGCTCCTTCATTGCACCTTTTGGAAATTAAACATAATGTTATGCTGCTGAAATATTTTCAGAGCTTGCTCGAAGGAACGCATACCTCTTAGTTTCTTCCTTCCAGTTTTCATCGTTGAGAGATAGTACCTACCTGGACTTATTGAAGACTGTGCTTCACTCAGGAGGGCAGATTGAGCTTCAATTTCTGATTTATCTAAGCAGATTGTTGTTGTATAATATGTTTAATTGTTGCTGGTTCATGCTTGGCTGTAGCACGTTTCTATTCATAACTCATAGGTCGAATTTTCTATGGTTCTGGGTATTTGCTCTATGTGTATCCTTGCCCTTGGCGCCTCATCTCTCCAAGTTTCAGATTTTATTTTGTAGTGGCTGATTTATTAGAGAAGGTCAACCTCCTCTAGAAGCCGCCCTTTGTCTATGCTTGCATAGGAATCCGTGTATGGGCATTTGGAGTTGCTTAAGGCTTCTTTTCTTTCGGTTCTTTGTTGCCTAGCTCTCCTTGTTCATTTGCATTCAGTTTGGAGGAGATCGGAGCTGTTTTAGTGAACATATATGCATTTCGGTGAATTTTTACATTGCTGGTCTGATTTTCTGTACTTACTGTTTCTGATCAGACTTGATTAATTTCTATTATACTGCTGATTTGGGCTTAATTTTTGTATCATTCATGTGTTGTATTAGTTGGGGGTCTTGCTCTAATTCATTGTGGCTTTGAAAGCATATCTCTATGTTCGGTGCAGCTGAAACTTCATATTTGTAAGGCTGATTAGTAGTACTAACAGCTGTATTTTAAATCTGCCCTTTATATTTTGTATTTACTCCCATTAAAGAAGTGGTTGAGTCTGATTTTTACTCTCAGCACTTGTATTTTAATTCCCCCCGCTGAATAAGTAGTAGTGTGGATTCATGGCTAGCTTGCCGCTTTCTTAATTGTTAATATCTCCACTCCCGCTGCACAAGTGGTTGAGTTTTGTAATTTCCTTTCATTCTATGGTTGGCTCGCCACCTATGTTCAGTGTTCAGTTGTAATTACATTCCAGTTCGCTAACAATCCTCGGCACTGTATGCTCTCACCTTGCCCACATTGGGATCTTGGTGATCAAAAGGTGAAAAGTTACTATTCTTGCTGATATATATTTGGAGCTAACGCTAATCAGTGGTGAATTGTGTTGATATTTTCAAAAAAAAACTAAGGGGGATATTTCATCCAACCATCAAACCCATTAATAATTATGTAATTACATTTATACACACCATTTACAAAGGGTTTTACATGTTCTTTAAATTTCTATAACTTTTACCAAATTCTCCCCTTAATAAAAGGGTTTTTATCTAGGTTACCAAGTACTACACTTTAGCCCCCCATACCCTGCAAATTTTGGTCCTAGTCTTGGTCCTTCCCCAAGTTCGACCAGGGGCCTGGGCAGGACCGAGGCCATACTCGAGAAGGACCCACACAAGAGGAGCCAAATAAAGTGCAAATACATTTAAAAAACACAATTTTAAACCTAATAAAGTGCAAATAAAATGTCATTTGTGATCTTCCAAATTTGTTTTGTATGTTGTACCAATTTGTATCCCATATAAAACCTTAGATAATAGCAACTTATCTAGCTTCACATTACAGTGGAATATTGTCATAAACATATATTTAACTTCAAGCTCTATAACTACTATTTACTAATTATTTCTTTAGTTCTTCAACTACTGGCTTACAACATGCTGGAATTTTCTCCAACTACTAGCTTAAAAGGAAATGCCAACTTTTTGGAGACATTGGGTATGGTTTGTTGTTAAATGTATATGCATATGTATGTATTTATGTATGTATATATGTTATATGTGTATGTATATATACATACATGATACATACATACATACATACATACATAAATATTCTCGTACCCGTACCCAAGGGAAAAAAATTGTCGTATCGTTGTACCCATACCTGTACCTATATTTGTACACGTACTCGAACTGGTAACTTAGGTTTTTATAATGTTTAAAGGTTTATCTCACCTTTTACCACTTTTAACTTAAAGGGTTTATTTGTTTATTATCTCCTTTATTTGCACTTTGTTCCTTTTCTTTTTTTCCTATTTACAAAGGACTTCCTATGAATAATCATAGTAGTAGGGAAAAAATCCCACAACAACAATGATCCTCTAACATTTAATTTGCCATGGGGATCCATCATTGATCCCTTTGCACAAGAAATTTTCCATGATTTTCCATTAGGCTCCAAGAGGAACTTTCCAAAACTTCATGGTGATGGCATGCAACACCTCAATGAACAAACCCTGACCTTTACTACTATTCAGTTCCAAGTGTTTCACATAAAGATGATATCAAACGTATTATTGCAAGCTTGGTTGGAGTAGCAGCAAATTGTTTACACCATCATGCTACAAGACACATCACCAACTAGGAGACCATGTGCACAAAACTCCTATCACACTTCAAACCAATTATAGATGGTCAATTTCTTTTTGCACAGTTGTCAAATGCGAATAAAAATAACAATAAGCTTGTGAAGGAGTTTGTAACATGATTCAGCCGACTTGTTGGAAAATTAAGTGATTCTTTAACACATTTTCCACAACTTTTTTTTGAGTTGTTTCATCAACACTCTTCCATAAAAGATTGCCTTTTTTATCAAAACTTGTGAAATTGGGGAGCTAGATAAAGCCTACACACAATTAATAAAGCTAGACGATGACATGATCCCTACTAGTAAATCACAAAAGACTCCACCAAATCCATGGTTCCAACTTTTGTCAATCCTTTATTGCAAAGAGTAGAGACTAATATGACAAAGATGAAGACGCAATTTCAATAGAATGGTCTACTGAAGCAATGTAAAGTACATTTGTCAAAAGAACAACATATGTGATCATCTCAAACTACATCCTCCACCCGAAAGGCTTCCCTTAGAGGCACCTAATGTTGATAATATCAATAATGTTTGTTCTTTCCACAAAACAAGTGACCACAATCCTCAACTTTGCCCAAAGATGCATCACATGATACAACTCTTGGTAGCTTTCAAGTCAAATTATCAAAGATTTTTAGGTAATCTTCAACATCTTTGAGATGACCCCAATGGAGACTCTGCGATAGGATACATCCAAAATGGACCAATTTATGCCAAAAAAGTAAATACATTCAATGATTCAACATGTTTATGGAATCAAAAAATTGTGAATGAGCAGATATTTGAAGAGAGGAGAGTACATGAGGAACATTCATGAAAGAAGCCACCCATGATGACATGTTTTAAAGAAACTACATATCATTTGTTCGCTGATGAAGAGAAAATCTCTCAAGGATCCATAGAACATGATGAGGATCTAGACATTTTCACTAAAAGGGCATTGAGGATCTTCCAAAACTCAATAAAGAAGCACAATTACATGAAATATTGTCTACCGTTTGTAAAGATCATAGTTCGAAGACTCTTCAGGACTCGCCGCGGACTCGGCGGACTCGGGAGTCCCTGGCTGAGCCGAGTCAACTCGCCACGGACTCGGGAGTCGAGTCCAGAAGAGTCCTGGGTCGGAACTCCCGAGTCCGACCTCTGGACTCGGCCGAGTCCAGAGGTCGGACTCGGGAGTCCCGACCCAGGACTCTCGTCCGCGGCTGGGGCGTCTAAATGGGTTAAAACCCATACTTTTTATAAATTTTTTGTTCATTTTAGCTCAAGCATTGGTGTTTTTTAGGTCTGCAAATTGGTTTTAGCTTGAAAGAAGGCAGAGGAGGAGCTAAAAAGATCAAAATAGAGCCAGGTAAGTGATCTAACATTTCTTTTTTTTTGTTTTTTTGCTTTCAAAATTTAAAAAAATCAAGAAAAATAAGGGGATATGCTGCCAAATTTTTTTTCTATTTTCCTTAATAGCCATTATAGCCTAATTCCTATTATTTCTAGCTTGGTTTTGCATTCTTTTTTTTTGCAAATAAATGAAACTTTGAATCACATTTTTTTGCTGATTTTTTTGCAAACCCTTGCTGATTTTTTTTTTTCCACGTTGAACTTGAAACAGCAATGTCGTCTTCAAATCCAAAGGGAATGAGAAAAGACCCTGCATGGAAGTATGGAATACCAGGAATCAAAAAAGGTGAAGTGACATGTACTGAATGTCAAAATGGATGACAGGAGGAATAAACAGGTTAAAATACCACCTTGCAAGGATACCTGGGCAAAATGTGGAGGGATGCCCTAAAACTACTCCTGAGATTATTAGAGAGATAAAGGCCCTTCTTGCTGACTATGAGCTAAAACAAGATGAAAGACAAAAAACAAAGAATGCCCTAGCATCAATGATGAGTGGATCCCCTTCTACACCAACTATGCCTCATGGTGCTACTGCTGCAAGTCCAAGTGTTCGTGCTCCACATTCATCTTTTGGTGAGAGTCTTGAGGGTTCCTATTCTACTGCTAGTGCTGGCCACGGTCCTTCATCAGGACCAAATTATTTTATTCCACGTAATGTTCCAGGAGCACAACCTTCACTTGAAGGTACCGGTTGGAATAAGGAAAAGCATCATGAAGCTAGGATGGCTGCTGCAAACTTTTGGTACTACAATAATCTACCTTTCAATGTTGCAAGCAGCCCATATTGGGAAGGTCTAGTGAACGCCCTTACAGTTGCAGGAAAGGGGTTTAAGACCCCATCAGCTAAAGATTTGAGTGGGCCATTGCTAGAGGAATCCGTAAAGAATACACGGCTTGTAGTTGATGAGCAAAAGAAATTTTGGCGAAGAAAAGGTTGCAGCATTTTATCTGATGGGTGGACAGATGGACGGAATAGAACTCTCCTGAACTTTTTAGTGGCCTCAAATGGTGGATTGGTGTTCCTAAAATCAATAGATGCCTCCCATGAAGTTAAAAATGCTGAGACTTTATGCAGTCTATTGGATGGGGTGGTCCAGGAGGTTGGAGTTGATAATGTTGTCCAAATTATCACGGACAACGCAGCTGCATATGTAGCTGCAGGTAGGCTACTTATGGAGAGGTATCCCACAATTGCATGGTCTCCATGTGCTGCACATTGCTTGGACCTATTGTTAGAGGATATTGGGAAGATTTCATGGGTCAAAAGAGTGGTTGAAGATGCAAAAAGTGTTACAAAATTTATCTACAACCATACTTGGGTGCTTTCTTTGATGAGGAAATTCACAAATGGCAAGGACCTTGTGCGACCTGGAGTGACACGATTTGCTAGCCACTTCCTCACATTGCAAAGCATTCTTGGTGCCATTGGTCATCTCAAGCAAATGTTTGTGTCCGATGCTTGGAAGGAGTCCTCATTTTCCAGTAGAGCTGAAGGGGAGAGGATTGTTACCATAGTTTTTGATGAGACATTCATCAAAAATGGAGAGGAGCTAATGGGGGTAAGTAGCAATGACAAAAAAAAAATTATACATGATAATCTATTTGCTGTTTTTTATTTTTTGAGGGGTTAATTTTGTTATAATTAACATTTGTTTTCATTTTTTTAGGTGACAGAGCCTTTGGTGAGGGTTCTTCGTATGATGGATGGAGATGGCATGCCAATGGGTTTCATCTATGAGGCCATGGATAGGGCCAAAGAGGCCATATCACGTTACTATGGCGGCAACAAAAAGAAATATGAAATCATATGGCGCATCATTGATCGGAGATGGACAAACCAACTCCACCAGCCGATTCATGCCTTTGCCTACTTATTGAATCCGAAGTTCTACTTCTCGGACTCACTTAAGGCGGATGAGGAGGTCATGGACGGTGTTGTCACTTGCATTGATAGGATGGTGTCTGATAGTGAGCTGAGAAATAAGGTGCTTGATGAGTTGGAGGTGAGATTTGTTACATCTTATTTATGAATTTGCAATGTTGAGCCTTGACTATCTATGAATTTTCTATATTTGATTTACTTTTTCTTTTATCTATTCAAGGTCTACAAGGGTGCAGAGGGGAGACTCTTTTCCTCCCAACAAGCAATTGAAAGGAGAGGAAAACAACAACCAGGTAAAAATTGAAATTAGAAACTTGATTCTTACATATAGATTTTTACTTTATTCTTATTTCTTAATACTTTATTTTTTAAACATGTTTTTGTAGATCTATGGTGGGAGAACTATGGTGCTAGCACACCAAATCTTCAAAAGCTAGCCATACGTGTCTTGTCGTAGCCATGCAGTGCTTCTGGGTGTGAACGGAATTGGAGTTTATTTGAAAACATTCACACAAAGAAAAGAAACAGGTTGACTCAGCAACGCCTAAATGATTTAGTTTTTGTTCGCTACAAGCTTCGCCTTCGAACTAGGAAGGTGGAGGGTGTTTCACACGAGTCCATCGACTTGGATGACATTGATCCATATGGTGAATGGACTATTAATGAACAAAATGATGAGGCTGATGTCTTACTTACTGATGAGGATATTGCTGAATTAGAGAGAGCAGTAGCAGAAGAAGAAGAAGCAGCAAGATTGGATGCCATGGAGGACAATGAAGACACATTTGAATATCATTTTTCCCCTGCTCGATCTCCTAGTCCTCATTTGCATACTACAACACGGGCACCTTCTAGTTCTAGGCCTCCAAAATTGAGTACCATTGGGAGGGGAAAGAGGAAGATGTAGATTATATGTGGTTGTTAATGTTTTCCTCTTTTTGACATGATTATATGTAAACATTTATAAACTTATGATGTTGTTATACATTGAAAGTGAAACTATGAGTATTTGATGACTATGAATGATTAAATTTCAATTATTGAGTGTTTGATGATCATATGACATGTGTAATCTTTGAATTATGAGTGTCTGATAATCAAATTAAGCTCTTATATTCTCTAAATGCATTAATTTGTTCTTGTTTTTTTTGTAAAACTACGGTTTTTTTTTTTTTGCCGAGTCTTTTCCCAAGTCCGTCCCGAGTCTCGAGTCCGAGTCATATTTTTGGGCTGCCGAGTACGCAGCGAGTCCGAGTTTTCCAACTATGGTAAAGATAATGGAGTTTCAAATCCCAATAGTGGATAAAACTTGGAGTTAAAAGATTCATTGTTCATCCTAGACATTTTCCTACAACTCAAGAGTGGATCTTCTAAAACACATGTGGACTTCCTACTGAAATTTGATTTCTCTTGACTTTTCTAGCATAATTGAAGAACAAGGAGTTGAACATTAAACCATTAGCAATCAGCTAGGGCCGTGTTTGGATCTGTTTAAAAAATACGAAAGTCTTGAGGAGGTTTATGTCCCCACTCTATCCTCTTTGACAAAAAATAGCAATTATGCAATTAATGATGAGGAATGTAATTATTTTCTCCCTCCAATGGGCATGTTCTTTCAAGACAAGTGTAACATACCCAAAGTTTACCCTACTGTTTTTACCAAAGTTTTTAACTCAAAATGTGAATAGTTCAAGTTCTAAAAACATGGAAAAAAAACTTTCCTTTTCAATAACACATTTGCACATTGAAATAAACCATTTCATATTACATCGCATGAGTGAAATAACATTACATAATTCCAAGTAATGAATTCATCTTTCAAATACAATTTACAAGTAGATTCAAGATCATATTTACAAATCATAGCTTACAAGAGCTTAATGCTACAAGAGTATAATGGTCAAGGTGTCCACATCTAGAACACACATCTTCATCTTCTTCTGTTTCACAAGTCTCAATTGCCAATTGCACGAGGGAGAGCATCACCCAAGTGTTTTTCCTCCAACCACGAATTTAAGCAATCCCCCGTACATTTTCCTAACCGATAAGATGGCCCTACCCTTCAACAAAAAGTTTGGTATGGAAACCCTATAGAATAATGCCTACCTAGGCATGGTGTTGTGTCCTACATAACTAGTGTTGACATGCACTAGATAACCAATAAACATGCACGGCACTCCCTACTAGCTATGAAATCCTAGCTCACAGTGAACCGACCAAGTGTGCGCAGTGGCTTCTACACATACTTTGGCAAAACTTTTCATATATATATATATTAAATCCACTTTCTATGAAGCCGATTAATGGTATGTGTTCACTTACCCTCATTTCGACTTGGAAACTCTATTAGCATTGAATACTCTTGTCTTGGACGACCTCAGATTTAAGTAACATAAAGCGAGATTGCAAACAAAAGTGATAACACACATATATTGAGTAACTTAGACCAATTAGGTTTAACCCGACCTCTTGAATACCCTGTTACACATTTGTAACATTCCTAGGACTGGCAACTGCCTCTTATTCAAGTTCTTTCTTTTAATCATGGGAGTAACGACTCTCCTAGTTCATGCATAATTAGTTAATACTGATGACACCATGTCATCGATTGGACACATCTGGTCTCAATCTAAAGCATTGTTAATATGTCAATATGTATAATAATTCGGATTTAAACTTGATTCAAGAAGATTACTTCTTCGTATTGATTTTCAGACTCTTTGTTGTCATGTCCATTATGGCTCCATTTTTCTAGGATGCCATAACCAATCTGGTTATCCTTGACATTAAATAACATATAAAATCTTATGTTCGTAGTAATATCCAATAATAGTAAGTCAGCATAATAAGCTATTTATCTTCTAGTAAATTCAACTAAGAACCTTTCGACTAATCTTCAATTTCCTCATGGTTCTTTCCAAGTTATCCTTTGCATCATTTAAATAAGGTACCTACGTTTGTATATTCATAAACAATCATATATCCTTTCCCTCAATATGACACATATATTCACATGTTTAAATTGTATGATAAGTCGATATCCAATTCGGAGATCATTATCTACTTGAGAGAAGTCTGTGCTTCTACACATAGAAATCTCCTCGCATTATGACTTTGGTTTGCCAAGACGTAAATTCCACTTCTTTAAGATTAGAATACCATGAATAGGTTTAGACTCATGGTCAAGTATAAGATAATATC
Organism: Sequoiadendron giganteum; assembly: GCA_007115665.2. Taxonomy (NCBI): domain Eukaryota; kingdom Viridiplantae; phylum Streptophyta; class Pinopsida; order Cupressales; family Cupressaceae; genus Sequoiadendron; species Sequoiadendron giganteum. The sequence continues at coordinate 113,140,712 of CM021106.1, read as the reverse complement.
ATTTAAAAAGGAATTGGAATGCATATATCTCTAATACATTTTTCATCCCAATTGTTGAATATCAATATAATTACATTCAAGTGTATACCCTAACCTTAGGGAATAAACTAATCTCCTACCTTCAAGGGTTATAAACAATCGAGAACGTAAGTTCCCACCCATGGTTAAACTACCAACATAGGCTTCCATAACATCATACCCTAGACAATGATGACATATTACTTCTATCATGATATCAATCCCTTTTCATTTCTAACAACATAACTTATGCAAGCATTATATGCATCATATGATATCTTAGATATTATCATAATACCCTCTAGCTAGCTTCACTTTACTACTCCAATCATGGTAGCTATATATATCATGCTAATAAGATTCCTTAAGCCAACTTGTATATATTCTAGCTATATGCATCAGCACTATTCAAAAGCTATAATAAGCAAACAACAATTGAACAAACACTTGCAATCAATAGCAAACATAGTATCAAAACCAAAAAGAGTAAGAGTTAAGAATATCTAAGCATGCCTGGAAAATATAGCTTCCAACGAAGAACTTGCAACTCTATGCTTGATGCTAAAGACTCATCTTGCTGCCTGCTCCAAACTCAGCCTATCTCCACTCTAATCCAGTATTATAATATCTCCAAACTTCACGAAGCAATCTGCTCTCAACTCTCCTAAAGAATACCGATGAACAACTCAGTGCACTCAATAATAAACAAGAAAATGAACACAGCAAATTAATAACCAAAAGGAAATCAAACTACAGCCCTCTATTTATGGGAATTTGGAAGTAGTTTCCAGCTGAAAATTAGCTAAGTTTTTAACCGCCTTTCTTCCCTTCTGCCAACCCGAAGTGGGCTTTGCTGGTTGAAATGGATTGCAAATTTATCCTCACAAAAACTTCAGCATTCCTCCTATAATTACTTGCAGGTAGCTGAATTTTCCTACCTATGATTTGTTGTACAATATCTCAATAAAAGCTCTATTTCATGGCATATGGGTCAAGACTTATTATATTTGTTCCTTTCCCAAATTGGTTTTCACAAAGGTCGCACATTGATTTACTAAGTCAAAACTCCCTTTTGGAGCTGTCGTGGGCTTACATACTCCCTGTTTAAATTCTTATTCTAATCATGCCTTTTCCTGCCTTCACAACTCTTGCAATCTGAACGCCTATGTTAGCGGTTTCTTGCTCCATAACAATTACCTTTTAAATGTTTACAAACAACACTGATTTTACATGCCTTCCATGCCATATGCATGGTAGTTTGACTCATTCCAACATATGGTTATTTGGCTACATTTGCACACTTTATAACAATAATATCATGCTTAGAATCTACTTCCAAACAGTTATTAAAATATGCTACAATATTTTCCACTTATACCATGGCATGACTTTTATAATCTTTTACCCATGTGTGGTAATTCACCCTCCTTCAAATGCATACAATATGTTATTTGCATTTACTTTAATCGCGTTACTTATACTAGCAATAGTATGCACATAGAGTCCTTCATATATATATATATATATATAATATATATCCTTCATCTATATAGTATATATTTTATTATAATATGTATGTATATCAATATATATATATATTTATTACAATAAATGAAATGCATATATATATATATATATATAATTAAACTGACAAATATATATATATTTGTATTACCATTATTTAAACACATAAATAACATCTTATATTTATAATGGTGTGTATATGTAATGTCCCCATTTTAGCCATACACTCTTTTGTGTCTGATAGCCTATTTCCAGAAG
>CM021106.1:112982924-113138812 GCA_007115665.2 Sequoiadendron giganteum | reverse complement strand
ATTTGCTCTATGTGTATCCTTGCCCTTGGCGCCTCATCTCTCCAAGTTTCAGATTTTATTTTGTAGTGGCTGATTTATTAGAGAAGGTCAACCTCCTCTAGAAGCCGCCCTTTGTCTATGCTTGCATAGGAATCCGTGTATGGGCATTTGGAGTTGCTTAAGGCTTCTTTTCTTTCGGTTCTTTGTTGCCTAGCTCTCCTTGTTCATTTGCATTCAGTTTGGAGGAGATCGGAGCTGTTTTAGTGAACATATATGCATTTCGGTGAATTTTTACATTGCTGGTCTGATTTTCTGTACTTACTGTTTCTGATCAGACTTGATTAATTTCTATTATACTGCTGATTTGGGCTTAATTTTTGTATCATTCATGTGTTGTATTAGTTGGGGGTCTTGCTCTAATTCATTGTGGCTTTGAAAGCATATCTCTATGTTCGGTGCAGCTGAAACTTCATATTTGTAAGGCTGATTAGTAGTACTAACAGCTGTATTTTAAATCTGCCCTTTATATTTTGTATTTACTCCCATTAAAGAAGTGGTTGAGTCTGATTTTTACTCTCAGCACTTGTATTTTAATTCCCCCCGCTGAATAAGTAGTAGTGTGGATTCATGGCTAGCTTGCCGCTTTCTTAATTGTTAATATCTCCACTCCCGCTGCACAAGTGGTTGAGTTTTGTAATTTCCTTTCATTCTATGGTTGGCTCGCCACCTATGTTCAGTGTTCAGTTGTAATTACATTCCAGTTCGCTAACAATCCTCGGCACTGTATGCTCTCACCTTGCCCACATTGGGATCTTGGTGATCAAAAGGTGAAAAGTTACTATTCTTGCTGATATATATTTGGAGCTAACGCTAATCAGTGGTGAATTGTGTTGATATTTTCAAAAAAAAACTAAGGGGGATATTTCATCCAACCATCAAACCCATTAATAATTATGTAATTACATTTATACACACCATTTACAAAGGGTTTTACATGTTCTTTAAATTTCTATAACTTTTACCAAATTCTCCCCTTAATAAAAGGGTTTTTATCTAGGTTACCAAGTACTACACTTTAGCCCCCCATACCCTGCAAATTTTGGTCCTAGTCTTGGTCCTTCCCCAAGTTCGACCAGGGGCCTGGGCAGGACCGAGGCCATACTCGAGAAGGACCCACACAAGAGGAGCCAAATAAAGTGCAAATACATTTAAAAAACACAATTTTAAACCTAATAAAGTGCAAATAAAATGTCATTTGTGATCTTCCAAATTTGTTTTGTATGTTGTACCAATTTGTATCCCATATAAAACCTTAGATAATAGCAACTTATCTAGCTTCACATTACAGTGGAATATTGTCATAAACATATATTTAACTTCAAGCTCTATAACTACTATTTACTAATTATTTCTTTAGTTCTTCAACTACTGGCTTACAACATGCTGGAATTTTCTCCAACTACTAGCTTAAAAGGAAATGCCAACTTTTTGGAGACATTGGGTATGGTTTGTTGTTAAATGTATATGCATATGTATGTATTTATGTATGTATATATGTTATATGTGTATGTATATATACATACATGATACATACATACATACATACATACATAAATATTCTCGTACCCGTACCCAAGGGAAAAAAATTGTCGTATCGTTGTACCCATACCTGTACCTATATTTGTACACGTACTCGAACTGGTAACTTAGGTTTTTATAATGTTTAAAGGTTTATCTCACCTTTTACCACTTTTAACTTAAAGGGTTTATTTGTTTATTATCTCCTTTATTTGCACTTTGTTCCTTTTCTTTTTTTCCTATTTACAAAGGACTTCCTATGAATAATCATAGTAGTAGGGAAAAAATCCCACAACAACAATGATCCTCTAACATTTAATTTGCCATGGGGATCCATCATTGATCCCTTTGCACAAGAAATTTTCCATGATTTTCCATTAGGCTCCAAGAGGAACTTTCCAAAACTTCATGGTGATGGCATGCAACACCTCAATGAACAAACCCTGACCTTTACTACTATTCAGTTCCAAGTGTTTCACATAAAGATGATATCAAACGTATTATTGCAAGCTTGGTTGGAGTAGCAGCAAATTGTTTACACCATCATGCTACAAGACACATCACCAACTAGGAGACCATGTGCACAAAACTCCTATCACACTTCAAACCAATTATAGATGGTCAATTTCTTTTTGCACAGTTGTCAAATGCGAATAAAAATAACAATAAGCTTGTGAAGGAGTTTGTAACATGATTCAGCCGACTTGTTGGAAAATTAAGTGATTCTTTAACACATTTTCCACAACTTTTTTTTGAGTTGTTTCATCAACACTCTTCCATAAAAGATTGCCTTTTTTATCAAAACTTGTGAAATTGGGGAGCTAGATAAAGCCTACACACAATTAATAAAGCTAGACGATGACATGATCCCTACTAGTAAATCACAAAAGACTCCACCAAATCCATGGTTCCAACTTTTGTCAATCCTTTATTGCAAAGAGTAGAGACTAATATGACAAAGATGAAGACGCAATTTCAATAGAATGGTCTACTGAAGCAATGTAAAGTACATTTGTCAAAAGAACAACATATGTGATCATCTCAAACTACATCCTCCACCCGAAAGGCTTCCCTTAGAGGCACCTAATGTTGATAATATCAATAATGTTTGTTCTTTCCACAAAACAAGTGACCACAATCCTCAACTTTGCCCAAAGATGCATCACATGATACAACTCTTGGTAGCTTTCAAGTCAAATTATCAAAGATTTTTAGGTAATCTTCAACATCTTTGAGATGACCCCAATGGAGACTCTGCGATAGGATACATCCAAAATGGACCAATTTATGCCAAAAAAGTAAATACATTCAATGATTCAACATGTTTATGGAATCAAAAAATTGTGAATGAGCAGATATTTGAAGAGAGGAGAGTACATGAGGAACATTCATGAAAGAAGCCACCCATGATGACATGTTTTAAAGAAACTACATATCATTTGTTCGCTGATGAAGAGAAAATCTCTCAAGGATCCATAGAACATGATGAGGATCTAGACATTTTCACTAAAAGGGCATTGAGGATCTTCCAAAACTCAATAAAGAAGCACAATTACATGAAATATTGTCTACCGTTTGTAAAGATCATAGTTCGAAGACTCTTCAGGACTCGCCGCGGACTCGGCGGACTCGGGAGTCCCTGGCTGAGCCGAGTCAACTCGCCACGGACTCGGGAGTCCCGACCCAGGACTCTCGTCCGCGGCTGGGGCATCTAAATGGGTTAAAACCCATACTTTTTTAAAAAGAATTGTTCATTTTAGCTCGAGCATCGGTGTTTTTTAGGTCTACAAATTGGTTTTAGCTTGAAAGAAGGCAGGAGGAGGAGCTAAAAAGATCAAAATAGAGCCAGGTAAGTGATCTAACATTTCTTTTTTTTTGTTTTCTTGCTTTCAAAATTTAAAAAAATCAAGAAAAATAAGGGGATATGCTGCCAAATTTTTTTTCTATTTTCCTTAATAGCCATTATAGCCTAATTCCTATTATTTCTAGCTTGGTTTTGCATTCTTTTTTTTTGCAAATAAATGAAACTTTGAATCACATTTTTTTGCTGATTTTTTTGCAAACCCTTGCTGATTTTTTTTTTCCACGTTGAACTTGAAACAGCAATGTCGTCTTCAAATCCAAAGGGAATGAGAAAAGACCCTGCATGGAAGTATGGAATACCAGGAATCAAAAAAGGTGAAGTGACATGTACTGAATGTCAAAAATGGATGACAGGAGGAATAAACAGGTTAAAATACCACCTTGCAAGGATACCTGGGCAAAATGTGGAGGGATGCCCTAAAACTACTCCTGAGATTATTAGAGAGATAAAGGCCCTTCTTGCTGACTATGAGCTAAAAAAAGATGAAAGACAAAAAACAAAGAATGCCCTAGCATCAATGATGAGTGGATCCCCTTCTACACCAACTATGCCTCATGGTGCTACTGCTGCAAGTCCAAGTGTTCGTGCTCCACATTCATCTTTTGGTGAGAGTCCTGAGGGTTCCTATTCTACTGCTAGTGTTGGCCACGGTCCTTCATCAGGACCAAATTATTTTATTCCACGTAATGTTCCAGGAGCACAACCTTCACTTGAAGGTACCGGTTGGAATAAGGAAAAGCATCATGAAGCTAGGATGGCTGCTGCAAACTTTTGGTACTACAATAATCTACCTTTCAATGTTGCAAGCAGCCCATATTGGGAAGGTCTAGTGAACGCCCTTACAGTTGCAGGAAAGGGGTTTAAGACCCCATCAGCTAAAGATTTGAGTGGGCCATTGCTAGAGGAATCCGTAAAGAATACACGGCTTGTAGTTGATGAGCAAAAGAAATTTTGGCGAAGAAAAGGTTGCAGCATTTTATCTGATGGGTGGACAGATGGACGGAATAGAACTCTCCTGAACTTTTTAGTGGCCTCAAATGGTGGATTGGTGTTCCTAAAATCAATAGATGCCTCCCATGAAGTTAAAAATGCTGAGACTTTATGCAGTCTATTGGATGGGGTGGTCCAGGAGGTTGGAGTTGATAATGTTGTCCAAATTATCACGGACAACGCAGCTGCATATGTAGCTGCAGGTAGGCTACTTATGGAGAGGTATCCCACAATTGCATGGTCTCCATGTGCTGCACATTGCTTGGACCTATTGTTAGAGGATATTGGGAAGATTTCATGGGTCAAAAGAGTGGTTGAAGATGCAAAAAGTGTTACAAAATTTATCTACAACCATACTTGGGTGCTTTCTTTGATGAGGAAATTCACAAATGGCAAGGACCTTGTGCGACCTGGAGTGACACGATTTGCTAGCCACTTCCTCACATTGCAAAGCATTCTTGGTGCCATTGGTCATCTCAAGCAAATGTTTGTGTCCGATGCTTGGAAGGAGTCCTCATTTTCCAGTAGAGCTGAAGGGGAGAGGATTGTTACCATAGTTTTTGATGAGACATTCATCAAAAATGGAGAGGAGCTAATGGGGGTAAGTAGCAATGACAAAAAAAAAATTATACATGATAATCTATTTGCTGTTTTTTATTTTTTGAGGGGTTAATTTTGTTATAATTAACATTTGTTTTCATTTTTTTAGGTGACAGAGCCTTTGGTGAGGGTTCTTCGTATGATGGATGGAGATGGCATGCCAATGGGTTTCATCTATGAGGCCATGGATAGGGCCAAAGAGGCCATATCACGTTACTATGGCGGCAACAAAAAGAAATATGAAATCATATGGCGCATCATTGATCGGAGATGGACAAACCAACTCCACCAGCCGATTCATGCCTTTGCCTACTTATTGAATCCGAAGTTCTACTTCTCGGACTCACTTAAGGCGGATGAGGAGGTCATGGACGGTGTTGTCACTTGCATTGATAGGATGGTGTCTGATAGTGAGCTGAGAAATAAGGTGCTTGATGAGTTGGAGGTGAGATTTGTTACATCTTATTTATGAATTTGCAATGTTGAGCCTTGACTATCTATGAATTTTCTATATTTGATTTACTTTTTCTTTTATCTATTCAAGGTCTACAAGGGTGCAGAGGGGAGACTCTTTTCCTCCCAACAAGCAATTGAAAGGAGAGGAAAACAACAACCAGGTAAAAATTGAAATTAGAAACTTGATTCTTACATATAGATTTTTACTTTATTCTTATTTCTTAATACTTATATTTTTTAAACATGTTTTTGTAGATCTATGGTGGGAGAACTATGGTGCTAGCACACCAAATCTTCAAAAGCTAGCCATACGTGTCTTGTCGCAGCCATGCAGTGCTTCTGGGTGTGAACGCAATTGGAGTTTATTTGAAAACATTCACACAAAGAAAAGAAACAGGTTGACTCAGCAGCGCCTAAATGATTTAGTTTTTGTTCGGTACAACCTTCGCCTTCGAACTAGGAAGGTGGAGGGTGTTTCACACGAGTCCATCGACTTGGATGACATTGATCCATATGGTGAATGGACTATTAATGAACAAAATGATGAGGCTGATGTCTTACTTACTGATGAGGATATTGCTGAATTAGAGAGAGCAGCAGCAGAAGAAGAAGAAGCAGCAAGATTGGATGCCATGGAGGACAACGAAGACACATTTGAATATCATTTTTCCCCTGCTCGATCTCCTAGTCCTCATTTGCATACTACAACACGGGCACCTTCTAGTTCTAGGCCTCCAAAATTGAGTACCATTGGGAGGGGAAAGAGGAAGATGTAGATTATATGTGGTTGTTAATGTTTTCCTCTTTTTGACATGATTATATGTAAACATTTATAAACTTATGATGTTGTTATACATTGAAAGTGAAACTATGAGTATTTGATGACTATGAATGATTAAATTTCAATTATTGAGTGTTTGATGATCATATGACATGTGTAATCTTTGAATTATGAGTGTTTGATAATCAAATTAAGCTCTTATATTCTCTAAATGCATTAATTTGTTCTTGTTTTTTTTGTAAAACTACGGTTTTTTTTTTTTTGCCGAGTCTTTTCCCAAGTCCGTCCCGAGTCTCGAGTCCGAGTCATATTTTTGGGCTGCCGAGTACGCAGCGAGTCCGAGTTTTCCAACTATGGTAAAGATAATGGAGTTTCAAATCCCAATAGTGGATAAAACTTGGAGTTAAAAGATTCATTGTTCATCCTAGACATTTTCCTACAACTCAAGAGTGGATCTTCTAAAACACATGTGGACTTCCTACTGAAATTTGATTTCTCTTGACTTTTCTAGCATAATTGAAGAACAAGGAGTTGAACATTAAACCATTAGCAATCAGCTAGGGCCGTGTTTGGATCTGTTTAAAAAATACGAAAGTCTTGAGGAGGTTTATGTCCCCACTCTATCCTCTTTGACAAAAAATAGCAATTATGCAATTAATGATGAGGAATGTAATTATTTTCTCCCTCCAATGGGCATGTTCTTTCAAGACAAGTGTAACATACCCAAAGTTTACCCTACTGTTTTTACCAAAGTTTTTAACTCAAAATGTGAATAGTTCAAGTTCTAAAAACATGGAAAAAAAACTTTCCTTTTCAATAACACATTTGCACATTGAAATAAACCATTTCATATTACATCGCATGAGTGAAATAACATTACATAATTCCAAGTAATGAATTCATCTTTCAAATACAATTTACAAGTAGATTCAAGATCATATTTACAAATCATAGCTTACAAGAGCTTAATGCTACAAGAGTATAATGGTCAAGGTGTCCACATCTAGAACACACATCTTCATCTTCTTCTGTTTCACAAGTCTCAATTGCCAATTGCACGAGGGAGAGCATCACCCAAGTGTTTTTCCTCCAACCACGAATTTAAGCAATCCCCCGTACATTTTCCTAACCGATAAGATGGCCCTACCCTTCAACAAAAAGTTTGGTATGGAAACCCTATAGAATAATGCCTACCTAGGCATGGTGTTGTGTCCTACATAACTAGTGTTGACATGCACTAGATAACCAATAAACATGCACGGCACTCCCTACTAGCTATGAAATCCTAGCTCACAGTGAACCGACCAAGTGTGCGCAGTGGCTTCTACACATACTTTGGCAAAACTTTTCATATATATATATATTAAATCCACTTTCTATGAAGCAGTGTCGTATGTTCACCCACCCCCTCGCTCGAAATGTCTGATTCCTTTAGCTGCCCATCCTTTTGCAGAGCAGCCTTGGATTAGTGCCAAGGGTTTCCTTTTGTGCTTCAAATTCCACCAAATAGACCTGTAGGTGTGGATAGTCCCAAAGTCCCCATTGGTGAATTGATGATTCTCTAGATGCCTCTTCATCATTTCCCAAGCCTTCCAACTAGTCCTTAAAACATTGGACCCTACAGGTAGCACAAGCTCCTCACTACTAAGGATATCAATGATAGGCAAGGCTTTCCAAGCCATTGCACGCTTATGAACAGCTCTGATTATGTTCTGTCGGACCAAGATTTTCCAGGGTTCATCCCCTTCAAAGGCCCCTAAGACCCATTTTGATGCAAGGGCAAAGCCATGCATCTTTAGATCTTTCAGCCCCAACCCACCTTTAGACTTTTCAATGGTGCACCACTCCCATTTAACTGCATGCCTCTTTCTTTTCCCTTTCCCATCCGACCAGAGGAAAGCCCTTATTCTGTTTTGAATCTCGTTGATTTGATAGGAGTTAAAGAACCACACAGAAGTAAAGTAGATGCTAAATGAATAGAGAATCTTCTGACAAATTCGTAATCGGCCAGCTATTGAGAGAAATTGCCTATTCCACTTGGAGATTTTCCTTTCAATTTTCTCCCTAATCTAATGCCACATCTCCTTCAAACCTAGCTCCACCGCGAAGGGGATCCCAAGATACCTTACAATTTTGTGAGGGCCACCCCACTGCAACCCAAAATTGTTAATCCAGTCTGGGGGCCTATCTTTGCAGCCCAACAGCCAAGACTTAGATGGGGCAAGTTTTGCACCTGATGCCAAGCAAAAAAGTTCCAGTTTCCTCATCAGATTTGCAAAGTTTCTTTCTTCTAGGAGTAACAAAATGGCAGTATCATCAACAAATTGGAGATTGAGAAGTTCATTTTCATTTGGAAGCCTAACTGATGGGGAGTCCTATCCCTCAAGAGCACATTTGCTCTTCCTAAGATCTATTCTTTGGTCTTCCTAGGGTATCCTTCTCTACCCTACTCAAAGGCCACTCCTAAGACCCCTAACTCCTTTAGAACTCTCCACCAATTTCAAATGCTCGCCTTCACTCTCAAACCACCATGAGCTCCCATGGACTCAATTTGGCCACAAAGTTCCCAAACCTTTCTTGGGACTTGCAATAAGTCTTTCAACTATTCCTAGGGTGATCTTGCTCCACCCTAATCCTTCTTACAGGATTCTTTCTTCATTTTTCCATCGCATTCAAGAAATCTAGTTTTTAGGCCTTGTAGCCTTTCTGTCCCAATTAGGCCTCCTAAAACCAGTGTTCTTTCCTTTACACCTAAACTTACTTAACAAACCCCCAAACTCTTCATGGATTCTCTCCATAGACCTCCTAGGCTTCAAGATTTTCTAGGTCTTAGGTCTCATTGGCATCCGTACACAAGATTTCCACCAAACCCCTATTTTCAAGGGTCTCTAGGGAAAGTGTCACAGTCCGGTTACTTTAGTTTAATTGAGGGCTCTAATGGCCTCCTTCCCACTCCTTCTTGCACACACATGTCTAGGACACATACCCCTACATCCCTACACCTTGAATTGGCACACACCAATCCATTTAGCAACTCTCCTTGCTGCTGTCCTCTCCAAGCTACTAGCCAAAATGCATTTGCACTCGCCTAGTGCTTGCTGACTTCATTACCTTCCCTGCAAACCAAGACCCCAAAATCTTTATGTACACTATTTACACAGTCCCCAACTTGATTCCAAGTGGCCATGAGAGGAAAGCCACGGGAAGTCAAGTGGGACTCATTATTCACAAAACTGGACTGAACCGGCAATGAGACCAAGAACACCAAAAACTTGCAAAACAGATAACCAGTCGGCCTAGATGACTAGTCTAATGCTACACAAGATAAGTAAATGACACAAATGAAAGTCTCAAAGCATCAAACAAGTCCTTTCAATCCATTCTTGACTGGATGAAGGCTCAAACATAGAAATTCAATGAAAACTTGCTCTCTTCCAATCACAAGGGTGTACACTCCAAGTCTCAATTCATGAAAACAATCCTCCAACGCAGGTATTGGGGTTTTGCTGACCTTATATACCTTTCTCCCTAGTGCTAGGACCCTTGGGTCGGGCTTAGAGCTTCATTAATGCTCCAACTTTTACGACAATTAGCCAAACAATCATTACTCAAAATGCCCACAATGTCTAAGACTTACCCAAACCTCAAGCCCCTAACAATCCTATTTCCAATTCACTCAACTAAAACACTCTTGGGACTTTACATCATAGTCCTTATTCCCTTGGTGGTTGGCTAGAACCACCTACAAGACAAAATTGCCAAGATCTCTCCAAAAGACCTTGAGGTGCTCCTGCACCACTAACTCCTCTTACCCCTGGAGCTAGTGAATTCTCCCTCCAAAGATAATGTAATGCATCTGAAGCAATGACAAAAAGTGTCGGAGCCAAGGGGCACCCTTGCCTTACAGATCTCTCCAGGGGGAACTCCTGAGTGGAAACAGCATTAATTTCAACCTGAGCAGTGGCATCTTGGAAGAGTGTTCTAACCATATGACAGAAGGTACCAGGGAAACCAAAGGCTTGCTGCATTAGGAACAAAAAGTCCCATTCAATTCTGTCATAGGCCTTTTCAAAATCTAGCAGCATCATTGTTGCATTCTGCTCTGTCACCTTTGCCCAATTCAAGGCCTCCCAACTAGTGATCAAACTCTCACGAATATATCTTCCCTTTATAAAGCCTGTCTGTGTAGAGTTTATTATGGAGGGGAGAATTAGGGATACCCTGTCTGCCAAGATCTTGGCCAAAATCTTATAAGAGACATTTAAAAGAGTGATGGGCCTCCAGTTCTTGATTAAAGATCCGTCGCCTTCTTTTGAGATCAATTTGATCACACCTTTATTAATTTTGCTGCCAAGAGAACCCTTCTCAAAGGCTTCCTTGTATACCAAAAGCAAGTCATCACAAACCCAATCAAGGCATGTTTTATAAAATTCAGCCGGAAGTCCATCAGCCCCCGGGGATTTGTCATTCTTGAGGGAGAGGATAGCCTTTTTTACCTCTTCTTTTGTTACCTCTTTCCCCAATTCCTTTGCCATATCCTCACTGATCTTCTTTAGGATGAGGCTCTTGATATGCTCCCTTGCCCGAATGTTATTTTCCATTAACTCACCCAAGGAGAAGAGGCCTTTGTAAAATTGGAAAAAGTGCCTCCTTATCTCCTCTTGGTTGGTCACTGGAGACCCTTCAACAGAGATGAAATCTATCTATTCTCTGGCCTGTTTTTCTTTAATGTACCAGAAGAAGAACTTAGTGCCTTTATCCCCATTTTCCAACCAATTCATCTTAGCTCTTACCCTTAGCCCCTTGATTCTGCTATTCTCGAGCCTCCTGAGCGAATCTTTGGCTATAGCCAGCTTATTTGAGAGGGCTTTATCCTTGGGGTTGGCTTGCAAATCAGATTCAGCTTGGAGAAGCCTGTCTTGGAGCAGGACCTCTCTTCTACGACTGTCTTTGGCTTTTTTCTTCCCAATTGTCTGGAAAAGAGTCCTCCATCATTTTGTATTCAATGACCATCTATCAATGGGCAACATGGATTTGTACATCCACTTATTAATTTTTCTAAAGCACAGAATAGCATTTCTACAATCCATATCCTTTAGGAGACTAGTATTAAGGCAGAAATTGTTATAGCAGCCATCAACTTTAGGCACCCCACTCGTCATACAGAACTTAGCCCTAATGGGATGGTGATCTGAGAAAGTGTAGGGGCAGTCCTCAATCTTGCAGTCCTCTTTCACCATAGAGGCCGAAAAGAAATCTTTGCTGACATAGAATCTATCTAGTCTACAGTAAATTCTTTTGCCCCCTTTCTAAGAGTTGCACCATGTAAACCAGATTGCTTGAGCATCTTTCTTCTGGCCTTCAATAGGGTCCTCAATCCTTAGCTTGGATTTCATCCTCTGCCAATAGAATCTTTCATTCCCATTCCCATAGTTTACATACTCGGACTCGGGGAGTACTTGGCAAGCCGAAAATTTTTGACTCGGGAAATACTCGACAACTTAAAAAGTAGCAAAATTTCTCATAAAAAAACTTTTTTTGCAGAATTCAATTACAAAATGCATCACATGAGTCTAAAAACCATGAGGGAGTATTTTATATTAAATTTCATAGTTCAATACATATGGATTACAAAATGGCATCATTATACGAAGCCGCATAGTGAAACTGGTAATAAATATAATGAATTTATGATGATTGTATTTGAAAATCATCATCATAAATTTCATATCTAAGCAATTACAATTTCCTCTTCCCCAACCTAGTGAAAAATTGGGAGGTAGAGGGTATGGTCCTTGCACTCGATTCTGGCTCCCTGATTGCCGTAAAAGATTGTGGCAATGGCTCCACCATGCTAGTAGGTGGCAGTGGCTCCTCCTCCACCACATCAATGTCATCCAATCCAATCTCCCCTGCTTGTATTGCAGGAAAATCCTCCATAGCTTGCCTATTGAAATCAGCAATCTCATCCTCTGTAAACAAGGAAGCCTCATCATCCTGCACGGTCCAATCACTGTATGGATCAATGTCATCCAAATCAATGAGCTCATCTGACAAGTCTTGCACCTTTCTTGTGCGAAGCTGAAGGTTATATTGCACAAAAACAAGATCATTGAGGCGTTGTTGAGTCAACTTGTTACGCTTCTTCGTGTGAATGGCATCAAACAAACTCCAGTTTCGTTCACAACCAGAAGCACTACAAGGTTGAGACAAAGTTCGGAGGGCTAGCCTTTGCAAATTTGGGGTTTTTCCACCCCAATCTTCCCACCAAGAACCTACAAATAAGATATTCAATTTTTTGTAAATATTGATAAACAATATTGCAATTACTAATAACTAATAAGTAATAATAATTGTAATTCATAACTTGCAAGATAAAGGCTTCACTTTTTCTTACTTGGTGTTTGGATCTCTCTTCCTCGTTCACATAATGTGGAAGAAAACAAAGGCCCCCTAGCTGCCTTATATTGTTACAACTCTATAAGGATGAGGTCTTTCACTTCAGGTAAAGGTGTCATCCTGTCAATACATGTGAATAGGCCCTCCATAACCTCTCCATTAGCATCCGTGAAGCCATCAGAGAAGTAGAATTTGGGGTTGAGAAAGTACCCCACTGCATGAATGGGTTGGTGGAGTTGATTGTTCCACCTTCGACCAATGATCTCCCAAATAGGGGTAAATCTATTTGCATCCCCCATGTAATAGTGTTAGATGGCTCTTTGGCCCTATCCATTGCTTCATAAAGATATCCCATCACATTTTTCTCACCATCCACCAAGCGCAAAACCCTCACCAATGGCTCAATCACCTATAAAGTACAAAGTAGAACCAAATTTAAATTACACCTTACAAGGAAGCAAAATACTTATAGAATTTTAAATTAAGAATAAAGGATTAAATCTGAAAATTCATTAGAGTTGAAGTTACCTTGACAATCTCTAATGCTCTAGTTGCAAATTGACCATCAAAGATTATTGCTACGATCTTTTCTCCATCAACCTTCTTTGAGTAAGTTGAGTCTACCCATGGTTGACTCACAAACATCTTTCAAGGAAGTCAATAAACCAGTGATACTTTGCAACGTTAGAAAATTAGTTGCAAACCTTGTAGCACCCGATCGCACAAGCTCTTTACCCTTGATGTGATCTCTCGTCAATTGAAGAACCCATGGGTGACTATATATATATTTTGTTGTCTCTTGCTTGTTCTACAATTGGTTTCACCCAGTCAATTTTGCCTATGTCCTCCAAAAGAAGGTCAAGGCAATGAGCTGCGCAAGGGGTCCAAAAAAGTGTTGGATGCCTTACTTGAAGCAATCTACTAGCTGCCACATATGCCACCGCATTGTCAGTAACAACTTGGACAACATTTTCTATGCCCACCTCTAAAACAACCCGCTCCAACATCATACTCAAATTTTCTGCATTCTTTATTATGTTGGAGGCATCAATTGACTTTAGAAAAACCAGCGCACCATTTGAATCCACTATAAAATTGATAAGAGTGTGGTTTCTTCCATCTGTCCAGCCATCTAAAAGAATTGAGCATCCATACTTTTGCCATTTCTTTTTTTCAGCTTCCACAATTCCTTTTGCATCTACAATACCATCTTCAAGTAACCTGCCACTTATATCTCTTGGACTAGGGGCCTTGTACCCTTTCCCTGCAACTGTTAATGCTGTCACAAAACACTCCCAATATGGACTCCTTGCCACATTGAAGGGAAGGTTATTATAAAACCAAAAATTTGCACAAGCCTTGTCTGCTTCTTTGTGCACCTCCTTATTCCACCCAGTACCTTCTAGTGAAGGTTGTGATCCTTGAACATTTCTAGGGACAAAAAACTGGAATTTATTCAAAGTGGATGGTGTACGCATACGTGGACCACGACTAGAGCCCACAATGCTTTGCATATTCACCTCAAAATCTTCAGTCAAATTAGGAGCAATGGCTTCTTGTATGGCTGCTTGTGTCCTTGCCCTCTCCAAATTTTTTTCATCAAGTGCTGCAAGAAGAGCTGCCATCTCTCGTTTCACCTCTTCAGGGGCTTCTGTACATGCCTTTGAATCACGGCAAGGAATACCAGCAAGATGGTATTTGAGGCGATTGATGCCTCCACTAATCTTCTTCTTGCACCAAGTACAAATAACACTCCCTGGTACTGGCCCTTAATAGCCATGTTTCCAAGCAGGATCACGACTACCAAGGGGTCTCCTTTCAATGGCCTGGCTTGAGGTAGTTGTGTTCGAACCAGATGCAAAGGCGGATGCCATTGTGATTAAATATTAACCTGCAATATTAGAAGTTGAATAATAAATATATTAGAAGATGCAACAGATCCAATACAAAGTGAAAGGAACAATCAAGTTATCAACTAATTGTTTAACTTTATAATTTCAGTCATTATCAAACAATAAAGTTGTAAACTATCAAAGTGAAAGACATTTCATTTAGTATGCTATATATTCTAATTTCAGTTTTTAATTCTTATATTTTTATTTTTTGTTGGATGCACACTGATTTAATTTACTTGTATTCAAATTGGCATTGCAGTCCTAACTCCTAACTCCTAATCTTGTTGGTTGTTGCAAATTTGCAGGTGGGAGCAACAGGTTATCTGTTATCATACTGTATTTAATAATTTATTGCAGATATTCCACTATAAAAGTACTTCGAAACTTCCGATCATAGTTTGCAGATGGGCGAGTAATCTATGATTCTATGTAGATGAACAAAATTTGTGTATATGTGTGGGGATTGTCATTGTGCAACTGCATCAGCATATGGATATGAGTAAAAGTTAAAAGTGAAAAACTGTAAACATGCTGGTGTTGTCTACATCAGATTTACTATTTATAATTATTTTAATTTTTAAATGTAAAATTTCATATATTATTCTATTATTATATGTAATGTCCCCATTTTTTGTGAGCATCAAAGTTCGTAAGGATTAGCCTATCACTTGACCCTCGTAGGTTAACAATTATGGATAGGGGGTCTTCTGTAGCAGTTACCTGGTGATTAGAGACATTACTCCTCAATTAGATTCAGGTTTTGACCTTTGCACAGGTTATTTCACTCAGATTGGCACACTTACTATTTATAGTAAGTCACTATTCAGGGTTTCTATTTTTAGACGAGCATCCGATCACATGGAGAACAGGGAGAGTCGACTCCTAGCTCAGACGGCTTACCAATCAGACAAGTACATCAAGAGATATTAAAGTTTAAGTGACTTGAGTGATTTATTTAATATTTTAATATTATTATAAAGTTATAAAGTAACTTTATAATAATAAAGTCACTTTAATATATTAAAGTGTGTTAAGTGAATAATTTAATGTGGGAATAAATCTTTTATCCCACATTGGCCAGGAAGGTGTTTGTGCTCTCCTAAGGAAAGAATAAAAAGAGAGGGTAGAAGCTCATTTTGGGTATCCAGTTGATGAATATTATTGTGGAGCCTAGGGCTTTCGCAATTTTCTTCTTTGATCATAGGAAACGAAAACTTCCTATTGATCGCATAACTGAGGGAGTGAAAGATCTCTTGAAGGGTTGCAATTAAGGAGAGGATAATTCTGTCCTTTCATCTGAGCATATTGGTCAAGTATTTATTCAAGTCTTGAGCAGATTGTAGGGGTTTGTTGGCTGCTACAGTAAATGCTACAGTGCATGAACAGTGCGATATAGTACTCGTGAACAATGCACTACAGTACTCGGATCAGCAGTTCGGGCATTTATACCAGTCATCACTGGCAGCATATGGGAGGCACGACTTGGCATCATTTCCAGTTGATTTTGCATATAACACATTGAATACAAGGGTGTTGTGCATTCAATATTGATAGCTCATCTCTTGGCACCGAATTCTTCATGCTTTCAAGGTGGTTTCGAGGACAGATTGCATTCAGTAGGGTCTGATATGATTTACATCAAAAAATTACAGTCATGATGAAAAATCACGAATTTCTTGTAACTCCCTCATCTTGGTTCGATTTTCTCTCCTACCTTGGGCCCACTTCATAGGAGGGTTGGAAGATAAATATGGATGCATTTTGGAGAAGCTGGGAAATATTTTATAGAAATTAATTTATATCAGAACAGGGGCGGCCCAGGTAGTGGTTCGATTTTAAAAGGAGAAGCACATAAAAATTCAAATAAATTCAAGGAAGCACCACTAAGGGAGCAGGCAGCAAGGCGCCTAAGCATTGAAGGGAAATCTTTATCTATCAAGGAGAATCGAGTTGTTCTTCTTGGCTGCAGGCACTTCCAGGTTCTTCTTTATCAGTCCACTATATCACATAACTGTATGATTTCAGTCATAGCTTGCATTTTAGATAGAGTTGGATAAGGGTTGTGTATTATCATCTTATCTCCATTGAAGAGGACATATGTAAATTCAGTTGTGGATGCAATTTAGATGCATTTCATGGTAGCTGCTGTAGGTGAACATTTTGTATCAGACCTGATTGGAAATCATAATATGAGTTGTAAGCCAAGAGTCCTGGCATTCACATTGTCCTCATCATTGAAGGATTGCATTTCCAATAACATATCAGTAGTTGGAGTTATCACTTGTCGTTTGAGCATTGAACATTAATCTGAGGGTGTGCGCCAACTGTTTGACATAATGTCAATGGCTGTAGATGCATTATATCATATAGTTCCTTAATCATATGCATTTGAAGTATCAAAACAAGATTGCATTACATTTAGAAGATTATTAAACTTCATAGAGATCATTTGCAAACATCTTTGGTGCATATTTTATGAAAGCAAGCATTTATATCAGACTGATAACTCAGACCAGCACGCTGGAAGTTTGCATGTGAAGTGTTTGACAATATTCCTTGGGCCTTATATCCGCATTTTGAGATCAGATTGCGCAAGGGATATTACATTATAAATTAATAATATCATGGGAAAATTGTAAATAATAATATCATTTTTGACATCAAATTTATGATTTATTGTAATTTGTTATTTTAAAACTAAAATTTCATATATTATTTTAATTTTTATTATAAATTATAATAATATCATGGCAAATAATAATATAAAAAGATATTATTATTTGTCATGATATTATTATAATTTATAATATAATAATATATGGAATTTTAATTTTAAAATAATAATAAATTATTAAATATGATGTACAAAAGTGAATATTTTATGAATATTAAAAATTAAGACTCCCATGATATTATTATAAATTTATAATAAAATAATATATGAAATTTTGAAATTTTAATTTTAGAATAATAATTAATATTAAATTGATGTAGAAAAATAAAAAATAATAATATTTTTATTATTTTATACATAAACTGATAAACGTTTGGAATCATATATATAAAATAATAAAAATATTAAATCGTTTCCTGGCATAAGTTCATTTAATATTTTTATGTTTTCAAACATTTTTAAAACGACATTAAAGATAGTAGATACTATGAAGTTTTAATTTAATATTTTTATTATTTCATAGTTCATACTTTAATTATTAATATTCAATGATAGATATGAACTCTGAAGTTTGAACTATGAAATAGTAAAAATATTAAATGATAAATGATAGAACTAATCTGGAAATCGCGCAGCCAAGACTCCAGGTCACGCAACCACAACTCCAAGTCGCGCAGCCACCACTGCAAATCGTGGAAACAAATCATGCAACCAACACTGCAAATCGCGGAAAATGAAATGGGTGACTGTAAATAGTAAAAGCAAGGTTTTTAACTTGGAAAAATGTGTAAAAAGTCCCGCGAAAAGGTAAAAATGATTGGAAAAATGCGTCAAAAACGCGTTAGGTTTTCTATGCCGGTTATTTTGCGAGCAAACAGGAGATTAATCGGCGAGTACTGGAAAAAAAAAAGGGAAAAAACTCGGATAGGGTTTCCTACGAGTAAAAGTGAAGATTACTCGCTCAGCAAAAAAACTTGCGATTACTCGGTTGCTCGGCGAGTAATCGTCGAGTATGTATACAAAGCCCTTTCCAATCAAAACCCATTCCTCCCCATTTATCCTCCTCCTTTTCCACAAAATTGAAGTCCTCTCCAATGATCCAAGGGATATCCTGTAATGTGTAGAGCCAATTCCAAAGAGTGGTTCTATCTTTATAATCATTGGGAGCATCGACCGAGCATACCCCAAAACAGGTTGTGTCTTTCTTAATAACCACCCAGACTGCCCTGTTGCATGGGGAGACTCCCGAGTTGTTTACAAAATGGGCCCATTTGTTTGCAAGCAGGAGGGTAGCTCCCCCTTTGCATTTTTCATGATTGGTAATGTATTGTGCAGCATCCTTCCATATGACTTTTAGGCTTGTTTCAAGAGTGAAGCCAGTGGCTTTTACTTCTTGCAACAGGACAAAATCTTTCTCCTTCTCCTCAGCTAGGAACCTCCTCACCACATGCTTCCTATCAAGGGTTTCAAGCCCCCAGACATTCCAAGAAATACAATTGACTTCCACTAGTTTAGTTCATTAGGGGGAGATCCTTTATCACTCCAGAAATTGTCAAAGCATTTACGAAGCCTAGTTTTTGCTTCCACTCTTTTTGCACTAGGGGGGATGATCCCACTAAGCTTCTTTCTCTTGTCCTTCTAAGGATGAGAGGAAACATTATCCAATGGGGCTTTAAAAATGTC
The DNA here is from genome assembly GCA_007115665.2 of Sequoiadendron giganteum. Classification (NCBI taxonomy): domain Eukaryota; kingdom Viridiplantae; phylum Streptophyta; class Pinopsida; order Cupressales; family Cupressaceae; genus Sequoiadendron; species Sequoiadendron giganteum. The sequence continues at coordinate 113,119,913 of CM021106.1, read as the reverse complement.
TAGGGCTTTCTTCTTCCTGTATCTCCGAGTCTTTTTCATAGTGACCTCCATAGGGGTATCCTCACCATCAGTGATATCCTTAATAGACAGAAAACTCATGTCATCTGCAGAATCAATGTCTGATTGTGATGCATAACCATTAGACCTCATCACTCCACCATCAAGGTTGCGAAGATTTTCTAAATTGTTGGGAATCAATATTTCATCCACTTTCTTCTTTCCAACTACAAATGAAATAATGCTATGTGATCTAGGGTTTTCTAATCTATTCCCCAAGCTCTCATTAGAGAGAGAATCCTGGGCAGCTTCTTTGTTTTCATTTGGTCCCTCACTCCGGATTTCATCCAAATCGTGGAGGCTTCCCCTAGCTATCGGGGTGTTACTTTCCCCTCTAGGGGTAGGTACTATTTTCTCACTGTCATTATCCAAGAGGCAACCATCTACAAGCGGTTCCACCTCAATATTCTCTTTGAAAAATTTAGAATTAAAAGTATAAATTTTTGTATCTGCCTTAGGCTTAGAGCCATTAGCTGGTTTATGTTGTCTTAAATTTAGAAGAGCCAACTGTTGTGCATGCAATTTTAAGTTGCTTTCCAGCTTGGCTGGATTTCTCTAGTCTCCAAGCTCGGGTTCCACATTCTCTTTTAGATGCCCTTCATTAGGGTTATTCCTTTCCTTTGAATTATTTTCTAGTTTGCAGAGAAGGGAATTTAAACTTTCTTCTATATGTGTTGCTGCTATGTTATGGTTTCTCAAATCAGAGTTCTCGTCTTGTGAAGGATTAATCCTTACTGAATTATTGAAGTTGGGGCTTGGAATTCTCTCATCCAGCTGATATGGGGTGGGGACGAAATGTGCAAATTCCCCAACATTACTATCTTTATTTTTTGCTCGGCCCTCCATTTTGGAGGCCTGCTTATCATTTTTATTACTGCTTCTATTAGGTCCACCTAAGGTGGGTTTGGAATTTGTTTTGTTTCTTATTAGAGGACAATTCCTCCTTATGTGACCTTCACGCTTGCACAGATAGCACGCATTAAGACCTCCAAGGGTTTCAATTTCACAACACACTTTACCATTTTCCAAATGATTTTCAATTATCTCCAACAAATCTTTGCCCGGTGACAGGGAAACCAATACCCGAGCATCAGAATGAGGGAGAGGAGTTTTCGTATCATCGGTTTTTAGCACATTCCCATATGGTTCCAATAACAGCGGAACGAATTTCCATAATCTCGGGGGGACATGTTTAATTGTTAACCATTGAGGGCTGGAGAGGGCCAGGACTTCCTCTTCCATAGCCTCCGGATTCCAGGCCATAGCCCGAAAAAACCACCGAGCCCATTCCAAAATTGCTTTTTAATTGCCTCTGATTGTGAATTAGGGTTATAGAAAAAACTAACATATAAACCCTTCTAAATCATGTGACAATAGTAAAATTGCATCCCAAGATTTTTCTCCCAAACTTTAGAAAACCATTCTTCCATGTATTTTCTAGCTGGAACCCTATTAGGGTCGACGGCCGCAAAGAAAATAGCAGTTTTTAACAATCTATTGTCTTCCTTTGCAATTGCTTCATCCAAAGCACTATTGGGAATTAAAATATCTTTTAGGGGAGAAGTCGAGGAATGCTTACCTTGTCGTTCTTCGCCATTCACTTGCACCTCGTCAGGACCTCCAACCGAGAATTTAGCACCCACTAGCAGCCTTCCTCTTTCACCCAGAACAGTATCACGAAAGGATTTAGGAGCAACATTATTAACAGATGGGATGGAGGCATTAATGTCATTAACGCTCGACGGATCCATATCCCCAGCCATCACTTCAAAATCTTTCGCAAGGGCCACACATGCGGCCACACTCGAGTCTAGCCATCAGCACAAAAACACCGACACCCACAGGACAAGCAAGCACAAGCAGAAATAACACCTCAGCAGCAAGAGGACAATCCGTGGGAGAGCGAAATGAGAGTCAGTCATGGAGGAGGGCCCAACCTCCTCCACAGAAAGGAGATTTCACACGTGTGAGCAGATCCTATTTGCAGAGCGCTTCAAACCCTTGTCCCCCCTCCTCATAGAACCTTCATCTCTTCATCATTTTAGCTATCTTTTCATTTACACAATCTTTGATAAATCCAAAACCCAGGTTTCAATTTTTCAACCCTAAATTTTAGGAAAATTTCTATTTTTATCAATTTTCTAAAGATAGAAACTTTTTCTAGGGTTTTCTGGGTTTCTTTTGAAATGGATACTGGCAAAATTTTCTAAAAATAGAAAATTTCTAAAAATAAAAAGTTTGGCTTCTCGGGTTGAGACTGATTTTGATTGGCTCAGAATACTTCCTCATCAAGTTGGTGCAGTCAGAATCACAAAAAGATCAATTTTACCCTAGTGGATCTATTCTACTTTTTCAGGAGCACCTAGGTCATCAACGGAGGTTCGTTAGCTGCCAGGCATCAGAAGCAAGCATTCAAGCACTGAACGGAAGCTGTAAATGATGAACATGGACGAAGAACGGAGAGAGGAAGCTGGAAAAAGTTTAAAAATGCAAAATTTTGACTAACATTGGAGACACCAGGTGCCCCTGTCAAGCGTAGGCGCCCAAATCTTCATGCCTTAGAAATTTTTTCATCTCCGGCAGCAGAGTGAAGGGAAACACATCAAACAAGGAGAAATTTGAAAATCTCAGAAAATTTTCTCAGTTTGCCAGTCATGGGCGCCCCTAGAGAAGAAAGGCGCCCTGCTTATCAAGGTATCAGATGATGAAATTAGGGTTTGTGTTCCCAAGCAATGTTGCTCAAATTCTTCTCAGCTCCGCAGTGAGCCCGACAGCACAGTCATCCGGAACTCGAGATTGAATGGAGGAGATTCAATCGAAAGACAGAATGCAAATCATGAGAACATCATAAAATATTCTAAGCCTGGAGAACTTGGGTACCCCAGAAGGAGATAGGCACCTAGGGTTTTCAAGATCCAAATTCAGCAATTAGGGTTTACAGATGGGTTCAACCTCTTGAGTTTCCTGCCAGCTTCGCAGCGGATGTCTTCGTCAACTCATCGGATCACTCAGTCACCGGCAAACTCAGGATGAATAGGGGCCAAGACTAGAGGTTTTCAAACTTCAAGGAGAGAATAGATAAAAATGGTTAAGTCTGGTGAACATGGGCGCCTATGGTTTTGAGGCCTTAGATGGCAATTTTGGTAGTTGTAGTCTCCAAGATTATCTTCTCAGAATCTTCCAAGCTATCTAGTGAATCTAACAGCTAGTCAATCTGATCAGTTTAGCCCCGGAAATCTTGAACTCGTCTGATGATCAGAAGACGAGGAAAAACTTGAAGTTCATAAAAATGGCTAACGCTGGTAAAGATGGGCGCCCCTGGAGGAGATAGGCACCCGACATTTTGAAGGATCAAATGAAGTTTTTGTCAGAAGTTGCCTCCAAACAAACTTCATATGATTAGATCAAGCTCTGTGATGAATCATTCAACTCAGCCGTGAGATCAATCTGGAGGCCGAAAATCAAGATCAAACTAGGGATGAAAATCGAGGAAAAGTTGAAAATGGTGAAAAATGGCTAAGTCTGAAAGAGATAGGCACCTCTAGCCAAGAAGGGCACCCAAACTCTCATGCCTTAGTCAAATTTTTGAAAATTTCAAAATTTCAAATGAAGAAGAAAACGTCCACATTCAATGCATAAGTTCGAATTAGTGTTTTGAAGAGTTAGGGCAAATGAAAGCTGATTTTCTCAAGGTTAAAACTTATTTAAGGCGCCTTGCCTTTCATTTTTCATAGTTTTCTTGCAGGTGGCATCCAAGGAGAAGTGGAGCAGCAACTTAAAAGTTTTCCTTTTCAAGATTTGAGAGCTCAAACCTTCTGATTTTTGCAAAGTTGTTCATAAATTTTCAGACCAGCATAGAAGGAGGCCTACTTTTTTGTACTTCTTCATCTAGAACATCAATTCTTTGAAGGAGGTCAAGGTTTCCAAATTTCTATTTATCTGGGTCATCTCTGTTCATGATTCTGAATAATTTTTGAAGAAATTTCTCAAGTTGCAGCAGCTGCTTTTTGTTCGCATGTCCCAAAGAACATCAAAATTTTCAAATTTCAATCATCTAGGTCCTCTTGTAACAGTCTTCTAAACAAAACCCAGTTGGCAACTTTTTCAGAGAAATTTCAAGTTGTTGCTTTTTCAGTCAAACTTCAAGGTTTTCAACATCTGATCAAATGGGTTCATCCAAAATGTGTTTCTGAACAAAACCCAGATGCTAGCTTTTTCATACCTTTTCTCACAAAAAATAGGGTTTGTTGCTTTTCTAGTCTACACTCAAAATTTTAAAAAACGGACGCTCTAGGTTTGCTTGTATCGAAATTCTGAACAAAACCCATATCTCAAAATAATTTTGAAAAAATTCATCCGTTTGAAAAAGAAAATCAGCAAGCTAAAAATAGAAAGTGTGCAAAAACTTGTCTGAATATAAGCAAGTTCATAGTCAATCTTTGAGTTTTGCAATATGGAGTACATTCCCACTGAGTTCAAGACCATATCAGCATTGTATCATGACTTCATCGAGACAACTGAGACTGACTTGCACCACATCAAGCCATTGTTTAATCTGCGTGCTTTGGAAGATGCAGGCAATGTCACAATTAGACACCTTGGCCATTCAGGACTTCTTGCAGCAGCATCCATTCCCTTTTCAGTACAGAGCTTAGACTTCGTAATTGCTTGCATCAAGCATTACAATCCTGCAGCGAGAGAAATTTAGTCAGTGGATGGAAGAGTGATTTGCAGACTAAAGCCAGATATGATCAAAAAATGCTTCTCAATTCCACCTTGGCTGGGAAGTGTTACTAGCTCTATGGAAGAATGTGCAAGGGTATGGGAGATGCATAAAGAGAAATACAAGAAGAAGATTGCATAGAACTGGATGAAGGAGAAACATAAGACATTGCCAAGAACATTGGGAGAGGAGAGTTTAAGGATGAAATTGCAATAGTAATCACCTTGCTCAACCGGATTATTGGCCAAGCAGATGCAACAAAGTTTCAGCCTTAGATGTTTTATGTGATACCTCATATCATGAAGAAAACGGAGTTTTATGATTGGCCTACATTGATCAGTGACTGCCTTCATCACCAAATAACTGAGTACTTCAATAGACATGAATTCCATATGATCTCCTACCTAGTATACCTAGTCGCCTTCCAAGGCAAATTCAGAGGGTTGAACACTCAGGGGTCCCTAAATGTACATGTCTACAAATACTACACTCAACTGGAGTTCATCGCATCATCACATCACTACAAAAGGGTGAACGAAGCTTTTTTGATGTATACAGTGTGAGACCTGGATAATGAGTTACACATGCGCATTTTATCAATTGCCAGGACAGCGATGTCAGAGTGGGCGGATTGGTTCATTCAGTTCCCTACTTTCACCTACATAAGAGTTTATGGCTATTCAGGTGCTCCACTCATGTTACCGAGGTATCCATCGGATGAAGTAGTTTGCATGGAATTCCTAAGGCAAGTATCTGATGTTCACACTCGCTTGTGGAATAAAAAGAAACCAACATTCAGCTTTCCTTTTGAACAAGGAATCTATCGATGCAAATCATCAACAGATGCCAAGATAATGGGTAATGAGTTGGCTAAACTTGGTCTCAAGCCTTTCAACGAGAGACGATCCTATGATCCCCATGGTGTCTATGCATTCAGACTTGGTCAAAACTATGCTCATGTGCCCGCTCCTGAGGATTATTGGGCAAATTGCAGAGATGAGTTTGAGGTCCGGAGGCACAGTTACAGTAGACTTACTCTTCATCAGATGAAGGACTGTTTGTCTGAGGATATTGAGGGATTATCAAATGATGATGGAGACATACTTCTCCCAGCATACACCCAAAACCAGATTGAGCAACAACCTCTCCCACAAATTAATTGGGCTAATAAAGAATGCATTTCAGTGGAAGAAAGGACACGCCAAGTCGTTGAATACAGCAAGCCGTTCTTGGTCCTCAAGAGGAAGAAATCCATTCCAGTAGTAGAGCCGCCAAGGATACACTCATCACTACCCTCTTCTTCTAGAGCACAACCAAAGTTGAAGGGAAAAAGTCAATCTCAAGAGGTTGTAAAGGGTAGCAGGTCAACAAAGAATGCAAAGAAAAGGTTGGATTTCTCGAGAATAGTCATACATGAGCAGCCAACAGTTGAAAGAAAGTCTCGTCCAAAAGAGCCCGAACCTCAAAAGGAAACAGAAGACGTGTCCTTGACACAGGATCCTCTGCCATCTCCAAGGCCTTCTCCAATTCATATTGACTTGGATGACGAGGAAATAGAAGAATAGGTTGTAGTTGTTCCTCCCATGGATGTTAGTACAGATACCACATCTTGGCTTGAGAGCTCCTTGGGAAGGACAAGAAGAAGACCTTCATATCAGTTGAATTTTGATGATCTTGACAACGTATATCAAGAAGCGCCTAAAAAGAAGGCAAAGAAACAGATTCACTTCGAGAAAAATCTTGAGGGTGAGATGGTCATGGAGACAGCTACACCTCCTGAGGATAGAAATAGGGGTGAAGTGGATGTAGATGATTTTGTGATGGTCAAAGCCAAATCTTGGCAAGAGCACTAGGCATGCTGATATGAGTTTGTTCAAAATGGTATCTGAAAACCTTCAAGAAAGAGTGTTGAAAGATGGAGAAGACAAGGCAGCCCTCAAGGCTGAAAATTGTCAACTCCGGTTATATATTTCTAACCTTGTTCATGTTACTTCACAAGCAACACAGTTGCTGCCCCAGGTTTTAGAGACACCAGCTAATCAGCAGCAGTTGAGGCAGTTGATAATATGTGGGAAGCAAACTCAAGAATGGATTGAAGAAATCATCACTGGGGGCATAGAGATTCTCGCACAAATATTTCCGTTGAGATATAAGGCCCATGATTTACATCAAGGCATCCAAGGATTTGAGCAATTGATTGCAGAAGTCAAGCCTATGCATGAAATCATCATTGCAGATTTCGACACAGCATATGGCTCAACGATTGCAAAAGAACACAAAAGACAAATTCTTGCGTGGAAAGAATATCATTTCTTCAAAGTGAAAACTTATGAGCGGATTGCTGAGGAATTTGTGGTATACAAACAGAGGGTTATTGATGTTGTTGAGTTCGTAAGGGAGTTTGTCACAGATATCCCATGTCGGCATTGTCATGATGATGGTTCCTATGTTGAGCTTGATGAAGTCCAAGCAGAGTTTAAGAGTGGTGTTCGTGGCAGCGATGGCAGTGTCAAAAGGATGAGTCAGATTTCGATGATGTAAGCAAAGTTCGAGAAAGCGGCTAAGGAGAATGAAGATTTCCTGTAGAAATCCCTTGTTTCCCCTGTTTCTCGAATCTGACTGATTTTTGTTTGTTTTTGAAATTTTTGGTTTTTGAGCATAAAGGTAATAATGCGATTTTGCAAAGAATGGATAAATAAATTCTAATAAAATCATACAACTCCGGAAATAACAGAATCTATAGCAAATACTGATGCCAGACTATTATTTAATCTTCTGAAATGATTACAATGAAGATCCAGTTACATGCAAACGAAAAGGCAATGATATTTATTGAAAACCTGGAAATCGCAGCAAGCTGTAAAGAGGCCAGATCTAGTACGGCTGCAATCAAAACACCTTTCTCCCTTCGTCTGGTGATCCACAATGATGCCAGAAACATAGGCGCCCAAGCTAGCAGTGGCAGACTGGTCCAGAAGTAGGCGATTTGCTTCAAAGAGAAAATACGCCCCTTTTAATGATGGTACGGCCTGGTACAGGTGGTACGGCTGTGTACAGCAGCAATAAATAAAAATGTACGGCCCTTTGAAGAATCTCCAGCTATCTCTGAAATGTGCGCCTTGGTGGAAGAAACTTCTCTGGATAAATTCTTAACTCAAACCCTGAAGGTAAATGATCTCTAAGTGCTCTGTAATTTCTTCTGAATGAAGAAATCCCTCTGCCTGGCAATAAATCGAATGATATCTCACATCCTCTGAACTGCTTTCACTGGAGATGGCTCGTTCCCCAATGCTCTGAGACTGAAACCCTTGGCTTACGTGCTCTGGACGAAGACTTATCAATTTTCAATAATCAATGACATAATGGGCTCCAATTCCAATGCAAAACCTTATACTCATGAAAGTGCGAATTCCTTAAAGATAGGGAATCATTAAAAATTCGACTTCTCAATTTAATTCTTTTTCAATAGTCTTCGATGCAATTTTTGATTATAAAATATAATCGTCAAATGGCCCCTTCTATGATGGGCGACCCCTCAGCCAAAATCACTTAAGTTATAATATAATAATATTATAACTTTATATTATATGCTCCAATTAATTAATATTTAATTATTTCAATTAAATATTAATATCTCTCTAAATATTCACCCGATGCAGGAGCCGTCTAAAGCTGTCGACTAAGGAAGTGATTCTGCACGTAATCAATCCATACTGCTAAAAATAGCAGGGGTCCCATGCTGAGTGCCAAATACTGCTAAAAATAGCAACTCAGGCTAGAAGTGTCTGAATGAGCCCGAACGAAGCCAACTGATCAAATACTGACAACTGAAGCCAAGCCAAGCTCCATCATGACCCTCTATCCATCCCATCAGCCTACGAGGGTCGCATAATAGGCTAATCCTATGCTCTGAGAGATGTCAACTAGAAGGGGACATGACATTTCCTGAGGTCGATTGCCGATGGCGAAGAAATCTTGGAAAAGCAGAACTTTGCTATTGATAGTATTGATACACCTGACCGTGATATAGTTTCCCGCTTTTTGGCGGATGTGATTGAAATATAAAACAGCTTTCATCTCGAAGCTTTCTTCCTAGCTTTCTTTCTATTCTCGTCTTGATACTTATCCACTCTTTGGAGAAGAGAAAGAAAATAATTGTAATAGTTGGCATTTCCTATTTTTCATGCTTTTTTAGGTGTTAGATGTTTATCTTCTTTAGATTTAGAAACAAAGCTTGCATGCTTGCAAGTATTAGTTGTAAAAGCAAGGAGATTTTAGGGTTCCCTACTCCTCTGCTTAGTTATAAATAAGGGCAGCCTTGCCCATTTTTCTTTAACCATGCTAGTGATAACAAGCCACAAGTACCTTTTAGTGCCTTCTCATTGATATTCAGTGTTGTTCAGAACTTGGATTGTGATAGTGAAATTCATGAGCTTATTTTGGCCTTCAAGGTAGCTATTCAATTTTTGTTTGATCTTGTGCTAAGTGTTAATCTGGTTTTGATCACATGTTGCATGTATTTTGCTACAACTTGCTGTCCCAGAGGTGTAAATCTTCATAATTGAGAAGGAGGATCTTATGCATGTCTTGCTTTGATTTAATGTCTCAGTTTTCAAAGTTTGTTCATGTGTGTTGAAAATCATTCCTCGTTCACTTCTAGGATTTAAACTTTGCGTTTATTTAAATCTTTAGAAGCGTCTTAAGTGTAAGTTAGTTGTAGTTGATAGTCTTTGTAAAAGAGAAAACTTTCAGCTGCAACGTCAAAAATTCTACAACCTTGTGTTCTCGCAGCTGAGACAAAAAGATAGGCAAATTAGTTTTAATATACTTTCTTTAGCATAATCAGCAAAAGAGGGAGCTTCCCCTCTGAATTTGAAGAGAAGTTTACTACACATAGCTATCCATTTCCAAACCGCACTCCAGAGGTGCAATTTGAAACGCCAACATAATGCAATGGAAAAATTAGGGAACATATCTCCAACTCTAATCTCTTTTCAAAACGAAATTTCAAATTTTCACAAGAAATTTGAGGAAATTGGTGAAGAGTTGCTAACATAGAAGACACATTTAAGTAGTTTAATAGTTCCAAATAGCAAAGCTCTACCTCCACTATTAGCCAATTTCAAAAATTATAAAACTAAGATTGTTGCCACACAATCGAAGGTTCCAGCTGAAGATAAATCTAGCAGTCCCAGTCAAAATAAAGGTAAAGATGTATCATCATGATATTTGTTACACTTTATCTTTTGTTTATAAAGTAACTTTATTTAAATTATTGCAAGAACTAAAGGTGAACTTTATTTGAAAGAGAAAATAAAAGAATAAAGTTTATTTTTTATTTCTCTTTTTAAGAAGTTACACTCAAGAGTCAAGAAGAGGTTACTTTTTGCAATACTGTCTAAATCAATCTAAGTGTAAAGAAAGGATCTTCTTTTTCTTTCAACTTCTAGTATTCTTCTTCTTCTTCTAGGTTATCCCCTTCCCATTTTTTTCCTATTGAGGGATATATCATATTTTTCACAAACATTGTACAGAAACTCATTGAGGAGACTTTATGCTCTCAATTATTTTTGGAGTTATAAGAATGCAGATGAATTTTGGGTCATTGGTTCTCAAATGTTGTATATTTTTCTTAGTTAAGATGCAGCTACATTTGTGAGATTTTCTTTATAATTCTGTGGATTTTATTTCTCTTTGCATATTAGAATATGAACAGTCAAGTTAAGGTCTTGTGTTTAGTCCTCTACTAAGATATTATTTTTCTAATTTTAGAGTAATATCTGGTAGATATCTTTACTAAATATATGTAATTCCTTATGGTGGTAGTGCCTTGTATGAGACTTCGTGCTCATACCCTCTGCTGCATTTCTGGGTGTTTCTTTTCTCATTAGTTATAGGTCATGTGCCTTTCCTACTTCCTGATTAAAAACATACCCAAACATATCTAAAAATATCATTTTTTCTTGCTGTGCAACATCATGATCCTTTCTTGGCTCCAATTGATACTCCATTATTGGGTGGTAATAGATTTAGGGCAGCAGTCGTTTATCACTGCTAGCAGTTGTTTTCTTCCCTGGTAGGTTGCAACTATTCTCATGCCCTAAATGACCAACCTCTTGGTTGCTTTGGCAATCATTCCAACTTGTTATTCTTTCTCTTCCATGGCTAGTTGCAAATAGAGGATATACAACAACAAATATAAAATAAGAAGGGTTGGCTCATGGTGAGACACTCTCAAGATTGTTTTAAAAGAACAGAGATGTACAAAGTTTCTATGAGGCACAAGAATAAAGAGAAAGTATGTCTCTAAAATATTAAAAAGCTCCCAAATAACCATTTCATTGGTCTAACCTCCATTACAGCACTAGATTTAGCAATGGGACACTAGCAGTACAATCTTCCTATAGTTTTCCACCTATTTAGGTTTTCCCCAACTGAAAATCGTTGTTAAGTGTTCTTGCATATTGTTAGCCATGTTTTCTCGTTTAGTTCTTTCTATTTATCTCGTGTATTTTATGCCATTGAATGTTGATAAACCATTCAGTAGTGATTGGTGAGAGTTGCAGACATGGAGCTAGTCTAGAAATCTGTGGTTGGTGCCTCAGTAGAATTATGAATCCAACAATTATGGATCATTCTCATAGCAATGGAGCCAATCAGACTTCAGCATTGACAGTATGTCCGAAATGCAAATTTATCAGATCATTTTCCAATTACATTAACTGTCAAAAAATGCTACAAAATGCACAAGGAGCTCCTCGAGATTCAAGAACATGTGGCTTACAGACTCAAATTTTAGTAGCAAGGTGCAGAATTGATGGAAGAACACAACCAAAATCTCAGAATATACCTCAGATAGGTCTACCCAAATACTAGAGCTTTTGCAGAAATAGATCACACAAAGGAGCAATGAACATTTTGGTAACATATTCACCAAGAGTAAAGTTGTTTATTAAAAATATGGGATACTTCAGAAACAAACCAGAGACCAAGAATACATGAGAAAAACAGGAATTATTACATTAACTCTCAATGGGAAGAAAATTTTTGAAGGCAGCATGCAAGGAAAGAGGGGAAACCAGAATACATCTTTTTTCCGTAATGCTGTTCAGAATAATCAATAAATGAATAATTGCTAGGCCCTGCTCCACTGCAATTTCCATTTAATTACCAAACACGTAGGAATGGTGAACTATGCCAATGATTTCTACAAGTGACTCCTTGCAAATCCCCCAAATACGCAAGACAAAACAAAGAAAAAGGATAGGTTTGATTCAAATATCTCTATGGTTGTCACAAACACTAATTCCATGTTTCTCAAATGAAGATAAACCAACTGGACCCAATTGCTTCTTTGCACACTTCTTTGAACATTTGTGAGAGGTAATCAAAGTGGACCTTTTGGAGGTTATAGGACCTTTTGGAGGTTATAGAAGATAAGACCAAACAAATAAATGATGGCCACATTTAATGCTTCAAGGTTAACCTTGATACTGAAAACAATGCGAGCTAATAGCTTGGATGGATTCAAAATTTCAAACCTTTCACTCTCCTAATGGACATACAACATCATTGCTAAAATCATAGCATGAAGGATAAAAAGCCAGCACCCAAAAATGATATAGAGCAACCAATCAACCTTTGTCCTACAGAGACAAATAACAGATAATGTGTTACATCCCAAATTGTGAGGTTACTATTACTAGTGATATAAAAGGTAGAAATGAATCTAATGTGAAATCTAGAGATGCTTGTACCTTGTTATCAATGTGTATGTTAGCTCATTTGACGTTGTTTCATTTGATGTTATTTCAATTGATGTAATTCATGGTGAAATACTGCATATATGTAAATAGGAGGATAATAAATCTTGCTTTTTAAACTTGATATATTTGTATAAGTACTGCAAATTTTATGAACAAGTAATTGTCATGGTTTTGTGGCAATGGATGCAGGAACTGGAACCATTCCTCCAAGCGGAGGGGAAGTATCACTCAGGAGAGGAGCTTGGTCGGGTAACTAGTAAAGTGAACTATTTGAGCATACAGACACTCACCTTAGACTGAGTAAATCAAGTCAGTTTTGTATGAGTATAAGGTAAGTCATCCATAGCTTGTATGTCTTACAAGTAGAGGTCTTGACGGCTTCTGTGTGTGAAGTTTATCCTTGTGCTTGATTGTGAGATTATGGTCATCATGGTGGTATCATGTTTGGATGTGAATGTCAGAAGTAAGCATATAAACACATGTATAGTATATATACGTATCCGTTAGTATAAACATATCGATACAGGCGTAAGTGGCTAATGGACTTGTCATACGGATGTGTCGATATGGTGTACATACATATACGTGTACATAGAGGATTATACTGTAGTATATATATGTTTATCAGCATACGTCTGATAATGTGGAAATATTAAATATTTGCCCTGGAATTTATATATACACATATACATAGATATATATATTGAAAGTATGTTGACTAGCTTGCAGTATATATATATAATCAACAATTAAATATGTATATGTATATATATTTATATTCGTTAAATATAAATATATTTATATATGTAATTATATATAATATTATTATAATTATATTAAAATATATAAGTATATTAAATACTCGAGTATTTTAATATTTATATGTTTAATATATTTAAAAGAACTATAATAATATTTATAGAATAAAATATATAAACGTATTTAGTTAAATATTCTACAACTCTAAAGTGTAAAATTTTAAGATTTAAATCTTTTAGAGTAAATATTTTAAAGTGGATTTTGGAGAAATAATATTTTACCATATATATAAATATATATGTGTTTAAAATAAAGAAGAAATTCATTGGGAAATAAAGGACTTAGCATTATTAAGTCATTTGGTAAATATCGATTATATTCACCATGGAAAATAAACTATGAAATTCGTTTGAATTAATTAAGTATCTTATTCACCGTAAAGAGTTCGGAATAGAAACGCCAAACTTAGAAGAGGGAAATATTTCATTGAAAACTATATTGAAACTTTTGAAAAGAAAAATAAAATGGAAAATAAAAGTCTCGTGAGATGTAACGCACGCGACCTGGAGAACTCACGCCATGACCAAGTCAGAGGAACTCTACTCAGCTGGGTATTTGGCAATCGAACCTTGTAAATTGGCAATATGGATTGCAGGAGACCTTGACTGATTCTTCAGTGTTGATTCATCAAACCGAATTTCTGAATTTATGCGCCAAAAGAGAGGAACGCCTGTAGGCGTCATGATTCAGATTTTTACTTGTGCAAATGTTGAACCATTCTTTGATTGCTGTCAAAGAAAGAGGACGAATCACCTCTAAATTTCGCCACATCTTGCAGTTGAAGCATTCAAAACCTTGTCTGGCAGCTTACATGCCATTAATGAAGGAAAATGGTTGAGCAGGGGGCTCTATATATAGCCGCCCTGCTCACTCTTTATCATCACTGCTCAAAATCGAAGTTCTTGCTTCTACTGAGAGATTTATGCTTCATATTTCATTGAGAGCAAATTCATTTCTAAGTGCAATCATATTTTTGAGAATAAACGTTAGTTCTGGAAGTCAATTTCTGAGTATTTTCATATATTCCTAAGAACACAATTCTGAGTATGAGTTTTATTGTTTGAGGGCTATGAAACACCATTATTTCACATTGTTTCTTCAAAGAACTTAAGCTGCAAAAACCAGCATTGGAGTGAGAATAATAGCGAGCTTACTAAAACACAAAGTAGTAAGTTTAAGAGGAATTTTTTGAGTGGAAAGAGGAGGTAGAAAGAAGAATTTTGTCAAGACAAATCAGGGGCTGGAAGTGCTGGGAGACTCAGCATCTTTGGGAAATAGCTTAAATCAGACATGAGTTATTCTTCTATTTATCATTGCTCTTTTATTCTTAATCTATAGAAAAGACCATGATTTCTGCCTATGCATAAAAGAAGTATTTGTTTACATTTCTTGATCCTCTATGTTCATCAATCAGCATGGTAGCTTGCATCTTGAAACATAATCTTAAGAGTATGAATGTAGTGCACTTTATTATGAAAAGGATAAATAAAGCATTCTAGAAAAGTAAGACTAGAAATTGCATATTGTGTGATTGTTTTATTGAATGACCTCCATATGAGGAGACTATGTCTTTACTAGTTAATATATGCTAGGATCAGAATGAGGACAGGGGTCAAGTATATTCAGTTAGCTTAAAGTTATTGGATTATCTGAGATAAGATAGAGAAACGCTTAAGGATAAAGATTTCCAGGATAGGAGATTGTGAGAATTACTTGTCATGTTGATTCTTTTCTAGTGGTTGGAATGTCGTAGGTTGGTCTAGGATGATTGATAATCCAATGAAGGACTTGAACCTATATTTATTGTCTTAGATTAGATTGATGTAGGATAGTTTGGGATGATAGACAATCCAGTGAAGGACTAAGACCTACGCGTAGTGTAAGATAGCCCTAAGTCAAATCGGCCTTGAGTAGTGTACATGATAGATGACCTTCATTTGAAGTACTGAATGAGAACACTTTGGCCAAAGTAGTGAAATATACGACATCCACTTAGACTGTGTGATGCTTGAGACTACACTATCAGTTCATCGTGATCCTTGTACTAGTATGAGATTGTGAAATAGCAAGGTTCTAGTTGTGGATAGGACACAACACTATGCTCAGTTGGTTTACAGTAACGATTACCAAACCAATCTCTTCGTGGAGGGAGGGCCATCTATTGAAGGATAGATGTGCGGGGGACCGCACTATAAGTCCGTGGTTGGCGAAAAAGCGCCCGAGTGATGCTTCTCCTCCTCCGAAGGCTACTGGCACACCAAGATTTGAAAGGACAGATTCCTAGACCTTCTTACTACTATTTGTTCTAAAGCTCATTGGAGCTATGATAGTTAAGGTATGTTTTCTCATTACTTGTATTTGTGAAGTTATTGTATTGAAATGGAATCTTTATTGTAATTGTAATATGATATCTTGTTCATATATTATCAATAAAGGCAAGAAAAATTATATTGCAATGACTTGTTAGCACATTAGTTTACTCTTTGATGTAAACTGGAATTTTTTTGTTTTACCAAAGGAGCGGGTTGTTACATAATGATATTGTTGTTCAAGGGATTATATACTCAATCATGGTACCAAAAACACTGGGAGTTCTAATCAAGTTAGACATGTCAAAGCCCATTAATAAATACTGCTGGTCACTGATTATTTGAACCTTGTCTGCCTACTAGATTTCAGAACAAGCCTTGCAGTTGATCCAAAGCTGTATCACCTCTCTGATGTTCAGAATCTCAGAATTACAATAAATGAGCATAATAGACACCAGTTCCACTCTTCTAGAGGGCTGAAAAAAAGAGAGCCGCGGTCTTCATTCATAATTATCAAAAAACATATTCTTCTTCTACTTCAAAAGGACCAGCAAAAAAGCTGATTATTGGACTATGGAGCTAAGTATAGGTCAAGATTTACAGGATTTCAATTTGCAAACAAAAAAATCATTTTCTCTTCTCTGGTCCTCAAAGAAATCAGCAAACTTGTAACAACCCCATCCTTGGGTAATTAAAATTTTTCTAACATTCATTCCAAACATATAAAAGTAACAAGTAACAAAGACATTGCAATAAAATTCTTCCTTTCTTTATTGATAAATACATGCAAGTTACAATATATATTTCCACATGAATTCCATTTTCATTGTAAATATAAATCAGAGTACAAAGTAAAATAAATTACATACATAGCTCGTAAGCTTTTGCACAAATAGTAGTAAGATGGTCCAGGTTCCCTTCCTTTCAAATCTTGGCCTATCCGTCGCCTACGGTGGAGGAGAAACATCACTCAGGCGCTTTTCCGCCAACCACGGACTGTTAATGCGGTCCCTCGCACATCTATCATTCGATAAATGGCCCTCCCTTCGAACGAAGAGATTGGTATAGTAACCGGCTGCGACAACCCAACTGAGCATAGTGTTGTGTCCTATACATCTAGAACTTGCTATTTCACAATCCCGAACTAGCATGATGGATCACAATGAACTGACAGTGTAGTCTCAACTATCTCACATCTAAGTGGATGTCGTACCTTCCACTACTTTGGCCAAAGTATTCTCATTCAGTACTTCGAATGAAGGTCATCTATCATATACACTACTCAGGGCCGATTTGACTTAAGGCTATCTTACACTACGCGTAGGTTTTAGTCCTTCACTGGATAGTCAATCATCCCAGACTATCCTACCTCAATTACTTAAACAAGGAATGGAGTACAGTCAACAAGGGGTCTCTCTGGTACTTCCTAAAATGAAAATCTTTATCCATGGAGTACATAGCTTTCTCTAGTCAACCTAATTAACTCTAAAGCTTTTAGACTACCTTGGTACTGAATCCACCCTCGTCCTAGTATTTAAATAACTAGTCCCTTTCCTTTATTTAAGGAGTTCAAGCAGTATTCAAGCGATACAAAACATAAGGTACGTTTACTAAGAAGTAATCAAACATTTCCCTTTTTATGTTATTCCTTTTCAAATTCTCCTATGAATTCAAACTAATTCATTTCAACAAGCTTTTAAGCTATTTCCAATTCAACAAGCTATTAAGCTATTTCTTAATTCAAAAAGCTTTTCTAAAGAATTTAAACTATTCCCAATTCAACAAGCTCTTTAAGCTATTACTTAATTCAATAAGCTTTTCTAAGGAAATTTAACTATTCCTAATTCGGCAATTCCATAGAAACATAGACGTTTCCTATTATTTTTCCTTTCAAATTACAGCATAATGCAAGGCATAATCAAGCAACTAATAACACATTTTAAAATCAATGACAGAAATTCTACAAAGATATTTCTCATGCCTGATTTCCTTTTGCGTATGAGCTCGATCGGTAGCTTCAGTTCTTGCTCCACCGTCCTTTTCAGCCTTTGCCAGCTACTTCTCTCAGCTTGAACAAATTCTACCCTTAGGTAAATGCAATTTGGTATGAGGAAAAGTTGCTCTCAGCAATACAATCTCAAATTGCAAATGGCTTTCACAAAATGGTAATGGCTTTCACAATCTATCTCACAATCTAATTGCAATGATGGTTTGCAACTTACTGTAAATGCAACAGCAGTGTAGGTGAATAAAGCTCTCAACAAGAGGGAATTTTAACACACAGAAATACAACAGCACTGAAATTCGTGATTCCAATGCAAAGGAGAGTGAGTGAATGAGTGAATGAGTGATTTCAAACAATCAGAGTGAACCTATTTATAGGTTTCGAATTCTCATGTTTACTACTTTGTAGGCATGAGAATTCGACACCACTTCCTTTGAAAATGTCAAAATGTGCAGTGGCAACCAAATAACCAGACACACAGCAAAAATGAGTGATGATTCAACATATTTTCCAAGAATGTTTCAACATATCACTTGTGAATTTCGTGAAGCAACCACGTATAGGTTTAAACATTAAACTTGCCCTCAAAAATGGCGGACTGAAGCACAAATGGCGTTTTTATTTGCTGTTTGAAAATGTCAAGGGTTTCCCACAGTTGTTTATAGCTTCCTTTCGCCCACGCGTCCGTAATGGTGGCGTTTCATACAGCTGCGACCAAGTCTTTAAGGTGCAAACTGGGCGCGGTTCAATCTCCATTGTTTTCCATTGTTTTCTGGTTCAAACAGTCGCGCGATTTCTTCCCATGAAGAAATCCGCGATTTTTCAGTTTATTCAAACATTAACTTTAAATCTTTAAAAAGTCTATAGTTTAAACATTCACATTTCCTTAATATTTTTTTATAAATTTCCAATGGACTTTTAAATTTCGAAATTCCTTACCTTTCAATACTTTCAATGTATTTTCCAAATTTAAATATTTCGAATTTCCTTTGTATGGTAATGTAAAGTAATTACCAAAGATTATGCCATTATTTTTCAAAGGTAAATAAATAATTACCAAAGATTATAAGTCTATATCAAACTTTCCAAAGGTTTAGTCATTTTAATATTCACATTAAAATGTTATTAATACATTTTGTATTATATTCAATATAATATTAATATAGTTTTTAATTTACCTTTATTTAAATATATAAATATATCTATATAATATTTGAATATTATATTAGATATATTAATATATTAATATATTATCGGTAAAACTATAATAATATTGATATTAAATATATTAATAACTTACTCAGTTTACACTTAAATATATCTATACATGTTTATTTTCAAATCTCCAATTACGTTATTATAGACCAGTCAGAGCACCTTTAATAGACGCAATTGCACAAACACGTATATATACATTTAACTGTAAATTCCAGGCATCAGTAACTTATCAGTTCACATTCAAGGTTCACAGAACAATAAGTCAGTCAATCAAGGAACACCACTCATAAAGCATAAAGAAGTAATCAGAAACTCCTAAGCCTAAGGATGACTTATCATGACAACTTAATCTAACTCAGTTCCCAAAACTCTCAGTGAAGTGTGTGTATGCTCATACGATCAACTTTACCGGTTACTCGACCAAGCCCCTCTCCCGAGTGATGTCTCCCCTCTGCCTGGAGGAATAGTTCCTGTTCCTGCATCCACAGACATACAATCTCGACAGTTACTTGTTCATAACATCAACAGTATACAAAACGTCTAAGTTAGAATATTCTCAATTCAATACTTTGCATGCAACATAACATCAATAGAAGTACCAACCAAATGAGACAGTCATTTAAATAGAGAACATTCATTTTGATAACAAAACACGTTTTATTCATATCAAAGATTCACACAATACACTCATTTGCCCTATGCAATAGTAGCTATACAATCGGGGTGTAACAAAACTAAAGGTGAGGTTTAACGGCTAACCAATACCAGACCAATTAAAGACAGCTCATAAATAGTCGCAAATCAATTACACTCTGTATGATCATAATGATGTCTACCTGGATAGATGAAAGCAAATCCAAACTACTTTGGGATATAGAGGTCAACTTCCTACTGCATATTTCGGACTCCCCATATCAAAACTTCAGCTATTTTATGGGAAAATCTCAAATGAAAGATGATCAATACAGCAGTATAGCAATAAGTGTAATCTATCCATGTTCACCTTATGAATTTAATACTCTTCCTCAAAATATTGAAGAAGAGATCATCAAGGTACAATAAAGTTTTCTGTGGTAGTGTACATGAATGAAATTCAAATATCCTTTTGCTGCCTGGAACAAGATAACACAACCTTAAATAAATGAGGTGGATTGCATACTCAGTACCTGGGCTTCTTCAATCAAGCTCCTGCTTTGAAATACATGTAGAGACTACTCAATATCCTCATATCAGCTGCTGCCAAGTTATTAGACAAAAATACAACCTACAGGAGGCAGGCCAGACTTGACTTTATGAAAAGGAAAACTCTCCAAGATTGCTAAACACGTTTATCGGGGACGCCACTAGCTCCAGCAAGTTCTCATGTAGCAGACTGGTAATGGGCAAACAACAAACTTCTGGTTTAACAGCTGAGATGGACACCCCAGACACAACATGCCTGAACTTGATATTCTTCATATGCACTTCCAGAGTCATAATTTGGACACAGTGGTGGACTAAATTACCCAATAGGTCTCCCCAACCAGTTATGGTCATGGCAAGCAAACGATAATCATTATATGATCCCTTTATAGCAGTTCAATCTTTTTTACACCTGCATATCTCACAAAATGCTTCAAATTTCAGTGGCAAAGGATCAAATCAAATGTATACACGCAGCTTCAGGGCAATGGACCACAGCCTCATTCAATCTGCCACCCTCAGTCAAAATATGAAAAAAAGGGATATTTGTGGAATACACCTTGTTCGCCAAAACAAAGTGCTTCTTGTTGTTAGTTAGCAGTAGCACTACATAACAAAATCCTGACAAAGGATCAAACGCCTAAATTGGAAAAAGATAAGTAGTAGGACCCAATATGTACCTGACTTGCCTCTATGGGGAAGAAACTATTACGCATCTCTTGCTATGGTGCCCCCTAACCAGAATGATCAAGACTGATTTTGCCTCTTTGTTACAGAATACAATGGAGTATCTGGGCATTATAATCGAGGTAGCAAAAATTGGTGTAAATTTACAGGATCTATGCCAGTCCTCCAACTAATCCACAAAGTCACACCAGGTATAATCATATGGTTCCTACAGAACAGCACAATGACAAAATTTCAATGGAGAAATAATTTCAAAAATTCAAGCCCTCTAAGGATAGACCCTGCTACTTCCATTTCCCTGTGAATTGTCTTGCCCCAGTGAATCCAATTTTCCTACTCCTTACAAAGAGCCACCAACAAGAAGCCTTTATTTTCAGCCTGCTAACCCATCCTCCTCTTCTGAGAAAACTGTCAATCTAGCCCTTTCCAGTATCAATGACACTCTCAATGGCCCAATAAATGCCATTGAGGCCCAGCACAAACACCAAACTCTCTCAATTAAGCTAATCACAAGCTGCTAATGCAAAAATTGCAAGAAACCAAAAACAGTTAGAGGGGAATAATCAGTTGCTTACAGAAACAAGAATCAGTCAAAAAGTGCTCAGAAAGTATATCTAAGCTGAGCTAATTCAGTAAACAAGGTAAGGTAAGATGAGAATAAAATAAAGCATATTGTACAACACATTGGCTGAAAGCTCTTGAAGAGTACACGATAGAACCACCAAAGCAGAGCCTAGAATTGAACATGCAGAATGATAAGTATAAAACTACCTACAAATTTCCAAATCTTAAAGATAAAACCATCCTGTGTCTTTCTTTAATATGTTGATTTTCTCTTTAGGCATTAAGAATGATTTTCCTTGCACTACTATATAAATTACATAAAAAGAATTGTGCAAGATGAAAGAATTGATAAGGACCCACCTTTCGTATGTGTTGATTATTGTGCAATAGGCGGGCTACAATGTACAACAGATCATCAAAGTCTACAGCATTGGATCTCCTAAGTTCAAGCTTCAAAAAACAAAATAAGAGACAATTCAGCAATGGAAAGAAAATGTAAGGTTATGTTCAGATATTTCATATTCTTGAGAAGCTGAAATTCATGCCCATTGGGACAATGGCTAAGATATATGTAAGGAAACTTCTAAATCATCGAAAATTATTGTTTAAGATATGATCCTCATAGAAATTTAAAGCATGCATATAGGTAAAAAAATTCAAAATTATGAAAAAATCAGCCATGCAAAATGCATTGAAATACAATAACAAGGATTTGTATAAAAAATATAAACTTTACACCTCATAAATTTCAGCCATCTTCAAACCAAAATCGTGAAGTCCATAAGGGATAGCAGGTAAGCTTCTTCGAAGTTTTTTTGCTAAAAAAGTCTCCATGTTGTACAATCTAGCCTTGTTTATAATGTGTAACAGCCCTTTGACAGCACCTGCAGGAACCGACTTCCTTCTCTCAGACTTCCCTGTATCATATTTTTCCAGGAAATGCAATAATTCTAATCTCTCAGGTGCATTTCTTGTGAGAAACTTGCATCTAGCCAGATCCTTCCAAAGTTCACTCTCTGAAGTTTGCATAACTATTTCATCCATATTTTGACCAGATATCCCTTCCAAATTTGCATCGCCATTCAAAGATTTCTTTCCATTGGGTGCATTGTTTGCATCCAAACAACCCACCACCTGTACAAGTATAAAAACAATAGAAGAACTAAGAAGCTGGGAGTCTGCAAAAACTAAGCATTGATATAAATTATAAACTTTTGCAACTTCCAACTAAACTTCAATTTCTACAACATAACACTTTCTATATCCTTTTTGGTGTTTAACTGCTTCGACCTTCATGCCCTATCAAAAACAGCAATTTATTGCTAACAAAAACTACACCCATGACAAATTAAGAATGACTTGGCATGCTCATGAGCTACAATTAAGTTCTTTTGGAAAAATTCCTTTCTGCAAAATGTGAATCATCCAAATAGAAGCATAGTAAAATTAATTTTACAGTCAGCAAGAGCTTGGCTCTAGTCACCGAAGAAGAGAATCGAAGTAATTCATCCTGACACAATGTAAAACAACTACAGAAAATCAGAAATATTAAGACAAAAAGAAATACTGACCTCTCGAAGAATACTTTTCACAACCTTTTCTGAGTCATTCTCGTCATAGATTACATAGTCATTATCTATGTGATAATCACAAACTTCCTCAGACCTCAAAATCTTTGCACATAAACTATGTATTGTCCCTACCTGCAGGCACAGTGGCAAAGTCAATCTTCATAGAGTTAAAAAAAAATCAAATTTTAATAACAGTGTAAAAGAATACAAATCAAAGATTTTACAATGCAAAAGCAAATGATTCATAAAGTTTTCAACCCTCTAACCTTTTCACTTAAAAAATATTGCTCCTTCTATGACTAATCAAGGCAGAATTGAAGAATTGCTATTAACAATGCCAAAAAAATGACATAAATCATCTATGATATATATATGGTAGCAGTTTGTAATAATAAAGTTGAGATACTGGCTCTGAATGGAGGATTACAGTTTTACTTACAAGAAAAAATCTAAATGGGTAGCATTAAGTAGATCCAATGCTACAAACCAAAGAAGCACAGCAGGACAACAAAGTCAAAAATTGAGTCCTTCAATAGAAGATTGTGTGAAGCTTGTCACTTCTTCTCTTTCACACAAATTCAATATCAACTCACCAGTCTGCTAGCAGTTTTAACCCAAACACTGACAAACCCTTTCTAAAATTCTTATCAATAGTTATCTAATATTCCACGTACTGTCAACAAATCAAGCAATCCCCTGGAGATCAATTATGGAATTTTGCATTGACTATTGTGGCTCAATGGCATATGGTAAGCTCCTGTGGAACCAAACAAATCATACTTTGCCTGGTCTCTACTCTATCACAGCCTACCAAAGACATGAATGGAAAAAAGAGGAATCGTAGCTCTAAAATTTGCTATTTTTCCAGGGTGAAAAAGAATTTGAACAATATTGAGCTAGAAGACTTTAAATTTAGATTTACAAAGCAGATTAAATTCCTAGAAAGGGAACTGAGAAAGGACTAAAATAGAGTCAAGGAAATTCTCCAGTAAAATCAAATACCATGTCAAAAAAGATGGGACTGTTTACTCGCTAAGTGACTTAACTGATGAATACAGAGTAAACGGAAGTAAAGAATAACAATAACAAAACATAGCAATTACACATTCAATGCACAAAATATTGGATTTGTATTTTCATTCATTAGATAGAAATTCATTACATCATATAGCATCTGTGTTGTCACCAACTACAAATAAATTGCAAATATATATAGTTGGCCAATGTTCGTCGAGAACACCAACCATCAGCAACTACCCAACCAAACTAACCAACTGTCGAAGATGAATTTCCCGATTACAACTTAGACTAATTCCTTTTGTTAAGCACAAAGTATTATTTATTTATTTACTTACTATTTGGCCGACTAACATAATTAATTACTTACACGACCGACTACATCATCCCCCCAAAAAAGAAAGTCGTCTCCCAAACGACATTACAACAAAATGGGGCTTACAACATAAAAATTAACTACTCGGAAGAGGGAGGGTGAGAGGACGCCCCTAGATGGATGGATGACATCGGAGTAGAAGTCGGCGAGCGTAGCTCTCGCAGCCTACGAACCTCCTCCATATGTATCCGCAACTAATGCATCTGCCATAATGTCCCACTCCTTGGCCGCCTTTACCATGTGTGCAGCCTCCATCACCTAGCGTTTGGCTTGATCCACCTCCTTCACCTTCGTTGCCAGCTGAGCCTCCATGTCTCTCATCTTTTGCTCTACCTCCCTCTCCATCTCTAACATCTTGGCCTCTAAGGCCGATGATCTGGCTCACTCAGTGACGGTCAACTAAGTCTTTTGAGCAAGTTGCACCTGGAATTTTGCGTATTCACCATCAACTCCTCTCGTACCTTATGTACCAATTGTAGGGCCTCAATCTTTTCCTACACTGCGTCGTTTGTAGATACCAACTGTCATTAAAACCTATAGAATACATCCCCGAAGGATGTCTCTAAACTAAACAGAGCTAAAATTAACTGGCCAACTCTCCCTCCAATTGAAGGTCTCGTTGGACGCCATGCCTTCCGCATCATCGGGGTCTCTACTCCAAGCCATCCTCCCATAGTAAAACTGTTAATTTTTCATGATCAGATAATTCAAACTGAAAGTAAACAGAAAATGCGGCACATAAGACAATTAACACAGCAAGATACCCTAGGAAAACCCTCCAACTTGAGGGAGAAAAACCCAGCCAATATATCTCTTATATATTGAATTAATAAGAGCAGAAATTTGCTCGCAACTCAGGCACAACACAATGCCTAATTGATACAATGAATAATGGCACCTCTCCTAGATGCAAAGATACAAATGATATGTTTCTCCTTAAGCACAACCTGCTGCTACAGAATGAAGATCTGCTGCTACAGATTTAAGGTCTGCTACTCAAGTGCGAACTCCTCTAGGAATGCGAATTATGCTGAAATGAACTTGATGATGAAATGAATGATCAGCACCTTTTATTTATAGTCAAGACATGACTCTTCATTAAGGAGGTCAGCCCCAAGAGAGAGGACATGTCCTTTCACATCATAAGTCGGCCTTGAAAGAAGACGACTTTCTTCTCAAGAAATCGCGTCCTTCTAGAAGGCCGGCCACAATTAATAAATGATTATTAATTATTAAATATAAATCATGTTTTATTTAATTCATTTGAGAAGCGCCTCTTTTAAATTGAATAGCCACAAGCTATTATTCAATTTAATCTCTTCATGTGAATTTGCACCTAGAAGTAGAGGCCCGCAATTGTCTGAAACATCAACAAAAACATTGCGCGAACTCCTACTCACACCCTGTTTGGGCGAACACTAGCATCCTTTGAACCTCTACCACCAATAGAGACTAGTCAATGTCAAGTTGCTTAGATATTTCTCCAACTTCATGCATGACTGTTGCCGTGACCTAGAGCTCCTGGACATATCTTTGCACTATCCCTAAAGGATTTGACTCATCTGGCTTAGAGACCTCAAGTCTCAATCCCTTTGTTGCGCTCGACTTATCCTCCTTCTCTTCGCCCGAGGGATTGGCCAATGCTAGCCCATCTGCCGCCATAGCGGTCTACTGTGACAGTCCCCCACTCTCCTGAGTGTGTACTACCCTCAATTGGTGTGCATGTGTCGAACATAGTTCTGCACCATCCGACCTCGTGGCTGTAAAGCTTTGTTGTGGACCCTCACCCTCGGTCACCATGGGTGTGCACTCTCACTCCAAACCCTTGGCCAAAACTCCTAAAGGGCTTGATAATGGGAATGTTCGGACCTGCAATGGTAGGACGAGTGTGTTCAGCCAATTATCTATTTGTGCCGCATTGGTAGGTGTTGAGGTATTTGTTGGCAATGCATCTAATGGTGCAAAAACCATGACCGATGCACTTGGCGATCCCCCCTGTTGGTGTTGGCGATCCAACCGATGAGGTTGGCAGTCTTGCCAGTCGTGCTAATGGTCCTACCGGTGGTGCTCGCAACGATGCACTTGGCAATCTCGCCGATGCAACTGGTGATGCTCCTGATGCACTTGGTAGTCTAGTCGATGCACTTGGTGATGTTGGTAATGCCACCGATGGTGCAACAAGTACTGCCATCGATGTTGCAACAAGTACTGCCACCGATGCTGCAACTGGTACTACCACCGACGGTGCTAGTAATATGAAGGTCACCAACTGCAGGGGTGGTATGCTGGTGGCGGTCGTCAATGGAATTGCTTCGTCTATGTCCATGCTTGGTGTTGATTGTGCATCCCCTACCAGCGATGCCTCCTCTTTTGTCGAAGGCGTGGTGACCGATGTTGAGGAAGACAACTCAATGGGCTCCTCCTCTACACTATCACCCGACGCCTCCTTCACAACTAATGCTTCCCTCTGTTTCCTCATCCTCCTCAACTAGGATGACTCCTCTCCTTCAATGGCAATGTCCAACGATGTCCAATAAAATGCAGTCGAGAATGTTGGGTCTATTTGAGCCACTGGTTGTAACTTCCCTCATTTGTTAGCGAGCACCTACATATTGATGGCGTCTAATAAGAGGGCAACCGCATCCTGCATCATATAGAACGCCTTATGCTTTTGTGATAGAAACTCCCTAATTCTCTCGGATAGTAGCCTCAACCAATTGTACACTTTCCCAAAGTTGAGTCCTATCATATAATCAATCATCCATATTGTGACGTCTGAAGCATTGCTAGCCGTTGTTAGTCTACACTTCATCAAGTCCATAATGTACTTCTACTCTGATGTGGCCAGGAAGTTTTTTCTCAACCCTCCGTTACCAGCATTCTAAATGCCATCTATCTCATGTTGGGTGAGGTCGGTTCTGCAAACCCTCTACACCAATGTCTCCTTATGTTGTTGGTTGAACTTATTGATTGGTTTGTTCACCATTCTACCCATTGCTAGAATCCCAAAAACTCTTTGAAAGTCGACTAGCCAAAACAAAACAAAACCGTGCACCCTCTGTAATCTATTATGATGTCCCCCAGGGTTTTGAGTTTTTTAATTTTTGATTTTTGTTTGTTTTCTGATTTTTTTTTGGTTTTTTAGTCAGGAATGTTGCAGGAAAGGAAATAATTGGGAAAATGCTAAATAATAAAGGAAATGCATAAACTGATAACAACCCACCTTATTTTATTGCATCATAAACAATTCTGGAACATACCCATGTGCTGGAAAGCAAGGTCACAAGTCTAATTTTTGAAATCAGCGATCTGATTTCCTCAAACCCTAGACGCCATTCCTCATAATGCCATAATTTCAACTCAATGTTGATGCTTATGTGCATGGCTAACCAAGACGACTCCAAATAGATCAATTGCTGCCCTCAATCTTGTTTGAATCTGATCTGAAACCCCCATGTGTTCTTCATGATGTACAGCCTGCCTGTAGGGTTCACATGTGCCAACAAAGGATGGTATTTTATGTTGCTAAAACCCTAGCGCCTTAGTAGATATGTACGGCCTGCTATGATCGACACATCTGATCAGTACGGCCTGCTTGGAGGACTCCCACGTGACTGTTAAGTGTGCAATGAGCTTCCAATTCCCACGTGCCAAGTCAAGGAAGTAAATCAGCAATAGTAACCTGCTATTTTCTTCTCCGATCTGCAATTTTGATCTGCAATAAGAACCCTATAAATCTGATTTATTATTTTCTCCTGAATCTACTGAACGCTCATATAATAATCCTTGATGTGACATTATTCAATCTGTAATGTCCCTAATAAGAATGATACTAAATTCACTCTACTGGTGATGTCCCTGATAGGAATTATTCTAAGTTCACTCTAAATCATCAACCCCCAATCAATGGTTAGAGGATATCTTAGCTTGTTTTAGTTCCAGTTCATACAAGTCAGATCAATCACAAGATTAGTTTACAATTAGAATGTTAGTACTCCATATTGAACAGTGGAATTAAGTATGAGTAGATCGATACTAAGCATCATAACCAACATTTCCTAATTGATTCTCCCCTCATGCTACACCATGGTAGGAAGGTAAGATTACAATGGTTAATCCCATGATCGAAAAAGACCCAAACGCAACACCCTCGGATATCCCAAGAGGCAAGTACCCCTCTAGCCCATGTGGGCTCATCTTGTCCCCTCCTAGGTGGCGTATCTAGTGGAGACCAACCTAGACCCAAGGGCAGTACCCTTGGACATCCCAGGAGGCAAGTACCCCCTTGGCCCTCGTGGGCTCATTACGTCCCACCCTTGGGTGGCATATCTAGGAGACTCTGTTGCATGAATTCCCCTTTGCAATCCCTCTTCTCCACCATGGTGGAAACATAGACATGTTGTGACCTTTTTCACACATCACCCCATCCATGATGGGGACCCCCTAATTTTTGCTCCATTCTAGTCTTTTGGCTTTGGTTCTCTCTATGTCTGATCTTTTGTCCTTCCGGGGATGTCCCGTCTTTTGACCTAGATTGAAATGAGTGCCAAGTCTACGAAATTAGGGTTTTCGTCCTTTAGGCGTGTTTCAGGTCAAATTGGGTTATCAAGGTGAAATCTAAGTGCAGCAGTGCAATCAGGAAGCTCAAGGCAGGATCCCACTGAAATCCGACTTACTATTTTTAGTAAGTACCTAATCTGAGGTCTTTTCCTCAGGATTTCGGGATTCTAATTACTTCAGCACATTCAGGCAACTTCAGAGCATCCACATGTGAAATTTGAACAGATTCAGACAACTGGCTATTTTTAGCAGTTCAGCCTTTGGAGGCTATTTTCGGGGCTTAAACATACAATTCTCCGATGCATGACTGGAGAATGGATCTGGGTTTTTCAAGACCTTCGCAACGGTATAGCATGCAAATCGAGTTGGAGACTTTCAGAATTCAGCCTTCAAAGGCTATTTTTTAGGGTTTGCACGCAGAGATTTTCAATGCATGTCCGGATATTCCATGTGGGTTTTGCGAGAGCTTCGCAGTGGTATGACATGCAAACGGAATGAGTCAGTATTAAGGGACTTACTATTTTTAGCCAGTGTCGGAACGTTGACCAGTTTTCTGGGTTTTTTCAGATCCCACGGGCACTGTGACATTCACACTCATCCGACATCCGATGAACCACTTTCCAGACACTTATTATAAATAGCAGCTTCAGCCCAGCAGTTACCCAACACTTCAATTCAGCATACACAGCGACATGCAGAAGAAACAAAGCCAAACAGAGACCGTTCGGGATACATGCAAGTCAATTAGGGTTTCCACTTTTATAGGGGGTAAAATACAGAAATTGTCAAAATGAAGTACCCCACCAATATCAGCATCATCCAAGCAACCTACTGGCAAAATTTGAGTGAAATCGGAGAACTTACTATTTTTAGTATGTCAGGGCACGGCTATAAATAGCAAGACTGTGCCTAAGGCAGGCGTGAACAGATCACTTACGGCATCATGAACAGGTGAAGTGAATTTCGGAGCAAACAGAGATAGAAAAATTGATCAATTTTAGGGTTTGCTAAAAATAGCAAACAGCTAAAAATAGTATGTACTGTGCCAGAGAGGGTATCAACAGGGTGACAAAAGTCAGCGAAGGCACAAATGCGCCAGCTCCAGCTCAGAACGAGATAAGATGCAATGAAACCCTAATTTCTCCGAGTTTACTAAAAATAGAAAGCCAAGGCATGGCTAGGGCGTTGAAAACCTATAAGTGGTAAATGGCATGAAGATACATCAAAAGCGCCTAAGGTAGGGAAAAATGTTCTAAGTATGGAATTCCCCTCATGATATGCTGAATGCGCCTTCAAGGATAAAATGGAAGTAGCAAAGGTCAAATACGCACACATGAGGCAAAGGCATGATAAATTTCACTAAGGCATGAAAATTCCTTGAGGACCCCTCAAATGCGCCCAAGGTTGGAAGTTGCATGGGCTAAATGCGCCCAAGGAAGATGAAAGGTCATTAGATGATGGCACTTTCCTTTGCATAGGCTAAATGCGCCTAAGGCAAGGAAGTTTCCCTCTCCATGCGCTAAATGCGCTTGAGGAAGGTGAAGAGCCACTAGATATGGGCGGAATTCCTCCTCACACCCTCAAATGCGCCCAACATAGAAGTTGCATAGGCTATGTGCGCCTAGGGAAGATGAAGAGTCACCATAGGCGTGGAATTTTCCTCCTCACATCTCAATATGCGCTCAAAGAAGGAAGTCTACATCCTCATATGCGCCCAAGGGAGGTGAAGAGTCACCCAAGGCGTGGGAATTCTTCCACTACCCCTCATTTGCGCCTTCATGTTCCTCCTCCCTATAGCAAATGTGCCCAGGGTGGCAAGGTAAAAGGGTTAAAACGTGAAAATGATTGAGGAAATGCGCTAGGTTTGAGTAAATTCCCTCACACATGGTGAAATGCGCTCAAGTTTCCCTCATGACATGCTAAATGCGCTAAAGGTAAAGGTAATACTAAGGGTGGCGTGATTTTTAAAAGACTAAGGTTGGAATTTTCCTCCTCACCATGTGAAATACGCCCAAGTGAGTTGAACTTGGAAATGAAAATTGCTAAGTATGAGAAAGGAAGTCTAGGAGTGGAATTGCCTAAGGAATGGAATGGAAGCATGGCATGCCAAATGCGCCCTTCAGAGGGTAAGGTGATAAATTTTAAATTTTAAAATAAATTCCTAAGGCATTATCCAAAGAGAAAATGAAAATACGCCTACAGGTAGTGCTAAAATTTCCAGAGTAAAAGGGTCTTCGGAGAGAAAATTCTTCGGAGGGAAAATCAAAGAATAATGCCGAGGCACGGAAACTTGAGATTGCAGGAGTGGAAGACATCCGGATGTGAAGAGAAATAAACCTTAGCCATTTTTATTATTTTTAAATAATAAAAATTAAAAGTACCCCTTTGTTCGGATACACATGAAAACGATGGATTCTGAAAAGAATTTTCTTCTGGGTACTGAACGTTTTCGATCCAGAGATGATTCAAACTTACCCCATGCCTCGCTCATATCGTTTCGGTGGATATTTTGCCCAGTGCCTATTTTAAATAAAATTCCTAAGGCAACTTTGAAAAATTTCGCTAAGGCAAACAGATAAAATGAATGAAGTAATTCGCTAGAAGTTTGAACTGGATAATTTTGCCAAGGTTAGGATGAGATAAAATGACGTAGCCAAACAATTCAAAGTTGTTCAACAGAGTGAGCGATTTAATATTTTAAAAAATCAAATGCGATGAGGCAAGCCTGTGCAGAGATGATGAATTCATGATTCTAGAAACTTGAGATTCCGATGCCTCAGATGACAAGTGTTACGACTGGAAAAGAGAGGTAAAGTGGAATTCGAAAATGTGCTAAGTATAGCCTCTACAGGAATTCGACCTGGCTATAATATTCTGAGTTTTCTTCATTCTCCTCACAAGTTGTTGAATGTAGAGCATTTGCTGAAGTTGAAATACGAGTTTGCAGAGAAGTAAAATATTCTCAAGCTGCTGGAGGAGTTCGAATTTCTGAAGTGTGAAGCTGCTGAAGTACGTTTTTGCTGAGAAGTCTTAAGTTGCTGAAGAGGTGCAAACTTCCTAGTTCCCAGCGGCTGGAAGTGAAAGGTACGATTTAGCTTGCTGAAGTTGCAGTTGCTGAGAGGTGCGAACTT
Organism: Sequoiadendron giganteum; assembly: GCA_007115665.2. Taxonomy (NCBI): domain Eukaryota; kingdom Viridiplantae; phylum Streptophyta; class Pinopsida; order Cupressales; family Cupressaceae; genus Sequoiadendron; species Sequoiadendron giganteum. Next base: position 113,087,928 of record CM021106.1, on the reverse strand, counting down.
CCTAGTTTCCAGTTGTTGCAGTTGCTAAGAAGGTACGACTTTGTGAAGAAGTTTCATTAGACTGCTGAGATAAACGAGGTTAAGTTTGGACCTTCTTTTGAAATTGCTGAGAAATCTGAAGTTGAAAGGGCTGCAGTTGTTGAGAAGTACGAATTTAAGAAGAAACTTCACAAGGTTGCTGAAAACGCATTTAGGAGAAGTCTCAAGTTGCTGAAAGTACATTTTAGAAGAGAAGGTACGAATTTGACAGATGTCTCAAGAACTGCTACAAATACAGAAATTTCACAGTTGAAGTGAACAAGACAGTTCAGGTTTGCAGTTGGAAATGGCAGAAGTATTGCAGCCTTTTTATTTAAAAATCTGCTGACACCCTCAACAGTGATTATTTATTATTTTTAGAATCTTGTTTTCTAACTACCTTGCCTTTTTGCAGAATGGCCAAATCAAGCAGAAGAGCTGCAGGTAGGAACAACCACACCGAATCCAGACAAGCAGTGATCAAGAAACTGAGTAAGTCATTCTTGCCAGAGTCAAAATTTTCATCAAAGCTAGGCAAGTTGGCTGACACAAATTTAAGCTCGTTCAACCTAGAGGCATTCAGAAGGAGGATAATGGGGACTGGAGGCCATCACCCATCAGTGACTTCGCACAGTATTGTCAGAAGTGGATTGTATGCAGCTGCCAACTTTCTGTCAGCTATCCGGTGCCCAAAGCTCATCATGGAATGCGCCCACCACTACAATGCAGAACAGAGGACAGTCACTTCGCCAGATGGCAAGGTATTGGCTAACCTGACACCGGAGGCAATTGGAGAGCCGTTTGGGATTCCAGTGCATGAGAAGATGATCTACAAGACAAAAGAAAGGGCTAAAAGAATGTATTCATCTACAACAGACCGGTGTGCTGATTTGATAAATACTAGGTGGATGATCAAACCCAAGCCAACTCGTACAAAATTACCCAAACAGATAGTCTTAGAAGATTTGACGCAAGAGTTTGGTGATCTGATTATGATGTTGAGCAGAGTTGGAGGATGCCCCTAAGCGTTCATCTTTGAACCTTGGATGTTTTATTTCGTCAACTTGGTACTAGAAGGCAAAGATCACATGGACTGGGCACTATTGATCAGTGACTGCATTCATGAGCAACTCCATGGGGTGAGGAGAACGAAAATGTTTTATATGAGCTCTTACCTTGTCTATATGCTGGCTTGCATGACAAAGTATACAGGGATCTCCTACAAGGAACCAATTGGATGTGATTCCCATCAATTTAAAATACATCAGGCTTGTCCACTGTTGCATTTGACAAGCACAACTAATTACAAAAGGGTCAACGACGCCTTCACGATGCATATCACGAGGACCTTGCAGCAAACAACCCATCACAGAATATCCAGGGAAGCACAGGAAATGATCAAGAAATTCGGATGTTGGTTTATCCAATTTCCAAAGTTCACCTACATAAGGCTACAAGGATTTTCCTCCTATCCTTACAAATTGCCTCGGTATCCCACAAACAGGATAGTGATGCTAGAAGTATCTAGGCAACTGATTGCCTATGATAAGAAGAAGAAGAAGAAGAAGAAAGGTGGACTTGGATTCCCAATTACTATGGGGAATTCAGATGAAATCTGCCCATCATTGCAAGCAGCAAGGGAGGCGGAAGCAAAGCTCCAATTCTTTCACGTTTCCTATCACACCAGTAGGCACTACTACGATCCCCACAGGAACATCAGATGGATATTGACAGAAGAGTTCAGGCACAAGGCACAGATCGAGGACTTTTGGGCCAGTGCAGTGGATGAGATCGAGGTTAGGAAAAGAATGTTCTCTCGGATACCGTTGGTGATGGTCAGAGAGTGCGAGATTGTCCCAGTACCAGATCAGATTGAGGAAGACATAAACGTAGTACAGGCTGACTACGAAATAGTGAGAGATACGCCCCTACCACTCCCAGATTGGTCGAAGCCAGAGATCACTGACTTGGATACACTTTGTATCCCAGTCTTGACATTTACACGGAGTTGGGTAGAAAGGCATGTCAGCCGACTCAAGGGAAGGTCAATTCCCCTCACATACAATTTGATGGGAGTCAGCAAATTACCGACAACTAATCAGAGGAGACGGAGTAATCCAACCCCAGAGCCTAGAAAAAAGGAGTCAGTTCGACCTGAGCCTGTGGTAGTTGAAGAGTCCTTGCATACACCATCTCGGACACATTCTCCAAACTTACAGGGGGTGTCATTGTTTATTGATCAGAGGGAGAGATTGGATGTAGAGCAGACAGTGCAAGTGGCAAGTCAGCCACCTCGTAGGGAATCAGTGGGACAGAGCATCAACATGCCCCGAGAAGATAATCAGCAAGAAAATCAGCAAGAGACAGATGAGGGGAAGGCCACCAATACTCAGTTTCAGCAGGAAATTGAGGCAGCTCTCGAGGATGATGCTACTTCCGATCAGGATGCCCAGAGCACGGGAGACACTAAGCCCATTGATAATGATGAGCCTCGCCGAAGCGAAGGCAGAAATGAAGTTCACGAGGTAGAGGCCGAGGTGGAACAGCCTTTTATTATATCAGACACACGACAGGAGGTGCCAGAATGGCTAAGGGATAGAATGAGGCGTGATCCTGTGGATGAGACCGATCCCGCAACTAAGATGGAGGAATTATTACAGAGGATCAGCGCACCTCCAGCAAAGAAAAAGGCTAGGAAGTTCTCTAAAATATCCACAGATGAGGATGGGTCTCGAACTTTACATGTGGCAGCGCCTCGGGTAGAGTGTAATCGGGATGAGGTCGTTCCCGAAAATTATGTTGTTACAACTATAGAACTTGGCCGCCCTACTAGAGCACAAGTAATAGAGGAGTGCACTAATTCCTATCAAGCACTCAAGGATAGATTGTCCTATGTTGAGGGCAAATACAAGAAATTCAAGGTAGAGCACAAGACACTGATTGGCTACATGCAGCACTTGTCCCGTCCTTGTGGACAAGAGAATCCAGCAATTCAGCTTCCAGCTGAATTTTCCAAGGAGTCAATCAGTGGGTTAGAGGATTTGAAGAGAATGGCACAGCAGGCAGACAAATGGGTTGCCAGCGTCCGTACAAAAACAAGGAAGTTTATGGAGGATCTTGCACATGCCTATCGGCAAGCCTCCGATATTATGGCAAGGATGGATGCAGTTAACCATGCTTGGGATGAGGTGCGTATGTATCAGACAAGAGTTGTTCTCCGTTTAGGGGCTTTGATGGGCATACCTCAACAGACTTTGGTTGAGGGAGGTGTTATTCAACAGGGGAATAGATACGACTTCGCCGAATGGTACTCTTCAGTAGTCACAAGCCGGGGATTCTACGATGCATCACAGACAGATTCTGTCAGGGTCAAGAAGGCCATGACAAACATCCCAGATGGAATTTTCAACACATTGGAGGCAATCTTTGCCAGGAGGTTGACTTCTGAAGAGGTAACTGCAGATGGATTGAAGAACAGATTAACGCCATTCTTTTCTGAGGTGAAGACCTTCACACAGGATGATTTCGAGAACACTGCTACGTTCTCCAGTATCATACAGAACGCCCAGGACGCCCTTGTTGCATGGAAGAAATCATGTGCCCGGCATGGGCAAACAGTTACAGTTTTAGAATTTCAGTTGGATCACATTCCTCCCATTTCGGATCGGAAAGTTGAGGCAGTATTGACCAGGTTCATCAGATTTGCAACCAGCGAGAAGGAGAAAGGAAACGCCCTTCTGGACGATGACCTTCTGGAGGGAGACGACATGCATTGATGGCGGTTAGTGGTTCATTGATGAGGAGTGGAGGGCGCATTCATTGCCCCACTCCTCTCAGTGGCGGTTTTTAGGGCTAAAACCCTAATCAGGGCTTAGGTGGCTCCATCTGAGCCTTCCATTGTATTTCGATCTAAGTCGTCCACTGGACTGGGCTAGATATAAAAGGGGTATCCCCCCTCATTTGTAAAATAGTTAGAAAATATCAGAGTTAGACAGAAATCAGAGATAGAGTTGAGCTAGATAGAAGTTAAAGTAGAGCTAGGAGTTAGCTTAGTTGGAAAGGAAAGAAAGACTTTCCCTTTGAAAGTTTTTGTAAAAGATTGTTGTGTAAGACTCTCGTGATATAAGGATTTCATTGATTGGTGACTTCATTTTGTGTTGTGGGCAGTTGACGAGATCTTTTCGTCTTTCCAATTCGAATAGAGTAGAGTAAAGTAGATTTTGTTTTCATGCAAGTAGTGTTAATTGTGGAATGTGATATTGGTTTGAGCATATCTTCCCGTATCCATACCACTGGTGGATTTGCTGACGGTAAGTCTGCCCCTTGCGTGGTCAACTGGAATCTCAGCGCTTAACTTCGATTGTGATTAGTGTGCCCACTTGCTTCGTTGTGAAAGGGTGCGCATGGTGAATCTCAATTTGAACATCTTATCCATCCTTTGAAGATTGCACCAACTTTGTCAGAGTTGTCCGAAGGGGAGACGAAACAAAGTTTGGTTTGAAGATTGTTAAAGCTAGTCCCTACATTCCACCCTTAGAAATAGATAGTAGAATTCCTACCCCTATCCTTTAAATTCAGTGTTTCCCGGTCCGTTCAAAATACCAGAGCATCATAGCCAAAACCTTTCATCTGCTTGGCAAATAAAATCGAACAATTACATAAGTCCCCTTGGAATACCCAGCATATTCACATCAACCAACTGAGTCTATTCGTGATAAAAGGAACCTTGGAGTTGAACGCATGAACTTTCACGCAATCTTAGCATGCAGAACACTTTGATCAAGAGAGAATAGAGTGACCGTTGGACATTTTATTCTGTGTTGGCGTTGTCATAAAACACACGTCAACAAGACACAATGATGGAATTCTTAAATAAGTATATCCGCAAGTAAGGACTAATAATACCACACATGGATCATTCTCCTTGAATAGCACAAATGAAGAACTAGCATCAACAAGACTATCTATAAATAACATAAAATTATCACTCCTAAATATCCCTAAGTAGTAACAATAAAATGTTATCTATAAGTTGTTATTCCTAGACACATTCAGATCAACAACATTTCTTTGCATCCAGGTAACAATAATAATGTTCTAAATAACATCATGCATTATTTACACTTTTGATTCCTTATTATCACCTAATTAGTAATTAGCTTTATTCATAACATAGTCATTAAGTAACCATAATAATATCATAATAATATTAAATATCACCTAACCCCTATGCTTCCCTAATCACATAAGATTCACAATGATAGATAATATTACCAGTAGTATTCTAATTTATGACCTTTAACAGCCACCTGAGAAATATTTCCGATTGTGCTTGACTGATTTGTTTTTATTACTAATGCCTCTTCCTTTTCCTTTTTTTTCACCCGATGGTATGCAGCCTGTGTTTCATTCCTTATATTCATGTCCTTGTTTGATGCCCTCTTGGCCTTACACCCACATCCTTTTATTGACGATCAAGGGCCTTGCTTGGGACATGCCTTCTCTGCAAGTGTCGCTACCTATTGGGTGAAAATTATGTAATCACCTTTTCAATAGATTACACAACCTAGATTTCAACAACAGTTGTGTGAGATATAATCTCTCCTCTCAGAAAGGGGAGGCACCCTTCTTATTGCTAACAAAAGCTAAGTAAAACTAACTAAATATTCACAAAATGTAAACTACAACTACGAGATCGAGGGTGTGTGTCACATTCATACTTATCTCTTTTTCCAGAGAAGATGTTTTACAATGCTTCGCAGTTGATAGTTCCGATTCAAAATAACTTTAAATTAAAAACAAAGCAATAATGCCAATATCTCTATCTTGTCAAAGCAAAGCGTAGAGATACCAGGTACAATGATAATAAATAATAAAAGAAAGAAAGGAAAGCTCACGAAGGCACAAAGTCGTTCCGTAGCTTTTAGTTGATAGATCCTTGAGATATGTAACGTTTGTCCTATTAGAAGCACACAAAGTCTTCTTAGATACAGCAATTCCACGAGCAGCATGAACAATTACAAGCACAAAGTCTTGCAGATCATTCAACAATAGTATTCAAACATAAACACAAATTCAAATAAAGAGTGTAACACGAAGTCTACACAGATTTATCAAAAGCCCTTAGATCTCACACACTAATCACCACCAATCTTAATCAAACCATAAGAGAATCGATTCCAACAGAAAGTCCAATATGCAACTTTCTTCTTTATTGATCAGATTCAGATTCACAAAGTTGAACACAAAGTTTCATACATTTGTTTCAAAATGAGCAGCACTTCGTCGCTAGAGATAAAAGATAAAGATTACAATAGAAATCCCTCCTATTTATAAAAGAGAGGGAAGAGTAAATCTAGGAAATTAGTTGAGCACAATTAGGAAAGTAGGTGAGCTAATTTAGGAAAATCTCACCTAACTTTGACTTAGTCAAAAATGTTGTCCATCTTTTTGGGAAAACATCTCAGATTTTACATGCAAATACATTTGCTCAAAAAACATTTAAGATGTCGAAAATTATTTACAAAATGCGTAAAACAAAGCATAAACTATCTAACTCTGGAGAAGAAAATAAGTCTTCATGATTCCTTGCATTCGACGCAGAAGTCTTTGTATTTCTTCTTTGTCTCCAGGATGAATTCCTCATCTAGACCAACAATGTAATCCACTATGGTGTGAACTCTGGTGATGGATCTTTTCGCAGCTAAGTAATTCTTTTTGCATCTATCAAGATGCGTCTTGAGATTGTCAAGGGAAAGCCGCAAGTCACAAATTGCATGCATGGAGGTTTTTGAAAAGTTGGCATCCTCTACCTGCTTCATGACGGCTTTCTTGTAGATCCATCAAATTTCACTGGTCGGGAGGAAAATATGATCTTTATCAAGGAGTTGGCCTAGTAACTCCTTAATTTCATCTTCTTGGATAGCACGATGTCCTTCAACATCTTCCTGTAATTGGTGGATATCTTCAATAAGAGACTTGATCAATTGAATGCGGTGCTTGAAAGATTCTCTTACTTCCACATATTTCTCTTTGTCGGGGATAACCCCAACTTCCACCAGCTTACTTAGCTTTACCTCTTTCATTTGTGACCAAAATTATAGGCGTTATTTCTCTTTGTCAGGGATTACCCCAACTTCCACCAACTTACTTAGCTTTACCTCTTTCATTTGTGACCAAAATGAAAGGCGTTTGTCCATTTTTTCTTGCTCTTGGGAAAGTACGCTTGCTTCTTTATCAAGCTCTAATTTCAGCATGGCTATCTAAGTGGCCCTCTCATTTGCAGCAGTTATAATCTGTGAACCATTTTCTATCATTTCGTCAATGAAATCATATAACGCCTTACCTTTGGAAGCAAATTTCTCCACCTTTTGTATTGTTGGTTCCTCAACACTTATCATAGTCAGAGGTTGTACATTGCCTGAAGATCCTACAAGTCTTCTCAAAACAGCTACATAGTGCTCGACCTTCTGCTTGTACATATCTTGGCCTTGTTCCATTTTGTCAAGCTTTCCTGCCAACGCATCTAGGACTACTTGTGCTTTTGCTTTGGCCCTTTCAATTGTCACATTGCCAAGCTGGACTCTAGTGACAGTGTAGTCCTCCATATTTACATCTCCTTCCTCTCGTGGCGGTACACCAATCTTTGCAAACTTATGGTCAGTTTTGTCAACATGAAGCCTAGAATGAACTTTTGCCTTTTTCTTCCCCTTGGCTTTTGGAGGGGCTATCTCTTCAATATCGAGCTCTTCTGGAGAGATCAATTGTTTCTTTCGCTTCGATACTTCAGATACCAACCAAGGGGCAAGAGAGGAAGTATGTGCTTCTTGACTGACCGTCAACTCTTGTGTCACAGTCACTTCTGTAGAAATGACTAGTATGGTGACAATAGGGGCAGTATTTGTCATGATTGCTCTAGTAGACTGCACACCAAGTTGATTTTGCAAAAACTCATTCATAATTCTATCGAATTCAGCTTCAAATGAAACATCAAAAGATGGAGATGATAAACTTGGAATGGATGAAGGAGAGCTTGACAAAACATTAACAATTTGTATGTTTGAAACTATAGGAGTGACGAGCACGGATGATGCTATTGGGGGAAAAGAAACGTTTACTACATGTGTACCAAATGTGGGAGGAGGTGAAGTAGGAAGAGGTGGAGGAGTGTTAGGATTGGGAGGTGTGTAAGGAACATTTGAAGTAATGGGCGATGACTTTTTTGGGGAAGGTCTACAACAACATTCTCATGTGGAGATAGAGTTTGTTCTTCGTCATGCCTGAGTTCCTCTTTATCACCTTCTTCTTCACCCTCATCTTCTTCGAACTCTTGTTCTTCTAGAGAATCCTCTTCTTCAACAAACTCTTCTTCATAATCTTCTTCAGAAACCGATTCCTTGCTTTTATTTCCTTCTTCTTCGGACTCACCAGACCCTTTTCCTTTTGAGTGAGTTGATTCAAATTTTGTGGCCTCTTCTTCTTCAACTACCCGTGTATCCTTTTTGCCAGTAGTAAACTTTATTTTAGGACCTTTACGAGAAGAAGAGGGAGCAGCCACATGCTTGTCTTTTGTGCGGAGTTCCTGTTATTGGCTGGCTCCTGCTCCAAGTACCTCTCCTTTTGATTCCATCCTGAAAGCTTTCATCTGGAAACCATGTTTGTGCAGCCATTCTATTGTGTTGGACAATATGGGGGCAAGCCTTTCCCTGATGGATATACTTTCCATTTTTGACCATTGAATCGGAGGCAAACGTCTCTTAGAAATTTCATTTTCATCATAGGCAATGTTCATGATGTCGCCAAGATCTTTGAAGCCCGCTGGTAGGTCAGCAACACCAAGATCCCTGATCTGCTCTACAGTCAACCTACCATAATCCATTTTGCGGATGTTCTCTTCATCTCTGCATTCAGCCCATATGTCTTCAAAGCGGTACTTGTGGCTATGATCCTTCTTCAATTTCCTATTCACATTCCGGTAATCAAAGTCAAATTTGTGTTTGTATGTCCTTATTATCATGACTTGCATGTCTGCATAGACTGATTTGGCCTTTTGTACACTTTGAATGGTATATCTACCAATCGTTAGTGGAAACTTCAAACCCGGTTTGTGAATTCTCATTCGTTCCTTGTGAACTAAGATAAGTTGTTGGCATAGCTCCATGAGTATCCACTTATCTGAGGGATACTTGGGCAGCATGTAAGGACACCCAGTGTAGCAACCTACCCTCATGTAAGTGAAAGTTGGAAATTGCAAGAATATACACACGACCTTACTCACCACTTTGTAGGCCTCGTCAGAAACTCTCTTCTTTTCGAGAGTTGGGTCAAAACTAAAAAGGAGAGGTGCAAAGAAGGCATCGGTAACCCTCTTGAAATGATGAAGACTTTCCTTCAGCTCCAACTGATAGAAATACTTGTACATAGGCACAGAGTGTCGGTTCCCTTTGTAGATAACCCTAGGAATTGCTTCATCACGGCTGCAACATACACCAAATAAGAATTCATATAGAACTTCAAAGTGGTTGGCACATTTATCAATTGTTCATGAATTTCGTCACTGATTTGTGTTCCCCAATCAATATGAGCTTTTTGTCTTCTTATGATCTGAATGTATTCATACATCCACTCCTGAAAAATGAGATGATTCAGGCGATCCTTAACCCTACTAAGGAGAGTAATCATGTCCCTAACATCTTCTTTGAAGTCACTCCTAGGAAGCCCCTTTGGCCATCTTCAGATAGTAGGCCTAGGTGTCTTTAACCATTGGTTGTTAATCAAATTTTTAGCCTTGGTTGGATCTGCATCATAAACCTCATGTGCTTGTTGCATTGAAATCTCAGTGTATTTTTCCATGTGTGGAACTTTGAAGACAATGTCAAGGAATTCAAGGTCTAGCCTCATCATCACTTGTCCAAAGGAATCTATTACACTTTTGCTCTCTCGGATGTAGTGGGATGCAACCGGGAGAACGACTCTGTGTGATGAGCAAATATCGGGAATGTCGACACCAGATGCAGCTTGTTGTGGACAATGGCTCCCAAACTGTCTTCCAAGGGTTTTTGTTCAGTTCTTTTAACAAAGTCTACAAGGTCCTAATGACCAACCTCGGTGTCCTTTATTTCGTCCACCTTCGAGATCACCACTGTAGGTGGAAAGACACCTTGGTATTTATATTTCATCTTGTCCTCCTCCTTAGAAGACGATGGAGGCTTCTTTGCTATCATCTAGAAGAATCAGGATCAAAGGATATCACCTTCAGAATCACTTGACAGAATCTGGAGAAAAATTGCAAAGATGGTGAATCAACATATGTTAGGCGAAATTGCACCATTGGGAAGCGTGAAGCAAGTGAGCAATGTGGAGCAAGTGTGAAACAAGCGATTAGGCACGGAAAACAGAGCGTGAGCGAAGAAATGGGGTCTAGAACGAAAATGGAGTGATTTGGAAGTGTTGAAGGAAAAAACTGCCAAATGTGTAGAAGCGTTGATTTTTCAGCGCTCCTACACTTGGAATGATGATTTATTTGTAGGGGCATTGATTTTCAGCACTCCTACATATAAGTGGCACTTTGTACATTCAAAGTATCGAGGAGCTGAAAATCAGCGCCTTGACATGTGATCTCGCTTGGAAAAAGATTGCGTGAATTGGCGGACTTTTTTAGCGCTGTATCATCTGGAAGGAAGATCACTCCATGTAGGAGCGGTGATTTTCACTGCGATGGCGGTAAGTTTCACCACTTTGACAGTTGAGAATGTTGGAAGGTCAATGTTCAAGTGGTTAATTTCATCGCTCGAGCACTCAGCAGTGAGCATTCCCATTCGAACAACTTGGAAGACTTCCCTAATTCAAATGAATGCACTCGAATTCTCACCGCCATGGTAAATGAGACACGAGAAGGTTAAGAAACAAGAATGGCAGATGATGAAGAAAAACAAAGGTTAGAGCATTAAACACAAAACGTAGAACAAGACGCGATTTTAGAACCAGGGCACGGGAGAAATGCTCAAAACGAAAATATAGAGCAAGGCGCGACTTATGCAAGAAAGGAAAACAAATCGACAACCAAAGAGATTTGAATTTAAACACAAACATGCATAGACGAGATTGAAATGAAATTTACAAAGCCTCCAAAACGAACGGAAAAGGAAGAAATGTTATGAACAGAAGAAGACATACCTTGCAAAAAAAAAGAAGCGAAACACTAGAATGATGACTGTAGAAATCTCCAAAACCGCAAGTTCCAGGAGGATAGAGAGTTCCCAGCTTGATGAGGAATGAGAGAATGGCGATGAAATGAGTTTGAGTTAACTTAAAATCACATTTAAGTGATCTGAAAGTGTAATAAATGAACTCCTAAGTCGCGCATTAATTTTGGCGGACTAAGTGGTGAAACACTGGGAAATATGCACTGGCGGTGAATATCACCGCTCGTGCATAAAAAGTCTAAGTATGGACAAAAATGCATGAGCAGTGATTTTCACCACTTGTGCAACTTTTTGCAAAAGCAACAACATGTAGGACTACTGAAAATCAACGCTTCGACATGTTTGCCAATTTTCACAACTCCCAAAGGTTCGAAGCTGACGAAGATACTTGTTCTGAAGCTCTTCGAAAGACGGACAGTGACAGACACTCAAAAGGATTGTTTGAGATTTTGGAACACACATCAAGGTGGATTGAAAATGGCCTCGTTTTGCGTGCTTGAACATTACGAACCTATGAAAATGGCCTCGTGCTTGGACCGAGCGCTGCTACATTCCATGATAACAGCTACCTTTCTTGGAATCAATTCACAAACTTAGACAACTCTTTTAGTAATAATTAGGTTGCTTTAATTTGATTGCCTTTAATCGCCAAGCTAGGGATCGGCTTAAGTGAAATAACCCAAAGACTCCCATCTAACATACCCCTCAACACATGTTTTCTGCCATTAACCTCAAATTTCATCTCCATAGATTGCAAGTTGAGGGTTAACTCACCAATAGCATGAAGCCACTTCATTCAAGTACAACATCCATCTCTCCCATGCCAACAACATAGAAATCTGCCTGGAACTCATAGTCATTCAACTGCAATGTGAGATTTGGAATCCTCCGATTACATTTGAGTTTGAACCCATCAGCTACTCTCACCCTGAATCCCTCGAACTCCTCAGTCTTGAGGCCACGTTTAGCAACCAGCCCCTCATCTATGAAGTTATGAGTGGCTCCTGTATCAAGAAAAGCAATCACCCGCTGCCCACTCAAGACCCCTCTAATCCTGAAGGATCCCTCTCTTTGAATACTTGAGAGTTGTGTTGTAGGTGGTGCTTCTTCCCTTTTCCTTTTATGTCTCTTCGAATGCACTATCTTCATCATTTTCTTCCTGATCAGTCTGCTGTTCTGAATTTTAAGAATCTGATTTATCAGCAAATAAGTATTCCATTTGGTTTACATTACCCTTGGAAGGACACTTATGACCCGGTTCCCAAGGTCCTCTACATTTGAAGCATAATTTTTGTCTTCTAAAGTCTTTTATGGTGTCTTCATTGGGTTCTTGAAATGGATTCCTTTGCTGGTCTGAAAATTTATTTTACATCTTATCCTTTGAGAAAGGAAATGGTTTCAACAGAAACTTGCTCTTTGGGGCAGCAAACTCCATATTTTGTGCCTTCTTCATAGCATCATGTAACGAGGGTGGATCAAAAGCTTTGATCCATAAACATAAAGGTTCCAAAAGACCTTCACTGAAAAGTACCACTAATCTCCTCTCAAAGATGCCTGTAACCATCACTGATAAACACTGAAACTCTAAGATGTAAACTCCAATGATCCAATCCGCTTGAGTTGTGCAAGCTCTCGAAAGAAAACCACTAGATCTCTCCTATCAAAGCATTTGATAAGTTTATTAGTGAACTCATTGTAAGAAGTGATTGACCTGTGTCCCAATGTTACCAACATGTGGTACCACCACTCGTGAGCTAGGTCATCCAAATGCAACATGGCAAACTTGATTGCCTCTTCCTTAGGCATGGGCTGCAAGGAGAGGTAATTGTCTAACTTTTGAACCCAAGCACGAGTTGTGCATCTATTGGCACCATAGAAACGCTCCAAAGTAACCTTGCCCACTACCTGTTGGAGATCTCGGGTCCCCTGTGATGCTTTAGTCTCTAACCTCCCAACTGCCACTACTCTGTCTCCTCTAGTTCAAGAACTGATCAAAAGTCAATAAATTCCTAATATCAGGAGGAAGTGAAATGTACTCTGCATGGCTGGCCCTGACCTCATCAACCATGGACACTGGTTGTTCAGGAGGTTGCTCTAGGCCAACTTGTGCCTTAGCCCTACGTGTGAAAGTAGTTTGTACGGGCCTGGACGTGGGTAAGAGTGGGTCCTCTACCTATCCTCAGGCTGTGTTTTGGAAGAACTACTATCCTCATGACGTCCTATATGGCCAAGAGTAGGAGTCTGGTTCATTTTGTGCAAGAGCTCTGCCATCATATCTATCAAAGAATCGAATTTCCGCTCTGCTCTGCAATTTGGGCTAAGTGAATCAACACGCCCTTTATCCCTATCTACCATTGCACCTGCAATGCTCTCACTATCACTGGATAAATGCCTGTGTAACTCTAAATAACTGTCAATACCCAATGCACCTGTAATAGTTTGACCTTCCAACTGCAAAGGTTTCCACTGTCGTGAACGTCTGTTATATACCTATTCTTGTTCACTCATGAATTAGCCACACAGACTGGCAAGAGATTTTGTGCTTTGATACCATTATGATGTCCCCCTAGGGTTTGAGTGTTCTAATTTTTGGTTTTTGTTCGTTTTCTGATTTATTTATTTGGTTTTTTTGCCAAGAATGTTGCAGGAAAGGAAATAATTGCCAAAATGCTAAATAATAAAGGAAATGCATAAACTAATAACAACCCAATTTATTTTATTGCATCATAAACAATTTTGGAACATACCCATGTGCTGGAAAGCAAGGTCACAAGTCTGATTTTTCAAAATTAGTGATCTGATTTCCTCAAACCCTAGATGCCATTCCTCATAATGCCATAATTTCACCTCAATGTTGATGCTTATGTGCCTGGCTAACCAAGACAACTCCAAACAGATCAATTGCTACCCTCAATCTTGGTTGAATCTGATCTGAAACCCACACGTGTTCTTCATGATGTACGACCTGCTTGTAGGTTTCACACATGCCAACAAAGGATGGTATTTTCTGCTGCTAAAACCCTCACGCCTTGGCAGATATGTATGGCCTGCTATGACAGACACATCTGATCAGTATGGCCAGCTTGGACAATTCCCACGTGACTGTTAAGTGTGCAATGAGCTTGCAATTCCCACGTGCCAGGTCAAGGAAGTAAATCAGCAATAGTAACCTGCTATTTTATTCTCCGATCTGCAATTCTGATCTACAATAAGAACCCTATAAATCTGATTTATTATTTCCCCCGAATCTACTGAATGCTCAAATAATAAGAACCCTGTTGCTCAGCTCTCTCCATTTTTGCAAATAAACAATGAATGAATAAAAAATGATTTGTTTTTGCCTTAAAACCTTCTCCTCCAAAATCCCAAGCCCACTTTTCCAATTTGGCACACTAAAATAATATTTTATTGTTGTTTTTTAAAATATTTGACTTTTAATAAAAAATCTCATAAAGTATCATTAAAATAATAATAATTTATTAAAAGTCACTTTCTAACATTAAATTATAAAGTCACTTTAATAATTAATATTATTAAAGTAATTTGACTTTAATAATATAATTAAATTGCCAACTTTCAATAATAATCTGACAACAACCCCTAAGAGTGATCCAAACATAATTCCCAACTACTGGCATGGTGACTACTAATCCTGGTATAACTTATTATAAATAGTAAGTATGAACAATGTGCTCCAGAACTACCTTCGTAAGGCCTACCAACCAATACTGAGTCATTGAGTTGTATATGCTGAAATGGATACCCAAGCCCGCTAAAGAAACTGAATAATGTTTTAATGTTGCTTTTTGAATATTAGAGTTTTAATAAAATATCTTATATAGTATCATTAAAATAATAATACTTTATTAAAAGTCACTTTATTTTCCTTATATTGCCAAATTATAATGTTACTTTATTAAAAGTCACTTTATAACGTTAAATTATAAAGTCACTTTAATAATTAATATTATTAAAGAAATTTGACTTTAATAATATTATTAAATGGCCAACTCTCAATAATAATCTGATAACAACCCCTAAGAGTGATCCAAACATAATTCCCAACTGCTGGCATGGTGACTACTGATCCTAGTATAACTTACTATAAATAGTAAGTATGAACAATGTGCTCCAAAATTGCCTTCATAAGGCATACCAACCAATATTGAGTCACTGAGTTGTATACACTGAAATGGATACCCAAGCCTTTTGAAGAAACTGAATACCCTCCAAAGGGTCCCCTAAACATCTCATTAGCCTACGGGGACCAAAGTCATATGCTAACCCTAACTCCCAGTCCATTGACTAAAGAGGGGACATTACATAATCTATGACTGACTTGAGTGCATCCCTACAGTAATTGTTCATCATCGCCTTGAGGAGTGGCTTGAATTCCCGATCGTTAAAAATGGAAGTAATACTGCTTTATCTACCTAGGCATGACAGAGGGCCACCTTGAGGACGTGATCGTCCTAAGTACTCAGCCACCATTGTTTGCATTCATTCCCGATTAAGCTGTCCCAGGTGAGTGTGTCAACCCCAATCTCCACATCCATTTTCCTTTTGCTTTGTTTTACAGATGCAATGTTTGGCTTGTAATGCACAATTTTCTTACCTTTACTGTGTTGCACCCAAAATGAAATTTTTGGCATTCTGCTTAAATTGAGCTAAACAATGTAAAAATGCCGCCAAAAGTATGTTTTAGGCCAAAACAAACATGAAGTCTTTGTGGGTTTCTGTCAAGGAACCTATGGTTAAAATTCTGAAAATCTGAATATTAGGGTTTTATGCCTCTATTTTTAGGGAAACCCTTAAAAATAGGACCTTCCCGGAAATGATTGAACATAATTTTGATAGGGTTAATTGACTTCACGAATCATCAAAAGACATGTTTTACTCTGGTGGGTCTATTCCCATTTTTCAGGAACAAAACTAGGAGCTCCACAGCCATGAATGGCAGATTGGCCAATACCAGGTGCTGAAAGCTAAACCTCAAAAGCTCCAATGAAGAAGCCATGGCGAAAAAGGTCAAAAAGATGGTGTTATAGCGATGGAGTTTCTCAAAACGAAAAATGCCAAAATTTGGCTAACTCTATTAGCCAATACTAGGTGCTGAAAGCTAAACCTCAAAAGCTCCAACAAAGAAGCCATGGCGAAAAAGGTCAAAAAGATGCAGTTATAGTGAGGGAGTTTCTCAAAACGAAAAAGGCCAAAATTTGGCTAACTCTGGAAGGTGCACGTTTTTGCTGCCAAGGCAAAACACAGTCTAAAGGTGAAAAAGGCGCCCCTCTTGAAGAAAATCAAATCACTCTGCAGCTCTAGATCATTCATCTCCTTCGTGTTCGTGCCGTCTCGACAACGCGATCATTAGCAATATCATTTGATTCAGGGATCAACGGCCAATCATTAGCAAAGTATGAATAATCTATCAGCAATGAAGATGCTAGATCAAAGAGTTTCAAGCCAAAAGCGCCCCTATTGGCCAAGGGCGCCCCTCAGTTCAAGGTACCAAATGAATCCATCAACAATTGCTCTATACATGATATCTTTTCAACTACCTCCCAGCTACGTGATCAATCCAACAACAAATCCATCGGACACGCCAAACGATCACCAGTCGAGATGAAGCAGAAAAGGAAAAAATTGAAAAGATGAAAAGACGAACCAGAAACTGGCCAAGGCATTGCCAAAAGCGCCTCTCTTGAAGAGAGGCGCCCTTTCTTGAAAGCATCCAGATTCAGCCAGAATCTTCACTGCTTCCCAAGATGACCCTCCTAGCTATGACCAATCTCGTTAGTGAAACTATCAGCGAGAACTTCTGACAAATCAGTCATTTGATGGAGGAGGTCAAAGACAGTCAGTTCACAACAATCAAAAAACCAGTCAAAAAGCAGCAAGGGCACCCTTAAGTTTAAAGGATCTGAACTTGCCATCTTCAACTCAGAAGTCAGTCATCCTAAGCAAGGCTGAGCTGGCTTCCCAACGCCTCATCGAGCAGGGTCATCTGATTCATCTGTCAACATGAACGTCAGATTGAAGCACAGAAGGTCTAAAAAGGCCAAAACGAAGAACAGTCAATTTTCAAAAGCACCCCTCTCAAGGAAAGGCACCCCTCATTCTGGAGGCCTAGACTCAGTTTTCTGAGTTGATCTCTCCCTGACATATTTCATCAGGTCAATCCTAACTCAACAATGGAACTGCCAACCTCTGCCAGAGATCAACTGAGCAGCCAGAATCGAAGATCAAACGGAGGTGTTGACGAGTGTTTTATGACCGCACCAACACAGAATAAAGTTTCCCAACGGATACTCTATCCTCTCTTGATCAAAGTATTTTGCATGCTAACATTGCCAGAAAGATCATACATTCAGCTCCAAAGTTCCTTATGCAGGGGATAGTCTCAGTTGGCTCAATGTGATTTCAAATTTTGGCTAAGTCTGTGAAATTAGAGTTTTCATTCTTTAGACTTATTGGAGGTAAAATTGAGTTGGCAAATTGAAATCTGAGCCTGGTACTACAATCACGATGCATCAAGTAAGATCCTATCAAATTTTCATTAAATTTTAGTGACTTGCTATTTTTAGTAAGTGCTCAAATTGGGGTATTTTCCTCTGAAATTTCGGAATTCTGACTACTCCACCACGTCCCAAGTACTTCAAGACTTGCACGCAAAATTTGTGTAGATTTGGACAACATTCTATTTTTAGCAATCTGAGCTTCAGAGGCAATTTTCAGGGTTTGCATGTGTGCATTTTCAATGCATGTCTGGATAATCTTTTTAGGTTTTTCAAGACCTTCATGATGATATAACATGCAAATCAAGATGATGACTTTCAGCAATTCTGGCTTCCGAGGCTATTTCGAGGATTTGCATGTGTGCTTTTTCAATGCATGTCAGGATATTCTTTATGGGTTTTTCGAGAGCTTCGCAACGATGTGACATGCAAGCAAAGTTGATCATTTTTCAAGAACTTACTGTTTTTAGCCAGTGCTCGCATACAGACCAGTTTTCTGAGTTTTTTGAGATCTCTCGGGGGTTGTAACATGCAAACTCATCCGGCAGCTGATCGATCACTTTTCGGGCACTTACTATTTTTAGCAGGATCACTCCAATAGCTCCCCAGCACTTCAGTTCCACGAGCAGAGCAACATGCAATAAAAATCAAGTCTAACGGAGGTCATTTGAGCCGCATGCAAGTCAGATTAGGGTTTCCAACTTCAATGACTAAAAAGAGGGGTAAAAAGCCAGAATTTTCAAAAACGAAGGTATCCCATCACAATCAGCATCCTTCAGGCAATCTACTGGTAAAATTTGGCCGCAATCCATCACTTACTATTTATAGTAAGTCACCTCCATAATAGGGCTATAAATAGCAGGTGTGAACAAGTTCACCAAGTGATGAGGACCACGTGGTGAAAATTTCAAGTCAAGCGGAGCTACCAAGGTCAAGAAATCAAAAGGTTACTAAAAATAGAAATGCGAGCAAGCAGGCTAAAAATTGGCTAAGTATTTAAGAGCCACCCCCAGAAGTTTACTCAGCACTCCAGATGAAGAAAACACCTAAGGCATGGAGGGAAACAGAAGCAAGCACCCTCAAATGCGCCCAAGCTCATGTGAGTGATACAAAATCCTCTAAGGCAAAAGATAAACTACACCTCCCTAAATGCGCCCACAAGGTAGCTCGCTGGATAAAATTCTTCTAAGGCATGAACAAACTTGAAGCACCACCTTAAAAATGCGCCCTTAGCAAGTTGAGGTAGCAAAGGCATAAAAGATTCTAAGTTGTAAAGATGAGAGCTCCACCTATGAAATGCGCCCATCATGCAAGGAGGTGTTTACAGAATTTTCTAAGGCATCACATGGAAGCTCAAGGGTGGAAATGCGCCCAAGGTGGCAAGGTGAGTTGGAGAGATTAAAATTTCACTAAGGCATGAGCAAAATAAAAGCTCCACCCCCAAAATGCGCCCTCAAGAAGAAGAGACTTGGAAAAAAATTCGAAGTGTTTGAAAGTTCCTCCTCCACCTCTCAAATGCGCCCAAGGCAATATGAAGGCTTTAAAAGTTTACAAGGCATTGGA
The DNA here is from genome assembly GCA_007115665.2 of Sequoiadendron giganteum. Taxonomy (NCBI): domain Eukaryota; kingdom Viridiplantae; phylum Streptophyta; class Pinopsida; order Cupressales; family Cupressaceae; genus Sequoiadendron; species Sequoiadendron giganteum. The sequence continues at coordinate 113,068,628 of CM021106.1, read as the reverse complement.
AAATCCTCCTCACACCCCTAAATGCGCCCAAGTTGATAAGGAGGAAGAGACTTAAAAAAGTTTCTAAGTATGAGGGAAATGAAACCTCACTAGCTAAAATGCGCCCTCAAGGATGTGGAGAAGCATAAAAGGTTTCTAAGGCATCAAAGATGAAAGCTCAAGGGTAGAAATGCACCCTTGAGGTGAAAGCCACTCAAAACTATTTCCAAGTGTTGAAAATAAAAACAAGGGGTCTCAAATGCGCCCAAGGCAGTATGAGGGCTTGAACAATTTTTTCTAAGTCTTGAAAAATGAAGGCTCATGGCCTAAAATGCGCCCTTGAGGGAAGAGGTGATTAAAAAAGTTTCTAAGTGATGGAAATTGGGAGCACCACCTATGGAATGCGCCCTTGAGGGAAGAGGTGATTAAAAAGTTTCTAAGTGATGGAAATTGGGAGCACCACCTGTGGAATGCGCCCTTGAGAGGTGAGGTAAAGGAAAAGTTTCTAAGCTGTAACATAGGAGCTCACCCTTCAAAATAAGCCCAAGGCAAGATGAAAAGAAGATGTGTTAGAAATTTCCTAAGGCAAGATGAAAAGAAGATGTTGTTAGAAATTTCCTAAGGTAAGAAAACAAAAGCACTAGGTAGCTTGGTGATGAAGAAAAACGCCCAAGGCATGAAGATGAAAGCTCTAGGGGCAGAATGCGCCCTAACTAACAAGGTGGCTGAATGTTTCTAAGGCATTAGAGCAAGAGGATGTTTGATGAAATTTCTAAGGTATGAAAATGAAAGCTCAAACCTTCAAATGCGCCCAAGGTTGGAGAAGGTAAAATAAACATTGGTAGAGAATATTTTCAAGGGCGAGAAAAACAAAATTAAATGTACCCCCTTCGTGTACCCAGTCGGTAATAAAGTTGTAAAATATTTTGCTAAGGGAAGTATGATTTTCAAAATCTGGGGATCTTGAATATTTTCTAAGGGAGGTATGATTTTGAAATTTTTTATGCCTAGGATTGTGATTTCAAAATGGGTGTCTGCCTTGTGATTAATAAAATCTTCTAAGGGAGATAATTTTCCTAATGCTCGAATGGATGAAAGTTTCTACGGCATAGAAAAGAAGGCAGAAGAGGTCAAATGCGCTCAAGCTCGAGATGGGTGGAATTTTATCTAAGTCATCAAGCCCCTAAGGGAAGGTGGACAAGACAAGTGAATGAAATTGCTAAGGCAAGAGGATGAAAACATCAAGATGGCATGTGCCCTAGCACACAAATGTTGAAAAGTTATGAAGATTTGCTAGAAAAGGGATGAACTCTATCAAGATCCGGAGATCAAGCAAACCTTGAAAGTCAAAACATGGAAACTAGGTAAGTGAAGTGAGTTTATATTATAACTATTCTGATGCTCTTCTTTTTGTTTGTTTTGCAGGAAGAAGACGTTGGGAGAAATGGCTAAGTGTTGGGATTTCTCCACAAGGACCTAATATGCACCCAACTCAAGAACACACGCGACAAGGTAAAGATGAGGAAGTTAGGTGAAAAAGTTCCCAAAGCAAAGGGAAAGGGCAGTGAAAATTTGTCTAAGGCATTAAGAACGTGATGCAAAGGAGGCTAAATACGCCCAAGGCAATGGGCTGGAGAAATATGAAAGTTACAAGGAAGAAGTGCGTCCAGAAATTAAAACAACAGGAGGGTTGAACGAGGAAAGAATACATTGCTCTAGTCGTCATTTGTTTTATGCTTGCGCCTCCTCCTCACGCAACAAAATTGGCAGGCAGAACAGTGGGAACACGCTTCTGGACGAGAATTTTTTGGAGGATAGCGGGCATTAATTGCTCGTGGTGGTTTCTGCAGAGGAGTGGAGAATCTTCTATAAATTTATTAGCCCACTCCTCTTTGTGGCAATTTTTAGGGCAAAACCCTAATTAGGGCATATGTGGCTCAATCTGAGCCCTTCATTGTAATCAAATCTAAACCGTTCGCTGAAATGGGCCAACTATAAAAGGGGCATCCCCCCCTCATTTGTAAATTATTAGAGATTAGATTAAGAAATCAGAGAGTAGAGAAGATAGAAGTTAGAATAGAGAGAAGGGCTTAGAGGTTAGCATAGCTTAGATTGAAAAGGAAAGAAAGCTTTCCCTTTGAAAGTTTTGTAAGAAGTTGTTGTGAACACTCTCATGGTATAAAGAATTTTCATTGATTGGTGATTCCTTCTTTTATTGTGAGCAGCTAGCATGGCTTTTTCGTCTTTCCAATTCAAATAGATTAAAGTAAAGTAGATTTTATTCCATGCAAGTAGTTGGTGTTAGTGTTTCTTAGATCAGATTGAATAATGAAAGCACTTAAAAGAATTGCAACACATAAGACAATGAACACACAAAGATACCCTGGGAAAACCCTCCTCTTGAGGGAGAAAAACCCAGCAATGAATCTCTTCTATAATATAGAACAATGGCAGAAATCTGCTTACAACTCAGGCATAACTCAATGCCGAATTTATACAATAGATAATATTTGCACCTCTCCTAGATGCACTAGATACAAATGAATATCTTCTTCCTTGAAATCGGACTGCTGCTATATGGTGCGAATTCTGCTCTTAAGGAAATGCGAACTTGCTTGAGTGATTGGATTATGCAATGACAAATGAGACCTTGTATTTATACAAGTGTGGCGCCCCTTCAACATAGGTCGGCCCACATACAAAATAAATAATAAATACATAAAGTCGGCTCAAGCCAAGACTAAAATATGTGAACCAAGAAGGGTCGGCCCTTTAGCATTTACATTTATTGTTTGGTATAAATTAAATAGCCGAATGGCTATGCATTTAATTTATCTTTTCTTCTTGAAATTAGTGTGATGAAGTGTAGACCGTAGCTGCTATAACATCAACAATTGGTAGTTGTGGAATGTGGTGTTTAATTTGAGCAAGCTTCGCTTATCCATACCACTAGCGGGCTCACTGATGGTGGCTTCGCCTTGCGTGGTCAACTGGAACATTGTGAACTTAACTTCAATTGCGGTTTATATGTTGATATGCGTCGTTCTGACGGTCTTTGCATGGTGAATCGTAGTTTGAATATCTCTCGTTATCCCTTTGAAGATTACACTGGTTCTGCAGAAGCTATCCGAAGTGAGGCAAAGCAAAGCTTGGTTTGAAGTTTGCAAGAATTGATCCTCGCCTTCCGCATTTAGAGTAGATGCTAGCATCTCTAATCCTTTCATCCTTTTACATTCAGTATTATCCGATTAGTTTAAGAACCCGAGCGTCACTGACAAATCTCCCGAAATTTGAGAATCCTTTTCTTCTAAATGTGCAACTCACGTAAGTCGCCTTGAAATAACGAGCAAATCACATCGAGCCAACTGAGACTATCCCCTGCATAAGAAACCTTGGAGTTGAATATATGATCTTTCTGGCAATCTTAGCATGCAAAATACTTTGATCAAAAGAGGATAGAGTATCCCGTTCGGAAACTTTATTCTATGTCGGTGCGATCATAAAACACCCGTCAACAGGAGGCACTTCAGCTTAGTAAATTGACAAAAAAAGATCAAATCCACGGATGGACGCCTAAAGGAAGTCAAATCAATAGTGTTAACTTGAGTTAGAAAATTTGGAGGCAAAAAGAGGCCAAACACTCCACAATCACTGGAAATCACCTTTTGGAACTCCAAATTAGACCTAAATCACGAGTTGGCATCCATACTTAGTGGATCTCAACTCAAAACATCATATATTCTTGCTAGGCGTCCCATTCTTCATTATTCTTTTGCAGGTTGAAGGATAAAAGAGCAAATAGCTCCCAAGAACACATTTTCAAGATCTGGTAAAGGTTTTGGACGGATCTTCAATATTTCTGAAGATCAATGGCAGTAAAAGTATTATTCTTCGAGTATTGTTTCTAAAAGCAGATTATTGCAAAGTGGCAATTTATAACTTTCAACCCACCTTATGTCTACTTCCTCTATTTTTGTCTATCATTCTTTGCATGTCACAGGAAATGACAGATTACCTCAAATCTGACCAGCTGGGTATGATTAGCACATTTTCCAGCAAAACCCATCTTCTCAAAATTCCTACAATCAGCAAAGTTGTTGCCCCTATTTTTAAGGATCTTTCCAAAAAAGTCTCAAAATAAAAAATCCAAGGAACTGGATTTGTTCACCTTCCAAGCACGAACAAAACCCACGTGTCAGATTTTTCCCGAAAAAATACTTCTCGACAGGAGCTATATTTTAAGGGTTTCGGGAAAGTGTCAGAACAACGTCAAGTGCCCAGTCAATCTTCAAGTCTTGCAAAATGCAATACTCCCAGGTACAATACAACACCAAGACGATCTTGTACCATGATTATCCAAAGACGATTGACACAGACTTATGGCAGAAAAATCCAGAGGTCAATTCTAAGGACTTGGAGGGCATGAACCTGATTACATTGCAGAACATTGAAGAGTCCGTCTTATTCCAAGCTGCATCCATTCCTATCACTTTACAAAGCATTGAGCTCGTAACTACTTGCACAAAGCATTACAACCCTACTACAAGAGAAATCCCATCAGTGGACAGAAAGGTGATTTGCAGCTTAAAGTCGAAGGACATAGAGATGTGTTTTGAAATTCCACCATGTCCTACCAAGAAGGTTATATCTGTGATAGAATGCGGAAAGGCATTTGAGGCTTCAAAGGACAAGTGTTCACTAATAGTGGTTGAACATTGGTTAAAAGTGAAGAACACCAGCTTCCCAAATTGGTTGGGCCAAGAGAATTCAAAGATGACTACGCAGTGTTAATCACTCTACTCAGCAGAGTCACTGGACAAGAAGAGGGAAAATCCTTCCAAATGTGGATGTTCTATATTATTGGCAAAATAATCAGTAGGAAAGCACATTACGACTGGGCCTCTTTGATCAGTGACACGCTTCACCAACAGTTTACCAGGTTTCTAGAAGAGCACCGTTTCCACATGTGTTCCTACTCGGTACACCTGATAGCCTTCCAAGGCGAATTCAGAACACTAAACACTGTCAGAACATTGGGTGTGCAAAAGGTCCAAGAATACTTTCCTCGTCTTGAGTTTACTCTAGCGGAAAGACACTTCAAGAAGACGAATGACATTTTCACTATGCACACCGTGTGCGAGCTAGACCATCAGATGCACGTCTGTATTTCACTAGCAGCTAAGGCGGCAATGGTGAACTAGGTGGATTGGTTCATCCAATTCCCCACTTTCACCTACATACAAGTGTACGGCTACAATGGCCACCCCACCATGATGCCACGCTACCCTTAACACAAGGTTGTAATGTCCCCATTTTAGCTGACATTGTTTGTTGAGGAGTGAGCCTATCTTTTTGACCCTCGTAGGCTAAAAGTTATGGACAGACGGTCCTTTGTGGCAGTTACTCAGTGGTTGGAGACAATATTTCACTTTCTGATTCAAGTTTGGACCTTTGCAGATGCTTATAGAGTGTTATTTAAGCACTTACTATTTATAGTAAGTCAGGTCATCAAAGTTACTATTTCTGGCAAGGCACCTGGCTTAGTTGGCTATCTCGGTTTTGACCCAGTTTCGCAGTTTGTTGAGCAAACGGAGAATAATGGAGCATTTAATAATAATTAAATGATTATTATTATGACTTTATATTATAAAGTCATTTTAAGTGAAATATTAAAGTTATTAATTAATTAAATGGCTTATTATAAAGTATTAAATGACTTTATAATAAAAAGGGCGAAATGTTCATTTAAGTGAGAATTTATTACTCATTAAAAGGGGGCGTCATTTATTAATTAAATAGCCAAAGTCAAAGAGGCGAATTTAATTTCATTTAATTGCTTTTTGAGAAGGGTCGACCCTATTGTGAGAATATATATATTTCACCAAAGACAAATCGAACTCTTATGTTGATGATTATTCAAATTTTTCTATTATTCTCTCTAAGAACTTTGGAGTTTGTCAAACAAGGGTTTCTGCAAATTCGTATCATTTTCAGGTTTCGGAGAACGTTCCCTCTTCAAAATCAAGCATATTGAGGTTGTGAAAGATCAACTGAAGATTGCTAATGGTTGGCTTCATTACAGAGGTCAAAATTCGTGCTTCATTGGAAGAAGATTTACATTTTCTACAAGGGTTTTTAAGGAATAATCAATTTCAGAGCAGAATAAGTGTTGGCTGCTACAGTACATGTGAACAGTGCCGCGCTACAGTAGAACCCTACAATACTTTTGCTTATTTGAGAGAAATAAACAAGGGTTTGGGATCGAACTTTCTTTGGGAGGACAGATTGCTTTGTGGCTGCACTTGTTAATTCACCCAGCATCATTCTACAGGCCGTACCTTGCGTTTGTAGGCCATACTTTATCCCAGCAGCTGGGCGTGATCATCAAAAAGTCAAAGCACCTCTTCTTTCAGCTCTTCACCTCTTCTAGTTGTGGCGTCTTGGTCTTTGGAGGGCATTGCACTTATTTATTGGTGGGAGAAATTGTTCTTTCAGCTAGCTGTCCATTCTATCTTCATTTTCAGAGGGCTGCGAATTAAAATCAGGTTCATGAATAATGTATTGTTTGCTTTTTGTATGCATGTCTTATTTTAAGCATTGTAACCACTCCTTGAGCATAATAAAGACTTTTGCCATCATATTAGAAGTAGTTTTGCTTCAGTTGTTATTTGTTGCATCTCCTTTAGTCTGGCATCATTCTAGAAAACCACAAAAACTACAAAATCAGCAAAACAAAGAAATACAAACATCTACATTTTCGATATCAGTGGGGTTGAGAGACACCTGGTCTCTTATAGTGGTATCAGAGCACAGTTTTCCTGCCATCCTATGTTTTTTCACATAAATTTGTGCTTTTTCGATCCTTTTTCATGAGTAGAGACATTATATTCTACAATAAGGGTAGAGGAACAGGCAGAGTTGAGGATTGGACAGGTCCACCTATTCCGGAAGGTGAGACAGTATCAGGGATTCTCGGTATACACAGATCTAGCTCGAGTAGTAGTGAGAACAGTGTGACTACACTCATGGCACATCGAGAGATTCCATCAAAGACTCCTAGGGAATTAGGAAAAGAAAAAGAAAATATAGAAATGACTGAGGCAAAATTCAGGAGTAGACATGATGGACATGATGTCGCAGCTGATTGGTACAATGAGGCAGTATACTCCGCCTCACCAGCACTACATTCAGATAGGACATCCTAGTGGGACAGCAGGCGTAGGCCAGCCACACATGTCTGTACGGTCGCAATCGTCACCTGTTGTTCATGAGCGTAGGCCTAGACAGCCTACCTTAATTACTAGGGAGGCACCACTGAGGCAGAGCAGCAGGGTCACTAGCCAGAGTTTCAGCTAGAGCATGGCACATCACTGGCAAACGTGACCAGATTCTTTGAAGAGTACTCAACTTTGGCTCTTGAGATTAGGCAATCGTTGTCATTTCATGAGTTCATGGATGTACATAGGCCCAGGGGTGGAGATAGATTTGAGCGCAAAGCTCCTCAGTACCAGCCACCACCACAGGTGAATAGGGATCTTCAGCATGCAGTGAGCAAGATTGTCTTGCCTTATTTTGATGGCTCGGATAAAAGTTCAACGAGGTCTTGGGTACAGAAGTTAGACAATTACCTATCTTTGAGACCTATGCAAGAGAACGAGGCCATTAAATTTGCCACACTACATCTTGATGGATTGGCGCATGATTGGTGGCATCACGGCATGTACACATTGGGTCATCATCAAGTTACTACTTACCAGGAGTTCACGAGCAGGCTCATAGAGCGCTTTGATAAGAAGGATCCAGAACTTTATTTCAGAGAGCTAGCTCAACTCAAGCAGTCAAGCAATCTGGATGCATATATTGGTGAATTCCAGATAATAGCAGTTATGGTGACAGGTATATCTGAGAGGAGACTTGTCATTATGTTCATTGAGGGATTGTATGAGCCTATGAGAGGTTGGGTCAAAGCATTTGATCCCCCTACTCTACAGGAGGCTATGCGGAAGGCACGGAGTATGGAGCTTGTTGCTCTGAAAAAACAATTTCATACAAAAACAAACACCTTGCCTATTGAGGAGAGTCATACACCAGTTGCAGAACCAAAAAAGAAAACAGCAACAAGAATTGATGATGCAACTCGTGATGAATTGAGAAGGAAACAACTATGTTTTTGGTGCAAGGAACCCTACAGCAAGGAACATGATTGTCCTTTGAGGCCAAGGGCAGAGGAACCCGCGCCATGTGGGTTTACTATCAAGATGTTGAGTCTGAGGATTTAGATCAGCAGGCTGTTTCGGAGCATACGAAGGTTGGGAATGCCTCTATGGAGTTCAGGCCTGATGCCAATTTCTTCCTGTTGGTATTGTCTGCTAGTGCACGAGATGATTCATTCGGGTTCAGGGGATTAGTGGATGGACAGCGATGTATTGCCATGCTTGACACCAGAGGCACACAATTTTATTGATGAGAGTTTGGTCAGCAGATGCAGACTCCGGGCAGAAGACTTCACTGGATTTAGAGTTCGGGTGGCGGATGGATATACCCTCACTTGCACTCGGCGAATTTGTAATCTCACCCTCATGCTCAATGCTTATGAGTTGCAGACAGATTTTTATGTGGTCAACTTGGGTGGGATGGATCTAGTGTTGGGTATGAGATGGCTTCAGGACATTAGTGTGTTCACCCTCAACTTGCCTAAACTGGAGATGAGATTTGAGATACAAGGCAAGAAATATGTGTTGAGGGGGATTACGGATGAGAGACTATGCTCTATCTCTCTTGTTAGTGGGAAGACCAAGAAGGTAGAGGAGGATTTTGTGCAGATTAGGCATGGTTATGCTCAATGTCCCGGGGGTTCGGAGGTGGCCGTTTGGGATCAGCCTAGAGGGTTGGGTAGGTTGGTGACCAACCCCTTGTTCGAGGTGGATGTTACATCGAAATATGAAAATCCGCTCTTTGAGTTCAATGCCGATCACTCTCTTGATCTTAGTCTTGAGATGAGTGTTGATCGTGTTTGGGATCCTACTTGTGCACTGGGATTTCAGACTCAGCTCACGGAGGAGTTTCACAGTACACGGTGCAGAGTGCATACGATTTCATGTTTGACCCACATGTACACGATTTGTTTCAGGTGCACAGTTCTAGTATGCACGTGTTAGATATGTTGGATGATAGTATATATCTCGTGCAGTTTTAGGGGGCAAGTGTTGCTTGCAGATTGACTTGTGCCCTCTTGAGTTTCTTGCTCCTATCACAGACAGCGCTGAGGTTGACAGGGGATGGCATTCTATTCCAGTTGATCAGTTGTGGGAGTTACAGGAGATAGTTATGGCTGACAGGAACATTGTCCGACACTATCCTTGGAATCCAGGTGGTGTGATATGTCCTTATTTGCGGAGATTGCTTGGGGACAAGCAATTTAAGGGAGGGCGGACTGTAATGTCCCCGTTTTAGCTGACATTGTTTGTTGAGGAGTGAGCCTATCTTTTTGACCCTCGTAGGCTGACAGTTATGGACAGAGGGTCCTTTGTGGCAGTTACTCGGTGGTTGGAGACAATACTTCACTTCCTTATTCAGATTTGGACCTATGCAGATGCTTATAGAGTGTTATTTAGGCACTTACTATTTATAGTAAGTCAGGTCATCAGGGTTACTATTTCTGGCAGGGCACCTGGCTTAGTTGGCTATCTCGGTTTCGACCCAGTTTCGCAGTTTGTTGAGCAAACAGAGAATAATGGAGCATTTAATAATAATTACATGATTATTATTATGACTTTATATTATAAAGTCATTTTAAGTGAAATACTAAAGTTATTAATTAATTAAATAGCTTATTATAAAGTATTAAATGACTTTAAAATAAAAAAGGCAAAATGTTCATTTAAGTGAGTATTTATTACTCATTAAAGGGGGTGCCATTTATTAATTAAATAGCCTAAGTCAAAGAGGCGAATTTAATTTCATTTAATTGCTTTTTGAGAAGGGTCGACCCTATTGTGAGAATATATATATTTCACCAAAGACAAATCGAACTCTTATGTTGATGATTATTCTAATTTGTCTATTATTCTCTCTGAGAGCTTTGGAGTTTGTCAAACAAGGGTTTCTGCAAATTCGTATCATTTTCAGGTTTTGGAGAACATTCCCTCTTCAAAATCAAGCATACTGAGGTTGTCAAAGATCAACTGAAGATTGCTAATGGTTGCCTTCATTACAGAGGTCAAACTTTGTGCTTCATTGGAAGAAGGTTTACATTTTCTACAAGGGTTTTTAAGGAATAATCAATTTCAGATCAGAATTAGTGTTGGCTGCTACAGTACATGTGAACAGTGCCGTGCTACAGTAGAATGCTACAGTAAAAACGCTACGGTACTTTTGCTTATTTAAGAGAAATAAACAAGGGTTTGGGATCGAACTTTCTATGGGAGGACAGATTGCTTTGTGGCTGCACTTGTTAATTCACCGAGCATCATTCTACAGGTCGTACCTTGCTGTTGTAGGCCATACTTTATCCCAGCAACTGGGCGTGATCATCAAAAAGGCAAAGCGCCTCTTCTTTCAGCTATTTACCTCTTCTAGTTGTGGCGTCTTGGTCTTTGGAGGGCATTGCACTTATTTATTGGTGGGAGAAATTGTTCTTTTAGCTAGCCATCCATTCTATCTTCATTTTCAGAGGGCTGCGAATTAAAATAAGGTTCATGAATAATGTATTGTTTGCTTTTTGTATGCATGTCTTATTTTAAGCATTGTAACCACTCCTTGAGCATAATAAAGACTTTTGCCATCATATTAGAAGTAGTTTTGCTTCAGTTGTTATTTGTTGCATCTCCTTTAGTCTGGAATCATTCTAGAAAACCACAAAAACTACAAAATCAGAAAAACAAAGAAATACAAACATCTGCATTTTCGGTATCAATGGTGTTGAGAGACACCTGGTCTCTTACAAAGGTAGTGTTCATGGAATTCCTGAGACAGTTGGCCGAGGTTCACTCTTACCTTCGCCAAAAGAAGAAGTCAGCTGCAAACTTTCCTATTCAGATGGGACTCTACAGATGTAAGACTGCAGCCGATGCTAGGTTGATAAGCCTGGAAACAGTGAGATTTAATCTCAAGTACCTCATTGACAGGAGGTCATCATATGATCCAAGAGGACTCTTCGCAGCATATCTCGAGCAAAGATCATCACATGAATCTTCCATAGAGGATTTTTGGGTCAACTGCAAAGATGAGTTCGAAGTAAGAAGAAGAAACTACAGTAGATTCAAGCTCTCACAGATTGCAGATTTCATGTCAGAAGACATCGAGGGCTTATCTGATGACGAAGAAGAAGTCATTCTTTCTTCCTCCTTCACAGATCAAGTAAATACACAACCACTCGGAAAAGTAGATTGTTACGCAAAAGAGAGTACATCTATCGAGGAAAGAACTGGTAGAGTAGTCTGACACAGTCAACTCTACCTTGACAGTAAAAGGACAAGGAAGGTAGTACTTCCCCGATCAAAGCTGCCAACGGTTCAGTCTACACTACCTTCCATTTCTAGGAAGAAACCCAAACAGAAGAAAATGAGCATCCTCCCCGAAGGAATGCTGATGTCAGAGTGCACATGGGGAAGAAGAGGAATTGCTGGTACAAATCGACAAAGGGTACAGGTGGAGACAGCCACCAATTTATCTGAAACAGTTGAGAACAGTGCAACTGCACCAAAGCCAATGATTGAAATAATCACTGCAGAGATGGAACCCATTGCAGAAGCAGTTGCAGCAAAAACGGTGCCTGTGATAGAAACAAAGCCATCGTCTTCACCACCATCACAAAGGTCGCAAAATCCCATTGATTTGGACTCGCCACCACGAGGCATCGCCACGGCACAGTCTCGTTCTTCCAGCATTCAGGGGTCCTACGTTTCTCCTTCCAGCGAGACTAGCCGAGATTCTATCTGGCTAGAAAGCTCGCTTGGAAGGAAAAAGGAAAGACCTTATCAGCTTGACTTCACTAAGTTCCACCATGTCCCCCAAGACATGACGGCAAAGAAGTTGAAGAAGCGGACACATGTAGAGAGGAATGCAGAGAACGAGGTTGTCATAGAGACTGCTGCCCCACGTGAAGATAAAGACATACACAATGTGAGGGTTGAGGATTTCACGCTATCAAAGGTGAACCTTGGAAAGACCTCTTGACAAGTGGAGACAAACCTTCTCGGAATTGCCTCAGCAAGCATCAAAGAAAGAATGACGAAGGATGGACAAGACAAAGCAACCTTGAAGGCTAAAAACTGTTAATTAAGAGTGTACATTTCTAGCTTGATGCACGACACTCCCAACTCCTCGGCTTTGCCTCAAGAGTTGTTAGATCTCCCAGCAGAGAGAAACCATCATCAGTTGATCAGATACGGTAAACACTTGAGACTTCAAGTGGATGAGTTTGTTGTCAAAGGACAGTGTGTATTAGAAAAAGCATACCAGCTGAGAGACAGAGCACATGGACTCCGATCAGAGATCCAGCAATCAGACTTGAAGGCAGCTCAAGAGAGGCCGAGAGAGGAAGCGACTGTTGCTGATCTACAACACGCATATCAGTCAGTTACAACCACCGAGAACAAACGCCATCTCTTTGATTGGAAAGAACAATTGGCATACAAGGTGAGAGCCTACGATGCCAATTCAGTGGATCTGATTGATTACAGACATTTTGTCGCTAATATTATCAACTTCGCGAGAACATTGGTAGTATCCTTCCCTGAGTTAGAATATCAGCGTGAGGGAGGGGAATACATTGAGCTCGGAATGGTACAGACACAGTTTCAAGATGTCATGCGTGGTTCATTCCTTGAAGATCCCAATGATTGCAAGTTAGCCAAAATTGCAGCCATGTCTATCCAATTGGATGAGGCAGCTGCCCAATGCATAAACTATCAGCAGCAGCTTGTGACAGGCGAAGAGATGCTGAGACGCCACACAGTCATCTTAAGGAGAATTAATTGCCCAGGGGCCGAAGAGGTTAACGACTAGATTGAGACTTTGTTGACCAGTGGTGAAGAGGTGTAAAGCACCAAGGAAGGACGTCCTACCCTCCAAATAGCAATAAATACGACTAAAGTCAACTTGATGCCCCTTTCCAAGTTGACTCCAGATCTCCACAAATCATGCATGTTAGATCCCACTGATCTAGGATGTCTAATTGACTCCCACAATTTTTGGATCTTAGATCTCCTTAAAAGGTGGATGTCTATTTGGAGACACATTTGTATTTATAGTTCACTTTTAGTTAGGTGTCAGTCAACTAAGGTAGACTCCCAGTTTGACTCTTGTTTAGTATCAGTTAACTGAAGTAGATTTTCAATTAACTGCTAGCTCAACTACTTTTAGACATAGGAATAAATCTTGCTAATTGGCAAGAACTGATTGTTAACTCAAGGAGATTTTAGGGTTGCCTACTCCTTTGAGTTTCTATAAATAAGAGTCTTGCGCTCATTATTTATTTAACCTTTATTTGCTAAGCAAAATCGTTGCGCCATTGTTGCCAGATTTAGCTTGTTCATATCTGTTCACTCTTGGATAAGAGTTTGTTGGTTGATCATAATTGTGCATGATTTCGTGCCTTTGTTGTCCCAACCTTTGTAATTCTTTGGAGAAACTTGAAGAAACAAAATCAGATGGCGCATGCTTGCTTGATCTAAATACTTGAGTTCTTTCAAAGTCTTGTTTTCAAATAGTGCTTTGTTTCAATCTCCTCCTCGGACAGGTGTCGTCACCTCCTTGGATATTTTGTTATCGATCATTATCGTATGATGTTGTTTAATGAGTTGTCTTTCAGCCTACACTTTGGACAGGTGTCGTCACCTCCTCAAGAATACTGTTAGCCGAATCATCGTACTTTGTTGTTTCCAGTGAGTTGTTTCCAAGCCTATACCTTGGACAGGGGGTCCTCCTCCTTGGCAAGTCTCAGATCCAGTTTACCATAACGAGCGTTTACTTGTGTCGAACCTTATCTTGGCATATATCCGAGAGTTCTAAGCCTCGGCCATATTCTACAAAGACGATGGATTCAAGTGATCCAACCCATCCATTTTGCTCCTACACCCTCATGCTTTGTTTATCTTGACGAGGTGGGATAGTCTAGAAGCTAGTTAGTCGTAGTTAAGATCTGCAGAAACCAGAGAAAAGCTTAGCTACGGCGTACTGTGTTTATGCACCCTTGTGTCCTGCCGCTAAGTAAAAAAGATAGGAACCTTAGTACACTTTTTTACATTGAAAATCAGCAAAGAGAGATCTTCCTCTCTATAATCCGAAGAGCATGTACTAACACACTTGCAATAGCTGTCTATTTTCAATAAGCACTCCAGAGGTGCTAATTGAAACGCCAACATACTGCTTGCGTCCATGGTTGTAGGAACTATTTGGCAATGAACTTCTTGATACGATTTAAATAATTGATGTCTCTATCGAAGACCGTTACCACAACCGAAATTCCCCACTTGTCCACTCAACGTTTTACACCACTGCACAAGTTAGTGTGAATTTCTCCAATATCATACAATTGTCTTTTCTACAATCCCCTTGCTTACCCATACACAGTCTGGTCTAGTTTGTTGTTGATTTTTGTGAGTCTTGTACTCTTCACCTGAGCCTTGTACTTGATGTGGTTTTTGCCAACTCTTCGCCCGTACGGCTAGCACTCACCCCTGACTTCTATCCCATATGCCCCCGTCCTCTTGTCTCATGGTCAAGTGTCGTATGGCCAAACATGTTCCACTCAAGCACAATTTTTGTTCTACAATCAAGCACAATTTCTACCGTACAACCAAGTAATTTCTCCCCCTTCTTGTTGATTGTGGTGTGTCCTAAGATTCAAACAAACTCTTCTTAGTAGTGATACGTCGTACAAGTTGTGTATTTGTTTATTGTATGACCTGCCTCAAGCACCCTCATTGTATGATCCTTAATTGCTTCCATACAGTGATAACATTCGTTGGGTTTTGTCGTTCGTACGTTGGATGACATACTCTATTTTGCTTTGAGATTAAGTCTTTTATGTATCGTACGGAAGGTCGTACGATTCCTTCGCTATGCTCTCTCGAACTCTATCAGCCCCACCACAGAGTAACCCTTATTTGTCCTGTGCGATTTGCTCTTTGTGAATTTTGACAACTCTTTTTATCCCATGTGCCTTTTGTCAATGCCTTCATTCTTTTTAATTTTATTTTATTTTTCCAATACTCTAGCATTTTTTTATTTTTTGACTTCTAAATTTTTCATGTTTTTCACTTTTATTTTAATAATTTTTCTCTCCCCTTCAATATATTTTTTATTTTTTAATTTTTTCGTCTTTTCCACTTCCATCACTTTCTCCTATAGTCTTTTTTTTTTGCTTTCTGTTTTTTAATTTTTTCTCCTTCATTTTCAATTTTCTATTTCGGTCCCTTATTTCGTCATTTTTTCTAACTTTTACCTCTAAAGCGTCCCTTCATCTACGCAAGAAAGGAGGCTTTTTGTAGCATTCCTCCTTGCAACAGATTCCCATATATTTCAAATCAAAAAAATTATCCACTAATGGGGTGGGTCCCATACCTTTAAAATTTCCATCAACATATCGTCCACCATATTGCTGGTACCAAGTGATGTTCTCTCCAGTCACCGTCAATGGTCCAGCTAGGTTAGATATGACTCACTATAGCCCATACAAAGTCACAAGTGCAGGAAACTCCCGATTGTTTTCTTTGGCATACTTGGCTATGTCGTCGTTGTATCCATCTGACCTGGCGGCAATGAACATGTCTTCTGTTATCATCACCGCTTTCAGACGTGGTCCTTTTTCTGTATACCAATCATCTTCGTCCTCATCATCTGAATCTAAATCTTCTTTGTTCTACCCTACTTGTTCCTTTGTTTCTTTCTCTGGTTGTTCTTGTCTTTCCTTTTCGGCTTCTTCATCTAATTCATAGACAGGTATCCCCTTCATTCTCCTTCATAAGGTGCATGGAACTTCCAATGGCACCATACTCTTCTCCAAATTGCGGGTGTTCTAAACAGGGCATTGGTTAAGTGTTTGTGCACCCTAGGTATTTGCAATTCCCTCGACTCTTTATGGCGAGTCTCTCTTCAATCATTCTCTCTCCTCCTGGCATTGTCCAATCTTCTTCTTGTACATATTGACTTCCGGTTATCCCCCACTCTTGTTCTTCCACAATTTCAATCCCCCTTACTGGCCAATCCTCTTTTGTTGCGTATCCGAGCATATTGATTCCAACTGGTTCTTCCTTCCTCTCCTTGTATACTTTATGTTTGGATCCATTGATAAGATCTTTTAGCAGAGTTTCATCTAATCTCTCCAATTTGATGGCTCTGTTCTCCCCGATTTCTCGGATTTTAAATGGCCCCAACCACCTCATTTTGAATTTAGCAGGCTTCAATTCGTTACAACCATTATATTTGAGAACTAATTGCCCCAACTAAAAACTTGCCTTTCAAAGGTGCTTGTCGTGCGTATATTATTCGCTTTTGCATTGCCTCGATAGCCCACTGTGTGAATACTTGTCGTTCGTCGAGCTTGTTTAACTATAACAACCGCTCCTTCAAACGCTATGTATTGCCAAGTCTATTTTCCACTGCTATTCGCAAGCTCAGTACCATGTACTCGGTTGGCACTATTGCTTCCTAATCCTACATTAACTGGAATGATGTATGGCCAGTGGTTACCTTGTAGGTCGTACGGTATGCCCATAGTATGGCAGGTAACTTTTCTTCCCAATCCACCTCCTCGATGTCTCACGACTTGTGGATGACAGAGACAAGTACCTTGATGGTGAACTATGCTTGCCTATTTGCTCTTGGGTAGTACGGGTTGGACTGGTTATGAAGGATTTTGAACTCTGTTGTCATCAGTCCAATGACGTGATTGATGAAGTGTCCCCCTCTATCACTGGTGATTTGTATCAAGATGTCATACCTTATCACAATTTGTTCATAGATAAGTCTGGTTGTACTCAGTGCAGTATTATTCGGCAATGCCTGAGCCTTCGCCCACTTTGTTAAGTACTCAGTGGTGAAAACTATATATCTACATCGATGTAATTGACTGACCTTCAGTGGCTCGATGAAGTCCAATCCCCAATGTTTGAACAATTCTTGTGGATGAGATGGAAAGAGTGGCATGAAATCCCTCTCAGAGGTTTGCCGACTCTCTAACATGTGTCGCATCCCACCACCCATTCTCGAGCATCTATATCTACAGTCAGCCACCATAGTCCTGCCAACAAGATTTTTCAAACTATAGCATCTGGTCCAATATGTCCTCCTGCCAATCCTTTGTGTGCCTCCTTCAACATGCCAGGAATTTCTTCCTCCATGACACATCACTACAGTACTTGGTTTGATCCCATCTTGTATAGTAGCCTGTTAATGAGTTAGAAGGTTTTACTCTTGAGCACTAGTTTCCTTCGTTCAGCAAGTGGCATCTCTCTCGAAAATGATGATGTCGACAAGTACTCTCCGATTTTCTCATACCAAGGGGCTAGTGTTACTATTTGAAACAAGTGCACATCTAGGAAGTCTTCATTCACTCCCTCGGGTGGGTCACCAAACCGGATTCTCGATGGCTGGTCAGTGATGACATGACTCTTCTATGGTCGTACTATTATGGTGAATGTAAACTCCTATAGTAGCAAAAGCCATCGGCTTACTCTCCCCTGAATGATGGGTTTGTTGACCGAGTGCATGAGACCCTGATGACCACGTAGAACGTGATCGGAGTCGCCAATAAATAATGTCTGAATTTCTACACCATCTCGAGAGCTTCCCTCTCCATCGTACTGTAATTTTTCTCCATCTTCGATAACAACTGACTAGCAAAGAACACCAAGCGATCCAGCCCTTGTATGTTACTTGCGCTAGTGTCACTCCAATTGCATAAGTTGAAGCATCAACATGCACACGGAAATCTTTGTTCCAATCCGGGTATGCCTAGATCGAAGAGTTGATTAGCCATACTTTTAGTTCTTCTTTTGTCCATTCGAACGGTTGCCCATTCTTGGTGAGTATGTCCAATGGATATGAAACCTAAGCAAAATTCCTAATGAACCTTCTATAGTTCCCGACATTGTAAATGGTAAATTCAATGTATTAACATGAAAGAGATGAAATCTCTTTATAGCGAATTTACAAAGTTTCTAAAAAGAAACTGAAGTAAACAGAAGAAACGATCTAATCTAATATTCTACAATAAAATACAATATATTGACCATTAATTAATAAGCTAAATATTATTTTAATACCCTCCCTTAATGGTCAATCTATCAACTACAACAAGATGCCCCCTAAATTTAACAAACTTATCCGGGCCTCAGAGACTTGGTGAGAATATCAACAGTCTGATCCTCTGTCGACACATACTGCAATACCACTGATCCATCTTCGACAAGCTGGCGGATGAAATAACAATGAAGTTCAACATGCTTTGTCCTTTCATGGAAGACTGGATTTTTGGGGAGTTTCAACACCCCTTGATTGTCACAGTACAAGGGGGAAGGTCCTGCTTGAGACATTTGCATGTCAGAAAGCATCCTTCGAAGCCAAACTGCCTCACAAACTGCATTAACAGTTCCCCGATATTCAGCTTCAGTCGAGAAAAGAGCCACTGCCTGCTGCTTCTTGCTGGTCCATGTAACTACACCTGTACACAAACTGAATACATACCCTAAAGTAGACTTTTTGTCATCAACAGAACCTACCCAATCTAAGTCTATATAACCAATCAGCTTAGCATCTTTGCACCTTCCATACAGAATGCCAAAGTCAGAAGTGCCTTTCACATATCTTAGCACACGCTTCACTGCAACCCAATGTTCAACTTTAGGGACTGTCATGAAGCGAGAGATGTAGCTCACTGCAAAACTGATATCAGGTCTAGAAGTAGAGGTAGATGAGGTTGCCTACTAGTTGCTTGAATGTCAATTCATTTTCCACAGGCAAATCTGATTTTGCTGATAGTTTGAGCCCTTTCTCCATAGGTGTAGAGGCAGGTTTGCAATCATTCATTTTGAACTTATCAAGCAGACTGCGAGCATACTTGGACTGAGAAATAAAGATGCTATCAACTGTCTGCCAAACCTCAACACCGAGACAATAATGAAGAATTCCAAAATCTTTCATGTCAAATGATTGACTGAGATTGTGTTTGATCTCCTCAATCAGATGCCCTGAGCTGTTGGTGACGATAAGGTCATCCACATAGACAACAAGCACCAGAATATCATCACTAGACTGTTTGACATACAAATTTGTATCAGAAGGGCTCCTCTGAAAACCATGATCAACAAGGTACTTATCAATTTTCATGTACCATGCCCATGGAGCCTATTTGAGGCCATAGAGTGCTTTCACGAGTCTGCAAACTTGGTGCTCTTTACGAGGAACCTTGAAATCGGGAGGCTGTGTCATATAGACTTCTTCCCGTAGATCACCATTGACAAACGCACTCTTAATGTCCATTTGATGGACTTTCCAACCAAACTGGGCTATTGTAGCAAGGACAAGCTGAACAGTACTCATTTTGGTTGTAGGAGCAAAAGCCTCCTCATAATCAATGCCCTCTGTCTGTGAGAACCCTTTGGCTACTAATCGAGCCTTGTACTTATCAAGAGTTTCGTCAACCTTGTACTTAACTTTATACACCCATTTGCAGCCAATGGACTTCTTCCTAGGTGGAAGATCAGAAAGGACCCAAGTGTTATACTTCAAAAGGCTATTATGTTCAGCTTCCATAGCCTTTTCCCACTCAGCTACGCAGAGATGCTGTCAAGATTGGCCATAAGATTAAAATTAACAATATTCTGCTACTTGCTCTTCTTCTGAGCAATTCTACCCTCGATCAATTCATCATCATGAAGATCACTAATGGTTTTAGCGTACCATTCAGGCCGGAGGGTAGAAGTACCAATATCTGAAACAGATGGAACAACATCACCAGGTGTGGCTGGTACAGAATCAGTTGGATCAAGATCTAGATTGTCTTGAGGAGGTGCGGGTGGTGGAAAATTTTGTTGAGGTGGCTACTCAACTGCAGAATCCCTCCCATCAGGTGGACTCAAGGGAAGACAAACACCCAATTCAAAATATTTCGAAGGCTATTCCTCAAGATTCACAGAAGTAGAAGATGGAAAGAAAGGCCCAATAGTTTAATCAACCACAACATCACGACTGAAGATTAGACGATCTGAATCTACATCAATCAACTTGTATGCTTTATGATTTTCACTGTAGCCAGTGAACATGAGTTTCTAGCTTTTGGAATCTAGTTTAGTGCGCTTGGCATCCAAAATCCAAACATGGGCAGTAGAGCCAAAAACTTTCAGGTGGTTGATTTTAGGCTTTCTTCCAAACCAGGCTTTCTCAATAGTCATCTTCTTAAACGCATGAGTAGGAGACCGATTTAGAAGATAGACTACAGTATAAACTGCTTCAGCCCAGAATTTCTTAGGAACATGTCTATGCTCCAACATACAATGAGCCATTTCAATAACGTGCGATTTCTACGTTCTACTACACCATTCTACTGAGGGGTGTAAGGTGTGGTAAATTGGCGCTTAATGCCATGACCAACACAGAAAATGGAGAAATCAGTAAAACAAAATTCCCCCCCCCCCATTATCAAACCTAAGAGTAACTATTGGCGAACCAGACTCTTTTTCAACTAAGGCCTTATGCTGCTGAAATATACCAAACACATCAGATTTGTTTTTCAAAAAATACACCCACATTTTTTTGCTGAAATCATCAAAAACTAATAAAAAATACCTGCAACCAATAACTGAAGGAGTATTCATTGGGCCACATAAATCAACGTGAACCAAATGTAATAACTTGGAAGCTCGCCATGAGTCACCATCTGAGAATGGAGTCTGGTGTTGCTTTCCAGCCTGACAAGCTTCGCATACTCCATGATTTTGAGTCTGAATCACTGGTAGCCCACCAACCAGATCATCTTGAGAGAGCTGAGAGAGATAGTGCATATTCAGGTGCCCATAACGTTGATGCCAGAGACTATTGATCGAAGTACTCCTGGCTGCCATAGCGTGCTCTTGAGAATCACCAGAATCAACAAGTCTATATAGACCATGATCCTGAAGTCCCTAAACAATTGTAGTGCAAGTCTCTCTATCAACAATATTACAGGTATGCATGCTGAAAACAATATCCAGTTGAGGAGAGTGAGTCATAATCTGACTAACTGAAAGTAAGTTCAGCTCCA
Organism: Sequoiadendron giganteum; assembly: GCA_007115665.2. NCBI lineage: Eukaryota > Viridiplantae > Streptophyta > Pinopsida > Cupressales > Cupressaceae > Sequoiadendron > Sequoiadendron giganteum. The sequence continues at coordinate 113,047,405 of CM021106.1, read as the reverse complement.
TGCCAGGTACGAATAATACATCGAGAAAAAATAAATTTCTCCCTCCATAAATGAATCTACAAGTTGCCCTTTCCGACAACAATATACTCCTCACCTCCTCCAAAGATAACAGAATCTCTGAATGGCATGTACTCAATGAACCAATCCTGACGATGTGTGAAATGTTGAGAAGCACCTAAATCAATATACATGGCAGAAGATTTAATAGGATTTTAGGGACTCTTGGCCATAAAAGCATAGAACACAAACTCCTTCTGCTCAGTGTGCTCTGCAACATTGGCTTTAGGCTTAGACTCTCCTTGCTTGTTCCGTTCAAAAGCCAAGTGTTTCCGACAATCTTTCTTCATATGACCAAACTTGTGACAATAGTTACACTGAATATTCTTCTTCTTAGAAGAATCTTGAGATTGCGCTTGAGTAGTCTGTTGAGAAGGCTGATTTTTGCCCTTACTCTTTTGAAAGGTCTTGGCAAGAAATGCCTACTCTCTGGAGGACGAACTAGCACCGCTACCGAACTGTTGTTTCCAACGATCCTGCTGCAGAAGTATGGTGCAAAGATTTGAAAACTTCAAATCAACATTAGCTGAAGTAATGTTGAGGGTCTCAATAAAGTGCTCATAAGATTTTCGTAGACTTTTCGGAGTAATGACTAGCATATCTTCTTCCTCCATTTTTCGACCAATAGCCTCTAGCTAATCACGGATATCCTTGATTTTGGTCAAGTGCGCCTCCAAAGTAGTCTTATAATCCATCATGATGGAAAACAGCATGTTCTTTAGAAAGAACACACAGCTCTTGTCGAATGTTTCATGAAGATCTTTCAAAAGATCCCAAATTTCTTTGGTTGATTTGCTAGATGGCACCTAAGGCAGCTGATCATCAGTAACTGATAGTTTAATAAGCATCACGGCTTCCTGATTTCGCTCATCAAACTTTTCCTAATCTTTACCTACCGTTGTAGGGCATGTAGTGTTGCCCCGAACAATTTGATCAAGGCACCGATACTCAAAAATCGTCATCATACGCTGCTTCCAGGTGTTGTGATTGCGACCATTGAACTTTTGGCTGCCCTCTAGCATGATATACGACAAAGAAGTCATTTTGTCTAGACAAAATCTAATTGATTTTTTTTTTTAAACGGCTCAAATCCTGAGGTCACACAAATCCAACACTAAAAAAGATTTGGTTAGAGTTGGTAGAAAATATGCGGATTTGGGAGCAGATTGCATCAAAGGAAAACACGTGCACAAAAACGTCACAGGTCGCAGGCAGATAAAAAACACGTGCAGGTAAAGGTTGAAAAAGCCGCTCCAGAAAACCCACACAGGAACTTTGAATAGGATGCAGAAATCTCTAATCCAAGCAGAGAACGCGTCACAGAATAAAAACTTTCAAACCGGCAAAAACCCGTCACAACATAGCACTACCACAGGATCATGAAGCCATTTTCGAGCAAGGCGCCCAGAAAACAGAGAAAATGCACTAGAAATCGTGTGGGAAGAAGACCTCGCGTGGCCAGAATACAAGGAAAACAACGTCCAAACAAGTTTTAATCACGCGCCAAAAATAGAAGAAAAAACATGCCCAGAAAACATGTCGCGTGGCCTCAAAAAACCATAAAAAAAATGGTGCAATTTGTTCTACACAAAGACCCGCGATTTAGCCCAAGAAAAAATTCGAGAATCTGCCACGAATTTTGCTTCAGGGATTTTTAAAATCTGCTAGAAGGAAATCACGCGATTTCTAAGTGATAAACATAACGAAAAAAATTTCAGCAAAAAAATCGCGAATCCTAGAGAGGGTGATTTTCAAAAAATCCAAAAACAACGAAGAGCCCAAGAAAATTTTCCCGCTCTGATACCATGTAAACGGTAAATTCATTGTACTAACATGAAAGAGATGAAATCTCTTTATAGCAAATTTACAAAGTTTCTAAAAAGAAACTGAAGTAAACAAAAGAAACAATATAATCTAATATTCTACAATAAAATACAATATATTGACCATTAATTAATAAGCTAAATATCATTTTAATAGACATGGCCGAGGAATGATTTTACCCCGGTGATGTTTTGGGGCGGTTCCATCTATATGATCACTCAAATCTTATCTAGGTCGGTCTTCAATCCAGCCTTACAGACTATGTGCCCGAGTAATTTTCCTTGAGGCACCATGAATCAACACTTCTTTGGGTTTAGTGTTAGTCGTGTCGCTTTGCACCGCTCCATGCATTCTTGGAGAGTCTTCAGGTGTGTTTGTTCATCATTTTAGATTGACCAATCATCCAAGAATGCCTTAAAGTTCCCTACCGACATCTTGTCGAATATGTTTAAGATTATCCTTTGGAAAGTCGTCAAAGTGTTGCACAAACGGAATGGCATCCGATTGTATGCATACACTTTGTCTTCAACTACGAATGTTGTCTTCAATTTGTCTTCTTCGGCTATACTTATCTAGTTGTAGCCTGAGAACCCATCCATGAATTGAGTAGATTTCATGGCCTGCCACTTATTCTAGTATTGAGCCAATGAATGGGATCGGGAAGGGATCTTTTATGGTCATAGCATTCAGGGTTCGAAAGTCCACGCATATTCGAATCTATTCAGATTCTTTCTTGAATGATATCACGATTGGTGACACCCAATCACCGACTTCAACTTTGAAGATGATCCCTACTTCTAACATCTTTTCAATCTCTTCTTGTACCTTTCGCCGCATAGTTTTTATTCATTCGATATGGTATCTTCTATACGGGTCGTGCTCCATGTACTAAGGGAATTTTGTAGACACAATTTAAGAGGCACACACTTCAAATCTTTGTACGTCCATGCGAAGGCGTATTTGTACTCTGTGAAGATTTTAAATGTTGTTGCCTTTAACACTAGACTCCAGTCGTCTCCGACCAAAATTTACCTTCTCCCAGATTTACCTTCTCTATGTTCGGATCTACGTACTTGATCATCTTGTCCCTTTCAAAGTTGTGTGCTAGTGTGTCATGGCCACTCCTTTGTATTCTCCGTATTTTGGAGGAAATGTTTGGCTTGTCGATGCCTCGTCTTCTTCTTCTCCTTCAGTTTCTTTAATTTGTAGCATGTTGCAATCTCATTGGAATACTTCATAATCCTACATTTGCCAGTGGAAGAGTCCATTGAGTGAACTTGTCTCCTCCTCCGAGCACTCTTGGAGGTCCAGGATAACTTCATCGTTCAGTTCTATAGTTCCCCTTTCTTCATCCATTCCTAATACTCCTTCAAACTCTAAGTCTGACGATGCTAACTCCTCGTTGACTGCTTGGTTCCTCAATTTGATTACATATTTCCTTCCATTGTTCTCTATAGGCAGTGTGTTTCTTTTCTAATTGTGGTGTGCCTTGGCTACAACCAGCCACCCTCTTTCGAGCAATGCATTGTACACCTTTTTCTACAGTGGAATGACTAAAAAGTTCAACAAGAATGGTTGTGACACGATTGTCACTTTCTGCACCATCAATGTTCCCAACGGCTTGATGCCATGCTAGTCAGCGACCACCAATTGGAATGCATATGGCCAAAGCGTAGGTCTCCCAAGACTCTTCCATGTGTCTTTGGGTAGTCCGTTGACTCCCAATCCTCCATCAATGATCGTGTTTGTTAGATTCTTCCCTCTGATCTCCATTTGCACGATCGTCGATTTCTTCCCAATGTTTATCATCAACAACATTAGATCGATGACTTGTTCACCATCGAGTGGCGGTTCTACTACCATCTCCTTCCTTCAGCCTTCTTGTTGTTATCGTTGTTCATGATCAACTATGTTTGTGATTGCCATTCCTAATTATGGCAAAGTCTAGAGAAGGCCGGTCACTTTGATGGGTACGATGGTTGGCAATACCTATCGTACGATGTTCTTCTTTGACTCCGACCGCCACGAGGTACTCAGAGTCTCCTGCGAGGTTCTTCATTCTTTAGCCATTGCCGGTTCTACCTCTGCTTTGGCTTCCTTCATTCATTGCTTTTTTGTGCGAGGATCTGGGTAGATAGCTTTCTTTGTTTGTGCTCTAGTGATCGCAAGTACCTATTCATCCCAATCCTCCACCTCTATCATACTGATGCCTTTCCGTTTGGGGCAAACCATTTGTGGTCACCCAGCCCACACCATTTGCATAGTCTACCTCTCGTACTTTGATTATTTTCAAATTCCCTCGCAAAGTGACCCCATTCGTTGCACTTCCAACACTATATCATAAGTCTACCTTTGGTGTCGTATTGTATTCTGCTTCTCAGTCCACTATTGTTGCATGTTCTATTGTTACGGTATTCTCTAGGGCATGCATTGGTATTGTTCTAGGGTTTCGGTGGTGTTGTCGGAGGGGTTGCCTGTTCCCCTTGTGCGAAGGGCACTAGCATGCTTCTTGTTTTCAGATTGTATGGACATTCCTTGATGGAATGTCCCATTACTTGGCAGATACCACAGAATAACTTTTTCAGACAATTTGCCTTTGTGTGACCCTCTCCCTTATAGTCAGTGCACAACAACTCTATGCTTTCTCATGTATTCTTCTTCTCATCCTTTAGCTCTTTCATCATTCTCATCATCTCTTTTCTCAATACTTGGACAATCTTTTATTCACCATCGTTGTTGTCGTCTGTACTCTCATCATTGTCTGTCTTCCTCTTTCCTCAGGAAGGTGTCTTGTCTTCGCTTTCTATGTCCATTGCCAATTGTACGCGTCTACGTATAATGATGGAGGTACGACCATCGTTTTCCTTAGCAAAGGGATCAGCCCTTCGATAAACCAACGCTTCTTCAATTTGTCTGCTGGTTGAGTCTCCAATTTTACCAACAACTCCTTGAGCCTACGATTGTAAGCTCATACATTCTCATGTTTTCCCTATTTAGTATTGTATATTTCCGCTACAATTTCGTTATCATCTCTTAGGAGTCTGAATTCTTCTTGGAATGCTCTTCTTAGTGCCTCCCATGTTGCTTTATGTGTTGCGTCTAGTTTTGTGTACCAGTCAATTGCTATACCTCTGAGAGCCACTAGGAATGCTCTCAACCAGTGGTCTTTGTGTTCCTGCCCATTCGCTATCCATACATTTTCACAAGTTTTGCAGTGCCTGACGGGATCCTCCAACCCGTTCCCCATGAATATCGACAATTTTTGCCTTTCAACACTTGAACTGGCTAGTGAAGTTACCATCTTCCTTCCCTAATGTCTTCCTTGTGCGTTGGACCAGATTGGATTGTTTCTCTCGACACGTTCTGGTGCCTCACTTGCACTCACGGCCATGTACAAATCCTCCACACATTCACTCTCAATGTCCTCTGCACTCCGGGTATCCTGGGGGTCACTCCTACACTCCCTCCGTCCGGGGGTCTTCGATTCAAATCCTCCAATTCTCAGTCCCTCTCTAGATATGGATAGTTCTCAGATGTGATGTATACTATTTTCAAGTTCCTTAGTTAATTCATTTTTGGAGTCTTTATATTCTTCTTCGTCTGCTATGGACGATTGCCCAAAAGGGACTTGGTTTGTATATTCAACAAGGTTTTGATTTATTTCAGCAAGGTCTTGGTTTATTTTGACAAGGTCCTAGTTTGTTTCGTCGACGATTTGTTTTAATCTTCTTCGTCGGTCTTCATGTTCTCTTAGTCTTAGTGATCTTCATACCTGTTCTTCGAATGATTCTTGGCTGCTTGGAACTCGGCTCTTATCTTTGTTTGGTCGCACGGGCATTAATTTCGGGGAGTACACCTACGGCTAGTGTCACATTCTTCCTCCTCCCGTTTGTTTCTCTCTTCGTACCGTTGTAGTATTTGTTCCTGCCTTTGCTCTCAATCTTTGTCGGCCCAAAGATCTGGAGTATGATGAAGTGACATGCGAGCAATCTCGACAATCTTTTGAGAAGGCAATCGACCTCTAGGTTGACAGTCAACTCATCTTATCTGTCTTAGTTGGCTTGTATCAGCTCTTCGGCTAGCTGACTCATTACGATGCCATTATCCCATCTATGTGATGTGTACGAGGATTCGTTTTGGCAACGGCACCAAGTGTTTACTCGCTAAGTGACTTAACCGATGAATATAGAGTAAACGGAAGTAAAGAATAATAGTAACAAAAGATAGCAATTACACATGCAATGCACAAAATATTGGATTTGTATTTTCATTCATCAAATGGAAATTCATTACATCACATAGCATCCGTGTTGTCCCCAACAACAAATTAATTGCCAATATACATAGTTGGCCGATGTTGGTTGAGGACACCAACTGTCGGCAACTACCGAGCCAAACTAATCAACTATAGGGGATGAATTTCCCAATTAAAAATTATACTAATTCCTTTTGCTATGCACAAAGTATTATTTATTTATTTAGTTACTATTTGGCCGACTAACATAATTAATTACTTACACAGCCGGCTACAAGGATTGCCTGATTTGGTAAGGTGGGAAATCAAGGTTATATATTCAGTAAAGGAAGGCTACAACCTGGCAGACAATGTTGAAGTTGATAGTCATGAGAATACCGTCTACAAAAGAATTTGGAACTCTTAAGAGTTCACCCAAGGCCAAGGTATTCACTAAGCTTTGCCATTAAATATTGAATCCCAATTGTCAAAGGACAGAAAATTCTTAAAACCATATTGGTGAAATTTTTGTATACCACAGACTGAAGATATAAATCAATTATTACTCCACTTCTCTTTGGTATGCTGCACGGGAAATAAATTCATGAATCAGCTGGAGCATATACATGGTATCCCCAAAAATTCGAAATACTATTTAAGCATGTGAGCAGTACTCTTATCCCACGGACAGTACAGCTTAAAGAAAATGAAGAACCTTGCAAACCAACACAGCTAAAGTTGAAGTAGTATGGACATTGCCTGAAAGCCCGAATATGATTACTAGCAAGTGGCAAAAGAAAATGCAACCAGCTAAATCTCAAATGGGGACATCCTGCTCCGGATATGTGGAATCTACATTTTGAAAAGGCCAAAAACTAAAGCAACAACGTGGAATTGCTTAGAGACTTCATCATCAACCAATCTTTGCCTATGCAAAGGACATTTTGATTCTACTCATAGCTGAGCAGGACTAAGAGAACTTTACAGGGAACTTCAAATTGCCTGGTGGAAAGAAATTAGACCTCTATTCATAAAAGAAGATTCCCAGGTTGCAATCAATACAATTGATGGCAGATCTACCAAGAGTTTTAATCTCTTATGTCTTCTAGTCAAGCCACTGGACACTCTTTCCACTTTCAATTTTATATCAGTTTAGATCAATCTATAACAAGTAGAATAACACCTCGTATACAATACCCAATTTGGAGCTGCAAAAACACAAAATATAAATTGACTCACAGGATGGGCATGAATTTCTGGACAATAATTATGCAAGAATGAATCCCCAATGGAGAGGCATAACTCACTACTAAGGCACATTCTAAACAAAACCTGTCAGATGTATTAAAATATTAATTGCAATAGTTAATGGTCATCTTAGCTTTAGTTAGTCGTTAGTCTCCTTTTACTTAACTTAGTTAGCTTTTAGTAACATTTGTTTACGCTTTAGTTTGCTTCAGTTACCTATTGTTTCTTTTTAGAAACATCGTCTTGTAATTTTCTTTATAAGGAGTATTCCTTTCTTTTTGTAAACATAGAATAACGAATATCGAATATCAATTATCTTTTCATGGTATCAAAGCTTAGGCTCGAACTTTTTTGCTGAATTTTTTAGTAATAAAAATTTGTTGTTTTCCTATGGAATTTTTAGAAAATTCTTAGATGTTTTTGACGGATTTCTTTATAAAAATTCATAAAGTTTTTTTTTTAGCTGATTTTTTTTTAAATAAAAATCGAAGAAATTTTTAAGAATTTTTGTGAGCTGATTTTTCTAAAAATCGAGGGTTTCTTCCGTGTTGAAGATTCAAGTTTTTTTCAAAGATTTTTGAGGGTCTTCTAAAGCGGATTTCATGAAGATTTTTTGAGGGTTTCGAGCAAATTTGCGGATTTTTCTAGGTCGGAGGGAAATCGCACGATTTTTTCCTATTTGTGCACGTTTTATTCTAGAAGTTTCATTTATTTTGGTCTAGTAAAATCGCGTCAAATTCCTCTCTAAAGAAGATCACGTTTGTTCCCTGGGTGATTTATCACATGATTTTTGGGCGTTGTGCTAAGGGTTTTGGCACACAATTTTTTGAAGACTCGCCTAGCTTTTTCGAGGGTTTTCTCTACATATCACGTGAAGTTTTTTTCTGTCGTTTCTGAAGTGAAAAATCGTGCAGTTTCGTGTCTGTTCTTGGCCGAGCAACCTGGTGATTCTTCCTCCAGTGCGCACGTATTTTTTATCCTTTTTTCTGCATAAATTGTCTCTTTGAAAATCGTGTTTTTTTGCAATTTTTGGGCGCGCGATTTATTTCTAGCATTTGTTTTTTGATGATCGTGGCTTTCTGAAGATCGTGGGCTTGCATCTTGAATTTGTGCCAAGTCTAGGCGAATTTTTGCTCAAACTCGTGAGCCTCTTCTCTTCAAGGGTTTTTGGTGTCTCCACAATTTTTGGGCGTTGTGCTAAGGGTTTTAGCGCACAATTTTTTGAAGACTCGCCTAGCTTTTTCGAGGGTTTTTTCTACATATCACATGAAGTTTTTTTTCTGTTGTTTCTGAAGTGAAAAATCGTGCGGTTTCGTGTCTATTCTTGGCCGAGCAACCTGGTGATTCTTCCTCCAATGCACACGTATTTTTTCTCCTTTTTTTTGCATAGATTGTCTCTTTGAAAATCGTGTTTTTTTTGCAATTTTTGGGCGCGCGATTTATTTCTGGCATTTGTTTTTTGATGATCGCGGCTTTCTGAAGATCGTGGACTTGCATCTTGAATTCGTGCCAAGTCTGGGCAAATTTTTGCTCAAACTCGTGAGACTCTTCTCTTCAAGGGTTTTTGGTGTCTCCACAATTTTTGGGCGTTGTGGTAAGGGTTTTGGCGCACAATTTTTTGAAGACTCGCCTAACTTTTTCGAGGGTTTTTTCTACATATCACATGAAGTTTTTTTTCTGTCGTTTCAGAAGAGAAAAATCGTGCGGTTTCGTGTCTGTTCTTGGCCGAGCAACCTGGTGATTCTTCCTCCAGTGCACACGTATTTTTTCTACTTTTTTTTGCATAGATTGTCTCTTTGAAAATCGTGTTTTTTTTGCAATTTTTGGGCAAGCGACTTATTTCTAGCATTTGTTTTTTGATGATCGCGGCTTTCTGAAGATCATGGGCTTGCATCTTGAATTCGTGCCAAGTCTGGGGAATTTTTGCTCAAACTCGTGAGCCTCTTCTCTTCAAGGGTTTTTGGTGTCTCCACGTAGTTAATTATTTGAGTTAATTAAGGGTTTCTGGTGCCCTCTTTTATGAGCTGTGACCCTAGTTTTTGTACCTATTTTGACGAGATTTTCTAAAGATTCGTGGGTTTTCTACTATTCGAGATTTTTCCAGCTAAGGTTTTGTTGATGAACACAAAAAAAAAGAATTTCAAAGCTTTTTGACAATTTTTTCTGAAAAACATTTGTCCCTGTGCCAGTGCCAGTTTTTTGACAAGATTTTTTCTGGTTGAAAAATAAAAATTCATTCAAAGAGTTTTTCAAAAAAAATCTGAAAAAAATTTACAAGTGTTTCTTGAAGAAGAGTTTTTTTTTTTTGTAAAATCTTACTTTTCAAAGTTTTTGAAGGTTTTTATGAAAAAACTTACTATTTTTTAGCCTCATTTTTAGACGATTTTGAAAAATCATGAGTTGTGCCAGCTGATTGTCCAAAGTTTGTGCCAACTGATCACAAACTTACCTCATTTTTCGTGCTTTTGGAAAACAGGAGGGATGGTGTCTTTGTCCAATGTCGTGTTGGAAAATGCGCAAAGGTTCAATGGAAAGAATTACAACACGTGGAAGCAGAGGATGCTTACCATCTTTGAGTACCAGTTTCTAGATGCGTTTGTTCTATGTACAAAAGTTCGTCCCACAGCTGCGATGAAAGATCAATACGAATATGATGGAGTTAAAAGGGAGGCAGTTATACTTCTAAAATTATCTGTCACTGATGAGATGTTACCAGAAATACCATCTGGTAAGTTTGTTGCGTAGATCTGGAAGCATTTGAAAGATCTTCATGAGACCTCAGACAAGGGTAGCGCTTTCTTCCTGAAGAATATGTTGTTTTCCATTATGATGGATGACTAAGTGTCTTTGCAGGAGCACTTGATGAAAATCAAAGATATTCACAATGAACTAGAGACCATTGGTCGCAAGATGGAAGAAGAGGATATGGTGGTGATCACGTTGAAAAGTTTGCCACATTCCTACAAGCACTTCATCGAAACTCTCAACATTACATCCAGCAATGTTGACTTGAAGTTTGATGAGTTGTGCAACAAGCTCTTGCAGCAGGATAGGTGGAGGACGCAGTTTGGGAGCAGCAGTGAGTCTCCTAGTGTTGAACAAGCATTTACTACCAAGGACATTGGCAAAGGCAAGTCCACTCAGCAGAAAGGATGAGGCAATTTGGAGGAGGGCTCCAAGAAGTCTATTACTTGCCATTACTCTAGGAAGATTGGTCATATTCAAAAGTATTGCAGAAAGCGATTGGCTGATAAAAAGTCCAACCAGGAAGAGTCTCAACAGAGTGCTCAAGTAGCAGAGTATACTAAGCAGAAGGAGTCTGCATATTATGCATTTCGATGACCAAAGCACCATCAAAATATGGGTAGACTTAGTTTATGTTTGTAGGATGACCATTAAGGGAGGGTTTTAAAATATTAATTGTAATAGCTAATAGTCATCTTAGCTTTAGTTAACTTAGCTTTTAGTAACTTCTATTTACGCTTAAGTTTGTATTAGCATCTTTCAATTAATTGATTTAGTTTGCTTCAGTTAACAATTGTTTCTTTTTAGAAACATCGTCTTGTAATTTTCTTTATAAGGAGTATTCCTCTCCTTTTGTAAACACAAAATAACAAATATCGAATATCAATTATCATTTGAAGATGAGCATTGAAAACTGATTCCAGGAAAGAACAGTTTAAGATTAATAAAGGGGCCTTGGATGCAAGTGATGCAGACGATTGGTTGGTTATTATGGAATATGGTGATAAAACTCCATTCTTGACAGCACAAGTGACATATTAGAGACTCCTCAACCACAATTTTGGTACTCATAACATCCAACAGGAAAGTTAAATTTGAGTATCTTTGGTCCCATAGATTTGATTAAGCATGTTAAGTCCCACCACTGTGACATGGATACCAAGTACAATCTTGATCATTAGAGGCATGGAAAATACAAATCCTCACAAGGCAAGCAAGGAATATGGTCAATTGTCCAGTTAAATCATTAATTACAGCAATTTTTTTCTGGAAAGTCAATACAATGGCTCCTGGCTGTCAAAAATATCTGTATTTCTTGGCAAAAAAAATTACAGTATGCTTATTTATGCTTTATTTTCAGTATAAAGGTTATTTCTGGGCTGATTCCGACTGATTCTTCAGAGCCAAATTATGTGCCACTGTCGGTCAAAATAAACTTTCTTTTTATCCAATCAAAAAGAAGAGACAAAAACATATTTTGAGGAAAGTTGCACCAGAAAAAAAATTCACTCCATATTAACATCAAAACCTAGCTATTCAAACACATGAAAGAGGGGAGTCCATGGAATACCGTAAGCTGGCATGAAACATTTTTGTCTAGCAAGTTGTTCAGCCTCTCAAAAAGTTCTCGAGCTGCTTTGTTTGTGAATGTTATGCACTATACAAAACATATTAAGAGTTAAAATGCAAGCTTTTAACTCAAATAAAGCATACTTCATCAAAAAAGCAAGATGTTGTGAATCAATGGCATGGATTGAATATTCACAAATAAATTTAAGTACCATACAAATCTACTTTTCACCTTAATTGGGAGTAAACTACAATAATGAGTATAAATCTCAAGTCTATCCTTCCATTCATGACCAACAAAAACATAGGAATTTGATAAAGCAGTATTGAAACTATGCCAAAAAAGCACTGTTTAAATTATAAAGTGTATTATAACAACAAAATATCCTGCACCAACAACCAATAGATTAAGATATCCTTGAAGAGAGAGAAAGAGAGAGAGAGAGAGACTCCATTGGAGCAATGAAGTATAATACAAATAAAAACCCAAAATACCTATTGAGGAGACTGTTTTTAGAGAAGAACCATGGGGGAGTGTATCTTGTCACTCATGAGGTGGAGGCAATGGCAATGGGGTATGAGGAAAGGAGATGGAAAAATAGGATGACGGGTGTTACCACCTTTGGTTCTGGTAGCATGGCTGCAGCAGCTTCGATGACATAAACAAAGTGTACTTGCAAAGCCCACCAAGGAGTAACCGATGTTGGCATAACCTCTCAACCTTAGTTTAGGTTATGTTTTTTCATGCCATGGTTATGCAAATCCATTATATTTTGTAAAACTAATGTTAATATGTAAATGGTTTATTTTTCTTTCTATCTCAAACTGCTTTGTTTACTTATTCTTTTATGTATACTTGTTATGCTAACAAAGTAGAATGTATTCGATTAGTTTTCTACATCTCTTAAGTTGTTTTTGAAGTGGACTACATGTTTTTTAAATCGCTAAAATTTCTTATATATTATGTTTTTTTTTTCACAATTGTCAGGTTTTGTAAAGCTTTCTCTGCATATTTCTGCCAAATCTGAGACTGGTTCAAAATCAGCCTGCCAAGTCCAAATCATGGTACTAGTTTGATCCCCAAATCTCAACCAGCTTATCCACGACGTGCAAATATAGCTAAGTCACAATGTGAAACAAGTGAGATGGAGCTGATTGTGGTATCCCACCTTGGACAATGAGCATCTTAAGCTATCCTCTTGACACTAATGGCTATGTTCAACATATCATAGCACCTAAATATAAAGAATGATGAAGTAGCCATCAACAAACAGACTGGTTTATTACAAGTTATCTTGTTTAGTTCACCTATGAAGAGCAATAAATATTTATGGTACTAAATTGTATTGTATTTTTCCAATTCCAATATTGCATAAGTGGGCCAACCTTCCTTGGAGAGTCACCTCCCTTGGGTGAAGAGACACTTTAGTGAGTATAAAAAGAAGTTCAAGGTAGAGGCAAAATCAATCAATTCAAGGAATATTTTTCATATGAAAAGCAGAAACAAAAAGATATTTGAGCAGATTTATGAAAAATATGTGAGCAGATTTATGAGAGGTATTTAGCATAAATTTGTGAGAGAAATAAAAGCAAGATCATGATGTTTCTACGAGCAGAAATATTGAAGACTATAGTGCAGATTTATGAGTGAGTGTATTGCAGATTTGTAAGCAGTTGTTAAGGGCAGATCTAAGAGGAAATTGCAAACAAATTATCATATTATTCACTTGGAAGTTGGAGCCTCCTAATTGAGAAGATCGAGAGATTGGTGTTCTTATTAGAAGAGATTGTTGTCTCTTGCTGGGTTGGTGCTCAGTGTTGGGGATTGGAGTCTCCAATGGATTGGTGCCTACGAAATTTGTAAGAAGATTTATACAAGCAATATCTTGCTGTGGTTTTCTCCCGTAAGCATTTTCACGTAAAATTGTGCGTCTCTTATGTGTGTTCTTAATTGCTAGATCTTGCATATATGGTATTGCTATGGATAATTAAGGTTTGAGGTAATATTGTTGTGTTTGATTAAGTTGAGAAAATATAAGTTTGACCTATATTGATTCACCCCTCCCCCCAATATAAGTGTGTGTTTCATCAATTGGTATCAGAGCAGGTTCCTACGGAAGTAGCCTAACTACTTGAAAATAGACCTTGGAAGCACACATGCCCGAAGAATATGGATTTTCCTCAAACAGGGCGCAACTATTTGATGGAACGAATTATGCCTTTTGGAGTATAAGGATGGAGACTTATTTAGATGCTCTAGGATATGATATTTGGTGATCCGTTTAAGTTGGTTATACTCCTCCTACAACCTCGATAACGGATCAAGCTGAAAAGAAGGTGAGCGAGAACAATACCAAGGCCAAAAATGCAATCTTGTGTAGATTGTCCGAATCGGAGTTTGTGAAGATCATGCACTCCAAATCGGCCAAGGGCATGTGGGATAAATTGAAAAATATATATGAAGGAGATAACAAGGTTAAGAAGGCCAAGCTTCAAACCCACGGGAGACAATTAGAGAATTTGAAGATAAAGGATGAAGAAAATATCGCTGCCTATCTACTTCGCATGGATGAAATCATCAACATTATCCATGGTCTTCGAGAAAAGGTTGAGGATGCAATAATTGTGCAAAAGATTTTAAGATCTCTCCCATTGAAATGTGATGCGGAAGTTTCTATCACCAAGAAAATGAAAGATCTAGACACCTTGACAATGGATGAGTTGCATGGGATCCTCACGGCATATGAAATGAGGATAGAGAAGGAGAAGCCATCAAAATAGGAAGCAACTTTCAAAGCATCCAAGAAGATGAAGAACAAAGGATACGAATCAAGTGAAAGTTCAAGTGATGAAGAGGAAGCTCACTTTGTGAGGAAGCACAAGAAAGGATCCAGTAAACACAAAGGTAAGTATGCTCTTTGTTTACTCAATGGGATAGATTCAACATACTACGAGAGTAAACAGAATTAAACTCACAGAACATAGAACATGTACAAAAATCATTCACGAACACATAGTGCACAGAATAAGATGTTGCATTCATTCATCAATTATCGGCAAGTACAATAGCATAATGTCATCATCATAATATCGTTGTAATATCCCGACTAAAATGAACCAAGTACATATAGTCGCTGTCGGTGGTTGAGAAACCAACTGTCGTGACTCTTCGTTTCAGTTAATCCAACTAATCGAGGACTTAGTTTCCCAAAACAACATGTAACATAAAGTGTATGAAATATTTGCTCTCTAAATATAGTTTTATGTAATTACAACCGACTACGGCCGACTATGACCAACTATGACCAACTACACTCTTAAATGTTTCAATTGTAGTGATTTAGGTCATTTTGCTTCCAAATGTCCAGAAGCCGAGAGTGAGAATAGTGAAGAGGAAGAAAAATACAGAATAAAGAAAGGAAGGAAATATCGCTATAACAAGAAAAAGAGCACACAAGGCAAGTATGAGAAAAAGACCTTTTGAAGGCATAAATACAGTCTTTACATTCAATAAGCAAGTAGCTCGTCTGAAAAAAATAGTGGAAGCTTCTTCGATTGGGATAGAGAAGAAATACTCTTCATGGCGATAGAAGCAAAGGATGGTGATGACAAAATAAAAGGATATTTAAAGGAAGAACATACTGAAGATGATGAAGAAGAGAATCTTGAGAAGGAACTCCATTTTGCCTATCATAAGATCAAGAAGCTCAAGAAGAGAAATTCGAGGCTAAAGTCACAACTTCAAGAGGATAGCGAAACTAAGGTGAAACCATCTCAAAGTCTTGAAGAATCAGAAAAGATGATCACAGATTTAAAGATTCAAATTGAGGAAGCAAAGCGAATTAACGAAGTTGTAAGAGATCAGCTAAAGGCAAAGGAACTGGAGTGTGAGAAATCGGATCTTGAAGTTGTTTCCTTGAGAAAGGAGTTGGAGAAATTAATTGATCAATCAAATTGAAGTATGAAGTTCGAAAAGAGCTCTAAAATTTTGGAGGATATTATCAACTCCTAAAGATTGCCTTTCATCAAGAAAGGTCTTGGTTTTGAAGAAAATCAGAAACCCATCAAGGAAGGCTCAAGCTCTAAGGGTACAAAGTTACCAAAGAAAACAAATAAGGA
This sequence comes from Sequoiadendron giganteum, assembly GCA_007115665.2. Taxonomy (NCBI): domain Eukaryota; kingdom Viridiplantae; phylum Streptophyta; class Pinopsida; order Cupressales; family Cupressaceae; genus Sequoiadendron; species Sequoiadendron giganteum. The sequence continues at coordinate 113,031,609 of CM021106.1, read as the reverse complement.
GAAGTCCAAAAAGTTATGCAAATGTGCTCAAAGGATCCATCAATGGTGATAGTTCCAAGAATAGAGAGAGTAATACTACTCAGAAAATCAGTATTCCTCACAAAGGCAACAATGAAGATTTCAGAAGACCATTTCATCAAAGGCAAGCACAAATAAACAGGTTTCAGCATTCCATTTATGGTTATTGTTTCTTTTGCAATAAATTTGGGCATAAGGCAGCGGATTGTATAGTTCATGCAAGGAGGGATTTCAATTTATTAAAGAGGAACTATAATCCATTTGCTCCTTTAATGGACTACAACATCATGTGCTACAAGTGCAATCATTTTGGTCATACAGCACTTCCTATAGAAGTGATTTTGTTGTACCTCCGAAACAAAACAAGGAGGATGTTCATGACAAGCCAATAGAGGAATCTACAAAAGTTTGGAAGAAAAGGCAGTATCATGAAATGACGGAGAAATCCATGCTAGTACAAGCAGCCTTCCATGTGCAAAATGAAGGAAATCAATGGTATGGCGACAATGGGTGCTCAAGCCACATGACATGGGATAAAAGCAAGTTCCTCACTTTGAAGGAAATAAATGGAGGCATCGTTAAGTTTGGAGATAATGCTATTAAGTTTGGAGATAATGCTACAGCAAGAATAACAAGAAAAGGCACCTTTAGTTTTGACAACGAAAAAACAAGGACTGAAAATGTATTATATGTCAAAGGATTATAGCATAACCTTCTAAGTGTGAGTCAATTGTGTGATCAAGGGCACACTCTCACATTTCATCCTAGTGGTTGTGAAATTAGAAAGACGAGAACAAGGAAACTTGTTGCAGATGCTAGTAGAACTGCAAACAATCTCTATATTCTTAGTGAGGTCAAAGGAGAAAAATGTTACATGTCACAAGAAGATGAGAGCTGGTTATGGCACAAAATGATGGGGCATTTGAACTTTGATAACGTTGTGAAGATTAGCAATAAGCAAACCATAAGAGACATGCCGAAGATAACAAAGCCGCCTAATATTATCTACAAATAGGGCCAGTTTAGAAAACAAACAAGGTCAAATTTCAAATCAAAGGAGTACTCTACATCAAAGCCGTTGGAACTTATACATATTGACTTGTGTGGGCCAACAAGGACAAAAGGCTTACAAGGTGAGAGCTATTTTATGTTATTAATAGATAATTATTCTAGGATGACTTGGATTACCTTACTAAAAGAAAAATCGGAAGCTTTTGAGAAATTTAAGACATTTAAAGCTTTGGTAGAGAATGAAACTGGATTAAGAATCAAATGCCTAAGATCTAATAGAGTTGGAGAATTCACCTGAAATGAGTTTGAAGAATTTTGTTAACAACATGGAATAAGAAGACACTATTCAGTCGCAAGAACTCGACAACAAAATGGAGTTGTTGAGAGGAAAAATAGAACAGTTCAAGGAATTGCAAGAGCCATGTTAAATGAATCCAAGCTTATTGACACAATTCGGAGAGAAGAGGTGCATACGACAATCTACGTTCTAAACCGAGCACAAATCAAGGTGAACAATAGAAAAACTCCATACAAACTTTGGAAGGGAAGGCCTGTATCAATGAAGTACTTTAAAGTATTCGAGAGCAAATGTTATATCAAGCGAGATCATGAAGACTTGGGAAAATTTGATTCTTGGTGTGATGAGGGTATCTTCCATAGATACCCTACAAGAAGCAAGGCCTATAGATGCTATAACAAAAGACTACACAAAGTTATTGAAAGTGAAAATGTCACAATTGATGAAGAAAGGCATCAAAAGAAAATAGCACAAAAAGTTGACTATCAAAAGGAAGATAGTGTCAAAGAAGAAGTAGAGGAAGCAGTGGAAAATCAAGAAGTTGAACAAAGAAATCCAAAAACACCATCAATAGCACCACCCAAGACACCATCTAGATTCGTTCAAAAACATCAACAAGAAAATCTAATCATTGCAGACAAAGATAAAGAAATTCAAACAAGGAGGAGAATAGCCAGTGCATCAAAACATGCAAATTTATGTTTGCTCTCTAAAGTGGAACCTGGGAGATCTAAAGAAGCCAGAGAAGATAAGTACTAGGTAAAAACCATGGAAGAAGAGTTGGATCAAATATGGAAAAATGAAACTTGGGTACTTGTCCCAAGACCTAAGGATATGAATGTCATTGGCACTAAATGGGTTATCAAGAACAAATTGAATGAGGATGGCCAAGTTGTCAAGAACAAAGCAGAGCTTGTATGCAAGGGTTATGCTCAAGTTGAGGGGATTGATGTCAAAGAAACAATTGCCACTATTGCTCGTCTTGAGACTATAAGGATGTTTTTAGCCCTTGCCAATTTCAAGAATTTCAAAGTCTACCAAATGGATGTGAAATCAACGTTTCCAAATGGAAACTTGGAGAAAGAGGTGTATATTGAACAGCCTGGTGGTTTCATTATATCAAAAAATCGGGATTGTATTTGAAAACTAAAGCAAGCACATTATGGGTTGAAACAAGCCCCCAGGGCTTGGTACTCAAGACTAGACAAGTTCTTACAACAGCAAGGTTTCAAAAGGGGTATTTTGGATAGTAATCTCTATATCAAGAACGAAGGGGATGACCTCTTGATTGTTGTGGTCTACGTGGATCAAAGTTTGAAAACTCAGACTCGGCAGCCCAAAATAGGACTCAGACTCGGGACTCGAGACTTGGGACTCGACACGGACTTGGCAAAAAACCAGTGTTCCACGGCATTTCGGGGACGGGGACGACATGGGATGTGTTTCGGGGATGGGGGACGGGAGGTCTAAATTTGGGGGCAGCGAGGGGACGGCGGGGGGACAACGGCGGAGGGGTGGCAAGGTGCTAAAACACATATAGTACTTGAAAAAATAGTTATAAAAAGATGTATAAGTATAAGAATTATACATCTTGGAGACAACTAGGAGTCCCCTAGACGTGTTGAGGACACCCCAACATCCTTGAAGTCCTAGCAACGTCTTGGAGACAGCGAAACTGGTGGTAGAATGGTGGCATTGGTGGTGGTTTGGTGGGGGGACATCCCCCCCAAGTCCCCAAGTCTCCTAAACGTCCCCGTCTAGGAAACGCGGGGTTTTTTGGGGGGGACACCTCCCCGTGGAACACTGCAAAAAACTCAACTAGGACTCAACAAAAAAACACTAGGAGTAAAATGAAAGAAAAAAAGAGGTTTTAAAACCTCATTCTTCACCTATAGTTGCTGGCGCAAGTTCAGGCACGGGACTTGGAAGTCCGAGCCCAAGACTCAACTCGACAAGATCTGGGACTCGCGAGTCCGCCGAGTCCGTGGCAAGTCAAGCCAAGTTTTCAAACTATGACGTGGATGATATAAATTTTGGAGGTAGTGTTGACGTGTTTTTTATGACAACACCAACACAAAATAAAAATGTCCAACAGTCACTCTATTCTCTCTTGATCAAAGTGTTCCGCATGCTAAGATTGCGTGAAAGTTCATGCGTTCGACTCCAAGGTTCCTTTAATGCGAATAGACTCAGTTGGTTGATGTGAATATGCTAGGTATTCCAAGGGGACTTACGTAATCGTTCAACCTTATATGTTCAAGCAAGTGAAGGATTTTGACTATGATGCTCTGGTATTTGAATGGATCGGGAAATGCTGATTTTAAAGGAGGTAGGGATAGGAATTCTACAATCTACTTCTACGGGTAGAATGCAAGGATTAGCTTTGACAGTCTTCAAACCAAACTTCGTTTCGTCTCCCCTTCGGACAACTCTGACAAAGCTGGTGCAATCTTCAAAGGATGGATGAGATTTCAAACTAAGATTCACCATGCACACCCCTCCACAACGAAGCAAGTGGGCACATTGAACACAATCGAAGTTAAGTGCTGATATTCCAGTCGACCACGCAGGAGCAGACTTACCGTCAGCAAGTTCGCCAGTGGTATGGATACAGGAAGATATGCCCAAACTAATGTCACATTCCACAATTAACTCTACTTGCATGAAAACAAATCTGCTTTACTCTACTCTATTCGAATTGGAAAGACGAAAAGATCTCGTCAACTGCCCATAACACAAAATGAAGTCACCAATCAATGAAATCTTTATATCATGAGAGTCTTCCACAACAATCTTTTGCAAAAACTTTCAAAGGGAAAGTCTTTCTTTCCTTTCCAACTAAGCTACCTCCTAGCTCTACTTAAATCAATCTCTATCTCTAGCTAGCTCTGGTCTATCTCTGATTCTAATTCTAACTGTTTACAAATGAGGGGGGATGCCCCTTTTATAATGAGTCCAATTAGTGGACGGTTCAGATCTGATTACAATAAAGGGCTCAGATTGAGCCACCCATGCCCTAATTAGGGTTTCTGCCCTAAAAACCACCACCGAGAGGAGTGGGGCAATGAATGCGCCCTCCACTCTTCATCAATGCACCACATCATCAGTGCCCAATCCATGTAATCCTTTCCTTCCAACACCAAGTTGACAAAATAGAACATCCAAGGTTCAAAGATGAACGCTTGGGGGCATCCTCCAACTCTGCTCAGCATCATAATGAGATCACCAAACTCCTGTCTCAAGTCCTCTGAGACTATCTGCTTGGGCAATTTAGTGCGAGTTGGCTTGGGTTTAATCATCCACCTAGTGTTTATCAAATCAGCACACTGGTCTATGGTGGATGAGTACATCTTTCCAGCTCTCTCTTTCGTCTTGTAGATCATCTTCTCATGAACTGGAATCCCGAATGCCTCTCTGATTGCTTCAAGTGTCAGGTTGGCCAGCACCTTGCCATCTGGCGAAGTGACCATCCTCTGTTCTGCATTGTAGTGGTAGGCGCACTCCATGATGAGCTCTGGACATCGGATAGCTGGCGGAAAGTTGGCAGCTGCATACAATCCACTTCTGACAATACTGTGCGAAGTCACTGACGGGTGATGGCCTCCAATCCCCAATATCCTTCTTTTGAATGCTTCCATGTTGAATGAGCCTAAGTTCGTGTCAGCTAGCCTACCGAGCTTGGATGAAAATTTGGATTCTGGCAAGAATGACTTGCCCAATTTCTTGATCACAGCTTGTCTGGACTCGGTGTGGTTGTTTCTGCCTGCAGCTCTTCTGCTTGATTCGGCCATTCTGCAAAAAGGCAAGAGATTCATTTAGAAAACAAGATTTTATAAAACAATATAATAACCATCATTGAGGGTGTCAGCAGATTTTTATTTTAAATGACAAAGGCTGCAACACTTCTCGACGTTTCCAACGGCAAACCTCAACTATCTTGTTTACTTCAGTTGTAAAATTTTTTGTATTTGCAACAACTCTTGAGACTTCCTTCAAATTCGTACTTCACTTCTAGAAGAAATGTACTTTCAGCAACTTGTAAATGTTTTCACGAATGTGAACTTTCAGCAACTGCAACCCTCTTAACTTCAGACTTCTCAGCAATCGGATGAAGCTTCTTCACAAAGTCGGATCTTCTCAGCAATTGCGGGAACTAAGGAATTCGCACCTCTCAGCAATTTGAGACTTCAGCAAGCTAGGTCGCACATCTTCGGCAACTTCACTCTTTTCAGCAAATTCGAAATTAGCAACCTCCAGCTCTCTCAGAAATTCGAAACTTAGCAACTTGTATTTCAGCAACCTCCAGCTCCTCAGAGATTCACAACTTTCACTTAGCCAATATTTTTGCATTCAGCAACTGGTGAGAGGAATGAAGAGGATTTGAAAATCTTATAGCCTGGTCGAATTCCTGCAGAGCCTTTACTTAGCAAATTTTCGAATTCATTTTCCCTCTCTTTTCTCCGTTGTAACACTTGTCGTCTGAAGCATCGGAATCTCGAACTTCTAGAATCACGAATTCATCATCCCTGCACAGGCCTGCCTCATTGCATTTGATTTTAAAATATTAAATCATTCATTCCCTTGAACAATTTCGAATTGTTTAGCTAAGGCATTTCATCTCATTTTATCCTTGGCAAAATTATCAAGTTCAAGCTTCTTAGCGAAATTCCTCATCCATTTTATTCGTTTGCCTTAGAGAAATTTCTCAAATTTGCCTTAGGAATTTTATTTAAAATAGGCACTGGGAAAAATATCCATCGAAACGATGTGGACATGGCGTGGAGTAAGCTTGAATCACCTCTGGTTGCGAATGTTTAATACCCAGAAGTGAAACTCTTCCAGAATCCATCGTTTTCATGTGTATCCGGATGAAGGGGTTCTTTTAATTTTTATTATTTAAAAATAATAAAAATGGCTAATGTTTATTTCTTCCCCTCCGGATGTCTTCCACTCCTGTAATTTCCCATTTCTTGGCCTTGGCAAATTCCCTTGATTTTTCTCTGAAGAATTTTCCCTCTGAAGGTTTTTTTTGTAACTCTGAAAATTCTAGCATCATCCTCTAGACGTACTCTTCATTTTCTCCTTTTAGAAAATGCCTTAAGAATTATTTTAAAATTTAAATTTCATCATCTACCCTCTGAAGGGCGTATTTGGCATGCCATTCTTCCATTCCATTCCTTAGGCAATTCTACGCCTAGACTCTCCTCTCATACTTAGCAATTTTCATTCTTCAAGTCCCCACACACTAGGCGCATTTCACATAATGAAGAGGAAAATACTTGACCCTTAGTCTTTTAAGATCATGCCACCTTTAGCATTTCTTTCCTCCTTGGCACATGGTGACCCTTCGTCTTCCCTGAGCGCATTTCACATAGTGGACTTCCACTTTCTAGCGTATTTCACATGTTGAGGAGAAAACTTCCTTTACCATTGCCGCTTTTCTCTTTGTGTGAGAGAATTTACTCAATGTTTAGCACACTTCTTCAAACTCTCTAACGTTTTTACTTTTCACCTTTTACCTTTATCTTTTGCCATGTTACCTTAAGCGCATTTGCCATAGGGAAGGGGGACTTCTTGAGCACATTTCACCATGTGAGAGGGAAATCCCACGCCTTAGGTGACCTTTCACCTTCCTCTAGCGCATATAAGCATGTAGACTTCCATGTTGGGCGCATATTGAGGTGTGAGAAGAAATTCCGGCCATGGTGACTCTTCACCTCCCTTGGGCGCATCTGACCCATGGTACTTCCTTGCCTTAGGCGCATATGCTAGTGTTAGAAGGAAAATTCCACGCCTATCAAGTGGCTCTTCATCTCCCTTAGGCGCATATGAGGGTGTTGACTTCCATGTTGGGCGCATTTCATACATGCAAAGGAAAGCGCCTCTATCTAGTGACCCTTCATCTCCCTTAGGCGCATTTTGGCTAGGCAACCTCCATTTCCAAGCGCATTTCACAGTGTTAGAAGGAATTCTGCCTGTATGGTGACTCTTCACCTCCCTTGAGCGCATTTCACATAGTGGACTTCCACTTTCTAGCGTATTTGAGGGTGCCTCAAGGAATTTTCATGCCTTAGGAATTTTATCATGCCCTTTTGGTGACCTTTCACCTTCCTCTAGCGCATCTAGGGGGTATGAGGAGGAAACTTCATGCCTTAGAAGAATTTCTATGTCTCTGCCATGTGGGTGCATTTGACCTCTGTTCAGAAAATCTTGCACTTGGAGATTTTCATGCCCTTTTTATCTTCCTGCCGCATATAAGCATGTGTTTCTATGCTAGTTGCCTCTTATGAATTTCCAACGCCATTTATGCCTTGGCTTTCTATTTTTAGTAAACTCGGAGAAGTTAGGGTTTATTTGTATTTCACCCTGTTCTGAACTGGAAGTGGGGTGGCTGTGCCTTCACTGACTTTTGTCACCTTGTTCATACCTCATCTGGCACAATACATACTAGTTTTAGCCACTTACTATTTTTAGCAACCCTAGAATTGATCAACTTGTGTATCTTCGTTTGCTTTGAAATTTGCTCCACTCGTTCTTGATGCTGTAAGAGACCTGTTCACACCTTGCTTCTGGTGATGACGTGCTATTTTTAGCCACCTGCTATTTATAGTAAGTTTCAAAGTTGCCTGCTTCAGTAGCTTCGTTCGACCTGAAACTTGCTATGTCTGATCCTGATAACTTGAGTTCTTTGTTCATACCGACTTCCGGCACAGGCCTGCTATTTATAGCCGTGTCCTGACTTACTAAAAATAGTAAGTCCTCCGATTTTGCTCAAAATTTGCCAGTAGGTAGCTTGAAGGATGCTGATCATGGCGGCATGCTTCGTTCTGACACCTCTACATTTCGCTTCGTCTATTTTTAGACATGGCAGGGAAAACCCTAATTTGATTTGCATGTGTTCTAGGCTGCCCCTGATCGCCTGATTTCTACTATTTGCCAATCTGCTCGCTGGAATGAAGTAATAGGTAGTTGCTAGGATGACACTGCTATCTATAGTAAGTGTCCGGAAAGTGGTCAACCGGATGTCAAACGAGTTTGCATGTCACAGTGCCCGTGGGATCTCAAAAAACCCAGAAAACTGGTTAAAGTTCCAACACCGGCTAAAAATAGTAAGTCCCTCAAAACTGACTCGTTCCGCTTGCATGTCATATCACTGCGAAGCTCTTGGAAAACCCAGCTTAATTCTTTTGTCATTCGCCGGAGAATTGCTTGTCTAAACCTTGAAAATAGCCTCCTAAGGCTGAACTGCTAAAAATAGCCAGTTGTCTGAATCCGTTCAAATTTCGCGTGTAGGCACTCTGAAGCTGCCTGATTGTGTTGAAGTCATTAGAATCCCGAAATCCTGAGGAACAAGCCTCGAATTAGGCACTTACTAAAAATAGTAAGTGGTCAAATTTCAGTGAGATTTCAGGGGGATTCTGCTTTGAGCCTTCTGAATGTGTTGTTGCACTTAGATTTCACCTAAGTAACTCAATCTTGACCTCGAACGGGTCTAAAGGATAGAAACCCTAAATTTGTCAATTACTTCAACTAAGGTCAAACGGGACATCCTCGGAAGGACAAAAGACCAGAGACAGAGAGAACCAAAGCCAAAAGACCAGAATGGAGCAAAAATTAGGGGGTCCCCATCTTGGATGGGGTGATGTGTGAAAAGGTCACAACAGGTAGTAGTAACAAAATGGGCCAAGAATTTTCCATAAATATGCAGAAGGAATTTGGGATGTCAATGCTTGGTGAGTTGTTCTTCTTCCTTGGGTTGCAAATTTCCCAATCAAATAAGAGGATATTTATTTCAAAAACCAAGTACATTAAGGAGATGTTGAAGAAATTCAGGCTGGACTGCAATCTAGTGAGCACTCCCATGGTGACAGGATGCAAATTGAAAGATACCCTCTCAATTTTTTCTTGATTTTCAATGACAAATACAATGTAATCATGCACCCGTTAAGATTAGCTTCAAACCAAAATGATGCGGAATAGTAACTCTAACCAAGAATGCAGCCTAACACCCGACGAGGGAGGAGGGGCGGGCATATGGTCAGAGGATCCCTAGGATCTAATTAATCAATAACTGAAATGATTACAATTGAAAGAGAAGAATTAAACTCAACACCAAGAATGTGCACACAAGATCCTTTAGAAGGCGAAGTGCTCACATATGGCGGAGTGCTAATTACAAAACTGAAAGAACTTAGGCAGATAACCAGCCAAGAAGCAAATTCCACATTGCCACTTATTCAGTGGGGGGAAAACATCAAAATACAAAGCAATTCATCCACGAAGCAGGCATCCACTTAACAGTGGGGATTCACCACTCAATGGTGGGTGAAAGATGAGATACAATGAACAATTTTCTCCACACTGGCGGTAAACCAGCCAGGGGTTAAGGTGTTTGCAAATTAAATAAGACGTATTTGCAGCAATTTAAACGACTGGATTAGTACTACTCAATCTCAGCCTTACAATGAAAAAAGTCTACAAATTACAAGTATTACAATGAACTTTCAATGCAAACATCTTAAGAATGAATTTGACAACAATAGTTCTTCCAAACACCAAAGATGAAAGCCAAAATCAGACCTAATGGAAATCTGGTATGAATATCAGCAAACTGTACTTGAAAACCAGCAACTGTCAAATGCTAATTTATTCATAACTTTTCATGTATACCTCCAAATGATGTCAAATCGCTAGCAAATGCAAAATAGGAGGTTGGCACCCATTTTACACACAAAAAGCTGCAAACGAAACTCGTTAATCATTGTGGCACAAATTCCAAGCTCCTGCTAAAAGGTACGGCCCTCATGAAGGGCGATTTCTTCTTGAAAAATCAGAAACTTAAAAATAAAATCTACAATTGCAAGGAAGAGGTCGCCCAAGTCATAGAATCATGATGGTGAAATACCCATAACCAAAAATAGATTAAATAAAGAGCTGCAATTAAATTCGACCTTCAGCCATGGAAGCACCAACAACTCAAAATCTGGAAATTCTCACTAGTATCTTCACTTGATGCATAATATGCACTTCTGGATGAAGCACACTCTCATTCAACCATCTAGGGAGCCATAGTTGCAGGCCCGAAGAATGGAATAAAATTGCTAAGCTTTCCCTTAGCCAGATTCTAAAATCAAATCAGCAACATTTCAATATAATTTTCCAAAGATGAGAAATGAGAAAGCAAAGGCTTTCTTTTATAGAATTGAAGGTGACTGTTGGCTCTTCAGCTTCCATCTTTTTTCCCTCCAAAAAGGATGCCCATTTCACTTTTGAAATATTTTAAATTTTAAAACATTATATTCATCTTTCTAGGCATCCAAAACTTGAGGAGAAATATTTACTTTAGAAATATTTAAATAATCTCTCAATGAGGCGTCCACCCTCAAAGGTCACCTTTTAAAACAACTTTAAGTCATTAATACTAGGCCAAAGGGGCCAATAAGAAATTATAACATTAATAACTTAAAATAAATCATTTTACCCAAAATGAGCCTCAAAATGCTGAAAATATGCCCAAATTGCACTGCTCGAAATGGAAATTGAGCTAACTCTTGATGCTACTGTCCAAGACGGAACTGCCAGAAATAGAATTTACTAAAAATAGTAAATTTAGAAAAGTTGCCCGATGATTTTGTATGTCATATCACTGCGAAGCTCTCTGAAAACCCAGAAAGAATCTGCAATCCTCATTCATGCATACCTTCTTCAGAACCCCTATAAAATAGGAAACCCTAATTTCACCTCTAATGAGCCTACGGGCTTCCGAGAATAGGCTATTAGGCAACGAAGAGTGAATGGCAAAAATGGGGACATTACACAAATGAAGTAAGGATGATGAATCTCCTGAGGCTAATCAAAGTCTATACAAGTCCATGATTGGTAGTTTATTATATGTGACAGCTACAAGACCTAATATTATGCAAGCAATTGGTTTGATGGCATGGATTCAAGCAGCACCAAAGGAAACCCATGTGCAAGTAGTCAAGAGAATATTCAAATATCTAAAAGGCACTATAGACTTTGGGTTGTGGTATCCAAGAGGTGAAGATTTCACCCTCACAGCATACACGGATGCAAATTGGATTGGCAATATTAATGATAGAAAAAGCATAAGTGGGGGTGAATTCTTTCTTGGCAATAGTCTTGTATATAGCTAAGCAAAACGCAAGCATCAGTTTCATTGTCCACAGCTGAAGTGGAGTCTATTGTAGCAGCTTCCTATTGCACTCAAGTCCTTTGGATGAAGCAAACCTCGAAGGACATTGAGGTTGAGTATGAGCATTCCATTTCCATATTTTGTGATAATACAAGTGCAATTAATATCTCGAAGAATCTGGTTATGCACTTCAAGACGAAGCACATTCCAATCAAATATCATTTCTTAAAAGAGCAGGTGGTTGATCGGCAAGTGAAGTTGGAGTATGTTGCTACAAAGGAACAAATTGCGGACATCTTCACGAAGCCACTTCCAAAAGAGACTTTTGAATACTTGAGGGAGAAATTGGGAGTGATATCACTCTCATCCAATCACTAAATTCATCAAAAGAAGCATATGTTCAGGGGGAGCTACTCATTGCAATATCTTTCAACCCCAAGATACCTTTGCCATTGATGTCAATCGGGGAGAGTAGAGAAGGGGAGAAGTATGGTCCTATTGCATTCCAAGATTATTTCTTTATAGTATTGCCATTAATGACAAAGGGGGAGATTGTCGAAAAAATGTTGTAATTGATGTCAAAAGGCCTATCAATGGGTTTGGAAGACATTTTGCAAAAATAATGGTCTATCTTCTAGATGGGCGACCCATGTCATGCATCCTCTGGAGGAGTCTAAAATACAAAATAAAATCAAAAAATTGGGACCAACCTTCTTGGTGCCGCCCCAAATTGGGGAAGATTTAATTAAAAATTTAATCAATTTTATTATTAATTTATGGGGCTCCCAAAGAGGGATGACCCCTTAGAAGGGTGCGCCCAACCTTAGGAAAATAAATAAATATTATTTTTGCTAAGTGGGTCAAACCCCCTTGGAGAGTCACCTCGAGTGAAGAGACATTTTGGTGAGTATAAAAAGAAGTTCGAGGGAGAGGCAAAATCAATCAATTCAAGGTATATTTTTCATATGAAGAGCAAAAATAAAAAGATATTTGAGCAGATTTATGAAAGATATGTGAGCATATTTATGAGAGGTATTTAGCATAAATTTGTGAGAGAAATAAAAGCAAGATCATGGCGTTTCTATGAGCAAAAATACTAAAGACTATAGTGCAGATTTATGAGTGAGTGTATTGCAGATTTGTGAGCAGTTGTTAAGGGCGGATCTAAGAGGAAGTTGCAAACAAATTATCATATTATTCACTTGGAGGTTGGAGCCTCCTAATTGAGGAGGTCGAGAGGTCGGTGCCTCTTATTAGAAGAGATTTGCGTCTCTTGTTGGGTTGGTGCTAAGTGGTGGGGATTGGAGTCTCCAATGGGTTGGTGCCTACGAAGTTTGTAAGAAGATTTATACAAGCAATATTTTGCCGTGGTTTTCTCCTGTAATGGTTTCCACATAAAATCATGTGTCTCTTATGTGTGTTCTTAAATGCTAGATCTTGCATATATGGTATTGATATGGATAATTAAGGTTTGAGGTAATATTGTTGTGTTTGATTAAGTTGAGAAAAGAAATGTTTGATCTATACTGATTCACCCCCCCTCTCAGTATAAGTGTGTTTCATCAACTATTTCTAACAAAAACAAAAATATAAAGTGTACAAGAATACACAAGCAAGTTCCAAAAAAGAGTGGCCCAATTGGGGAAGGACATCATGGACAAAGAAATCCTAACAAAGTACATTGGGGAAGTGCATCATGGACAAAGAGACCTGTCTTAATGGCTAAACCCCAAGATATTGATGAAGCGTGTGCAAATGTACACTATCTAGAACTAGACAAAAAGAAATCCTCTACATTCAAGCAAAAGAAAAACAATAAGGAATAACAATAATGAGGCACAAGTAAGGTCCACAAACAAAAACGTTTGATCTAGGGCAGATGTCTCAAGTAGGGCCCTCACCCTTGTTTTGTGGCAATCAAGGGGTGCTAAAGCTTGCTAAGAATCCTGCCTTCGATGAGCCAACCAAGCATGTTGAACTTCATTGTCACTTAATCAAACAACTTGTTGAAGATGGATTTGTGATGTTGTAGTATGTTTCAACCGAGGATCAAACTACAGACATTCTCACCAAGTCCCTAAGTCTAGATAAATTTGTAAAATCTCGGGATAACCTTGGTGTAGTTAGTAGAATGACTATTAAGGGGAGGGTATTAAAGTATTATTGTAATATTTAATGGTCATCTTAGTTGTTAGTTTACTTCAGTTAGTTTTAGCAACTTTAAGTTTGTTTCACGATTGTTTCTTTTAGAAGCATCATCTTCTACTTTATTACTTAAAGGAGTATTCCTCTCATTGTTATTAATCAAATATTTAATATCAATTATCATTTCAAATGGCCAAATGTTGGGGAAAGGACAATTCGGCAAAAGTTAAATCTCATGCTCTATTGCATGTTTAAGGGGCAACCTCTTAAACTCCAAGAATAAATCTGAAAACTTCTGAATCAACTCACTTATTTCTTGCAGCTCCTGATGAATGTGCAGCCCATGGAGCCTCTTATCTTCTGCCCCTTCATGCTCTCCCTTACCTCTTATCGACAAGAGAACAAATTTCCCATCAATAGTGATCAAGCACTTGGCTTGTGCTGCACTCACCATGTAATCTGTGCCTTCTTCATGGATACATTCAAGGTGTATGTCATTGAATTCAACATGAGCTTTTATATTGATTAGGTATACTAAATTAATTTGCAGCCCTCAAAAACTAGTAAGGGCTCCCAAAGATTATCCACACACATCAAGTGGAATGGCACCTATAATGAACACCTATGCAAAATGATGACTTACAATGCTTTTTGATTGATATATCCACTTCTTGGTTGAGCCAACCAACTAAATATGGTTGATGGCTATCCATGGTTTGAAAACCAACCTGCCTACTAGCTTTTGAGAAATTAGTTTTGCTTTTGAGCATGTGTTAAACAAGGAATCAACCTTCTTGTACTTAACCAGATTTTGGCGTGGAACAATTTTTTGAGCTCCTCTTCTTTCCTAACATAAGAAATCAACCTTCTTGTACATAAGAAATCCTATCATCTCAATTGGAGTATCCGCTGATTTCATTGTCTTCACAAAGGTAGTGTTTGAATCATTCTTCTTCCTCCGTGAAGGTGCTAACTTTGGGTATGGTTTCCAACACTTCTCATTAGAATGATTTTCTTTACCATGATCAATGAAATTTACTTTTCTCCCTACCTCTATCCTTCTTTTGGATTGATGTATTAGCACTTTTCTGATTTTTTTCGTTTTTGTTTGTGGACCTTACTTGTCCCTCATTGTTGTTATTCCTTAATGTTTTTCCTTTGCTTGAATGTAGAGGATTTCTTTTTGTCTAGTTCTAGATAGTGTACATTTGCATGTCAACAAGCATCTTTCGAAGCCATATTGCCTCACAAGCTGCCCTAACTGTTCCCCGATACTTTGCTTTTGTCGAGGAAAGGACTACTGCCTACTGCTTCTTGCTTGTCCATGTGACTGCACCCGTACCAAGACTGAAAGCATACCTAGAAGACTGAAAGCATACCCAGAAGTGGAATTCCTCTCATCAATTGAACCTACCCAATCTAAATCTTTAAAGCCAACCAGCCTATCTTTGCATCTTTTGTACAAAATGCCAAAGTCAGGTGTCCCTTTCACATATCTCAATACTCACTTCGCTGCAACCTAGTGTTCCGCCTTAGGGGCAGTCATGAAACGAGAAATGTAGCTCACAGCAAAACTGAGATCAAGTCTAGTGGCAGTAAGAAGAGGTTGCCCACTAGTTGCTTGAACGCAAACTCATTCACCACTGGTGAGTCTGATTTAGTTGTAAGTTTCAGCCCCTTCTCCATAGGAGTGGATGAGATTTTACAATCTTCCATCCTGAATTTCTCCAGCAAACTCCTAGCATACTTCGACTGAGAAATGAAGATACTGACACCTGTCTGCCAAAACTTCTACACCCAAACAATAGTGTAGGAGACCCAAGTCTGTCATCTCAAATGTCTGACACAAATTTGACTTGATTTGTTCAATCAAATGTAACCTACTGCCAGTAATGATGATATCATCCACATAGATGACAAGAAGGATGATATCATTTCCAGTGTTCTTGACATACAAATTTGAATTTGAGGGACTCCTCCTAAACCCCTGTGCAACCAAGTACTTGTCAAACTTCAAGTACCATGCCTTGGGTACCTGCTTTAGGCCATAAAGAGCCTTCAGCAATCTACATACCATGTGCTCTTTGCCTACAACTTTGAAACCGGGAGGCTGCATCATGTAGACCTCTTTCTCCAAATCTGCATTGAGGAAGGCACTCTTCACATCCATCTGGTGGACCTTCCAACCAAACTGTGTTGCCATGGCTAGGACAAGTTGAATGGTGCTCATCTTTGTTGTGGGAGCAAAGATTTCCTCATAAGCAATACCTTCTCTCTGCGAGAACGCCTTTGCCACCAACCGAGCCTTGTATTTATCCAGTGTTCCATCAGCCTTGTATTTCACCTTGTAGACCCACTTGCAACCAATGGGTTTCTTCCCTGGTGAAAGATCTGACAGAACCCACGTGTTGTTCTTCAAAAACCTATGATGCTCAGAATCCATAGCCTTTTTCCCATTTAGGTTTACCCTTCGCTTCCGAATAACTTGGGCTCATAAAAACACTAAATGTTGGCCATAAGAGTGAAGTTTACTGTGTTCTTTTTGCTCTTGCCTCTCGCTGATCTTCCCTCAACAAGCATATCATCATGAACATCACCAATGAGCTTCGCCCACCACTTAGGGCAAGGAGGACATGCATCTTCTTCCAAATCAGGATGATCATCGCCATGACTTGGGCTACCTGGAATAATACCATGATGCTGATCCAGGTTATCCTAAGGAAAATCTGCCGGTACAAGATCTTGCCTAGGAGATTCCACAATGTCAAAATCATCAAAATCCCACCTTGCTGGTACAGGATCTTGCCTAGGAGAATCCACAATGTTAGAATTATCAAAATCCCTCCCTTCAGGTGGAGCTACTGGAAGCTTAGCTCCCAAATCCTTAGTCTTCAGAGGCTGATCCTCAAGACTCTTGATAGGAGAAGAGAGTAAAAAGGTCCCACTTTCCTCATCAAATACAATATCCCTGTTGAATGTCAAACAATCAGTGGCCACATCAATCAGTCGATAGGCCTTATGATTGTCACTATATCCTGTTGGCATCAACTTTTGGCTCTTGGAATCCTACTTGGTCCTCTTGGCATCCAGAATCCAAACATACGCAATCAAACCAAAAACCCTGAGATGAGTGATTCTTGGTTTTCTCCCAAACCATGCTTCATCTAGGGTCATCTTCTTGACGGCCTGTGTGGGAGACCGGTTAAGAAGGTATACTACAGTATACACTGCCTCAGCCCAAAATTTATTGGGAACATTTTTGTTCTCCAACATACAACGAGCCATTTTCGTGATGGTACGATTCCTCTGCTCAAGAACACCATTTTGTTGAGGGTTATAGGGTGTGGTAAGCTAATGATTAATACCGTGTTTAGCACAGAAGTCGGTGAACTGGTTGGAACAGAACTCACCCCCATTCTCTGACCTAAGAGTTATGATTTGACATCCGAACTCTTTTTCAACTAATGCCTTAAACTTTTGAAATTCATTAAACACTTATGACTTTGCCTTGAGAAAACACACCCACATTTTCCTACTAAAAACATCAACAAACGAGAGGAAATACCTGGCACCAGTGATCGATACCATATTCATTGGTCCACAAACACATGCACGAACCAGCTGTAGAACCTTGGATGCTCTCCAAGAGTTTCCATATGAAAATGGAGTACGATTGTTGCTTCCCTACTTAGCAGGCTCTGCAAACACCATGTGTCTGCTACTAAATCTCAGGTAAGCCTTCTACCAGATTCTCTCGAGCCACCTGAGAGAGGTAGGCAATGTTGAGATGCCCATACCGCTAATGCCAAAGAGTGTTGATAGATGAACTCCTCGCAACCAACGCATGCTCCAGAGGATCTCCAATATCAACCAGCCGATAAAAACCATGATCCTCAAGCACAACTGCCACAGTTTTCTTGGACTCCTTATCAACAATTCGGCACTTGTGTGAACTGAGATGATGTCCAACTTCGAACTGTGTTGCATAATCTAACTCACCAAGAGCAGATTGAGCTCCATGCCTGGTACATAGTATACATTAAGAAATATTAGATTTCTCCCTACATATGTGATTTGAATGTTGCCCTTGCCAACAACTGTATACTCTTCGCCACCACCAAAGATGACGAAATCGGAGCAAGCCATATACTCCATGAACCAATCTCTCTTGTTTGTAAAATGCTGAGAGGCTCCAGAATCAATGTACCCTGCAGATGATTTGACACGATCTGTTGGTCGTTTGGCCATCAATGCATAAGAGGTAGACTCCTGCTCAGACTAAATAGATGGCATCCCTCCTGTTTTCCAAAAGCTCGAAAAAAACAAGGTAAAAGCCTGTGATCAGCTAGCACAAATTCCAAGACAATCAATTGGCACAACTCCCACAATTTAAAAAAAAATGTTTCAAATGAGGCACAAAAAAGCAAGATTTTTTCAAAAAAACCTTCAAAACCTCAAAAAAAAGCAAGATTTTTCAAAAAACCTTCAAAACCCAAAAAGAGATTTTTTCAAAACTTTGACGATGAACAAAAAATTTTATAGAAAAATTTTCAAAAACAGAAACCAAAAAACCCTAGGTCGCATAGCAAACCTATGAATTTCAAAAAAAATTGTAGGAAAAACCGCCAAAAACACCACAATTTCACAAAAATCTACCACAAAAAATCATAGAATTTTCAGCACTAGCAACAAAACCGCCCACGAACTCTTTTGAAATTGTGCAGGAAATTTAAAAACACCCAAACACGGTCAAAAAATTGCGCAAAAAATATAAGACGCGGCCTGCAAAAAAATAACCCATGAAAAAACCACGAAAATGTGCTCAGAGGCGAGATTCTCAGACAAAAGAAAAGGTAGCCTCCACGGATCTGATTGCAGGAGAAATAAAGAGCACACGACAAGCAGAAAATTGCCCACGAACGTGCAGACAAAAACCAATCGCAGGAATAAAATAAACCTGCAAAACCCTCAAACGCGATCAAAAATCTTCATGCAATTTTTTTGTAGACAGAAACCCTCGAAATCACTACTTTTCCCATCACGAATTCCACCCAAAATCTTCTAAAAAATGCACGAAAAAAGAAGACACACGCATTATAGAAAACCTTGGAATCGCATGCGGAGAGGAATATAAGAACACCCACGTTTTTACAAAGGCAGGTTGCGATTTCGCCCTTTCACAGATCCGCGATTTTCAGCGGAGAAAACCCTTGATCTTCTTCTGAAAAAACCCTTGAATTTTATTTTTAAAAACGGACAACAACATCTGAAAAATTCCAAAAAAACTACAAGTAATCAGCCACGAATTTTTATTGCTCAAAAAATTCGCCAAAAATGAGCCTATGCTCTGATACCATGAAATGATAATTGATATTCAATATTCGTTAATAACAAGAAGAGGAATGCTCCTTTAAGTAATAAAATAGAAGAAGATGTTTCTAAAAAGAAACAATCATGAAACAAACTGAAAGTTGCTAAAATCTAACTGGAGTAAACTAACAACTAAGATGACCATTAAATATTACAATAATACTTTAATAGTTGTACCATCAAAGTGTGATAGAGGCTAATGAACTCAAGGATTAGTTGAAGAAATTATTAAAACAAGGGATAAGGCCAAGCACATTCCCTTGTGTTTCTCTATGTCATGTCCCCTTCTAGTTGACATCTCTCAGAGCACATGATTAGCCTATTATGCGACCCTCGTAGGCTGATAGGATGGATAGAGGGTCTTGATGGAGCTTGGCTTGGCTTCATTTGTCAGTATTTTTACCAGTTGGCTTTCGTTCGGGTTCATTCGCACACTTTTTGCCTGAGTTGTTATTTTTAGCAGTATTCGGCACTCAGCGAGGCATCCTTGCTATTTTTAGCAGTATGGATTGATCACATGCAGAATCACTTCCTTATTCGTTAGCTTCAGACGGTTCGTGCATCGAGTGAATATTGAGAGAGATATTAATATTTTTAATTGATTTAATTAAATATTAATTATTGGAGCTTATATTATAAAGTTATAATATTTTAAATATTATAACTTAAGTGATTTTGGTTGAAGGGGTCGCCCATCATGGAAGGGGCCATTTTAATTATATTTTATAATTAAAATTTGATCAGAGACTATTGAAATAATTAAAAAGAAAAGTCGAATTTATTTTAATGATGCCTCTTGAAGGAATTCGCACTTTTCAAAGGGAATATAAGGCTTTGCTTGGAAAATTGAGCCATCAGGTTATTGAATATTGAAAATTGATCAAGTCTTCAACCAGAGCACAGAAGCCAAGGGTTTCAGTCTCAGAGCATTGGGGAACGAGCCATCTCCAGTGAAAGCAATTCAGAGGTTGTGAAATATCATCCGATTTATTGCCAGGCAAAGAGATTTCTTCATCCAGGAGAGATCACAGAACTTCACAGTTGAAATACATTCAAGGTTTTCAGAGTATACATCCAGAGGAGTTTATTATTTACAGGCGCCTAACCTCCAGAGATCTGAAGACATTAATAAGGGCCGTACTTTTCAGTTATTGGCTGCTGTGTAAAAGCCGTACCATTGATGCTGCAGGCCGTACCATCATTACAAGGGGCGTACTTTCTTGTTTTAGTAAATCGCCTTCTTTCTGGCCAGTTTGCTTTCACCAACTGGGGCGCCTATGCTTCTGGTATCTTTTCGCATCAACAGATAGAGGGAGAAGCTGAGATTATTGAAAGCCGTACCATTCAAGCATTAAATCAGTCTGCTGCAATCAGGTTCATTTGATTAATATTTTATCTTATCTATCTTGTAGATCTGAGTTTCTTATTTGTAATGGCAGTGGAAAAATAATACAAAAAATAGTTATCGATTTCTGAGTTCATTTATGCTAGATCTGGAAGCATTGTATTTGTTTAAGGTTTTTATATCATTTCTTTCAAAAAATCGCATTATCTCTTTATTGCACAAAAACCCAAAAACAGTCAAAAACGCAAAAACAAACAAAAACAGTCAGATTCAGAGTTTAGGAGAAACAAGGGTTTCTACACTCTAATTGTCATAGTGCCTAAAGAGGATAGGACATGATGCAAGTGGGGACTATCAAGGCTTAAACAAAATAACAATCAAAAATGGGTATCCGCTGTCCCGAATAGATGTTTTGTTGGATCAACTGCAACGCAACAAGTTCTTCGCCAAATTGGACCTCAAATCAGGGTATCATCAAGTTAGAATCAAAAAGGAAGACATATAGATGACAGCATTCAAGACAAAGCATGGTCTCTACAAGTGGGCGGTGTTACCAATTGGTTTGTGAAACACTCCAGCCACTTTTATGCGATTGATGAGTGATGTATTGGGACCTCTCACAGATTCATGCATTATAGTCTACTTGGATGATATATTGGTAATTAGTACAACTCTGGTACAACATGTTGCTCATCTTACAAGGTGTTTGAAATTCTTAACAAGAAAAAGTTACTTTTCAATGCTAAAAAGTGTGAGTTTGCAAAGACCATATTGGTATAACTTGGTCATATCGTTGGCTATGGAGAGGTGAGGACAGACCCCTCCAAAGTAGAAGCAGTCTCAAATTGACCAAAGCCCAGCACTATTTCAGACTAGAAGCCTTGTAAGAGCTGCTCAATACCACAGAAAAATTGTCAGAGCATTTTCTTATGTGGCTGCCCCATTGCATGCAATCATGGGGAACGGTAAGAGGTTTTGTTGGGGAAGACAAAAGAAGCATACTTTTGAGGAGCTTACGCCCAAAATAAGCTTGGCACCAGAACTAGCACTTCCTAACTTGCAACAGCCAAATACAAAGGATTATGCCATGGATGCAGTGCTGCTACAAGTAGGTAGGCCTGTCTGTTACCATTCAGAAATGTTCAAAGGGGCTACCATAAACTACAGGGCATATGATAAGGAACTTTACACCTTGGTTTCAGCCATAATGATGTGGAAGCATAGCAATCATCAACCTTTGTAATACTGTTAGCACAAACTAAGTTACGGTAGTTCCACCATTATAAATGGATGGGATTCTTGCAACAATTCCATCTTATCATCAAATACAAGTCTGGTGTAACAAACAAAGTGGCGGATATGCTCTCTAGACCACCTCTTCTATCCACAGTAAGTATGTTTGCTATGTTGGAGCCTTTTGGAAAGAAGGTATACGCTGAAGTTTACATGCATGACGGTGGTTTCAGCAAGGTGTATCACTCAGCAATAAGAGGTAAGAGTGTTGGTTATGAGTTGTTGGAAATTTTGTCATTGATGTCAAAGGGAATTTAATGTCACAATGATTGAACGACTATAGAAGTGGGGACAATCAATTATAGATGACTGTAACATGACAGAAATGCATAATAAATGACTATAGAAGTGAGGACAACCAAAGATATATCACAGACTAAAAGAAAGGAACATAGTTAACTCATAAGATATATCAATCTGGTCTTTGGGACAAGGAAGGACAGAAAGCAGACCAAATCATAAATGCCATGGTGTCGTAGTGTTGAGAGGAAGTCAATTTGTATTTGCTATAACATCAATAAGTTGATTTGTATTTGCCGATGATAGTGATGAAGTTTAATCAAGCCAACAATAATAATTAAGGCAATGCTGGATAAAAACATGGTAATGGTAATTAACAATCAAGAGACGCCTCCCTTTATAAGGTAGTTCCTTTTAAATAAAATGAAAAATCACATCTATTCATGAAGTGGTGCGATGGGATATAAAAGTAAAGAAAATTGAAAATACAGATAGTACGTGGTTTTCAATGTAACATCATTCGATTAAGAATATGCAACAATTAATATATGGATTAAAAAGGCAATGATCATCTTTGTGTAGCGATTATTAATGAGCAGCAAATAAGTATTAAAAGGCAGCGATCACATATGGTTCTAAAAGCAGAGATTAATAAAGGCAATAATTTAAGTTAAAAAGCAGTGATTATTTTTCGAATAATTATTGAAGATAACTAAAAGACACATCCATTCAAATAGCTTTCTCCTTTCAAAGAGACAAATCTCTTGGCAAATTGAAGTGGTATAAATAGAAGCTAAACTGGGAAACAAAAGACAATAATTCCAATGAATATTATGTGGCTAAAAAGCAGATCCAAAGAAGAAAAATGAAGTGTAATTCAGATTTATATCAGAATATATGAAGAGAGTATTGTTATTGTGAAGAGAATAATTTTAATGATATAATTTTCTGAGTAAAAGAGCATATTGAAAAGTGAATTTGAGCAGATGGTAAGACAGAAAATTATGTGAAA
This sequence comes from Sequoiadendron giganteum, assembly GCA_007115665.2. NCBI lineage: Eukaryota > Viridiplantae > Streptophyta > Pinopsida > Cupressales > Cupressaceae > Sequoiadendron > Sequoiadendron giganteum. The sequence goes on along the minus strand of CM021106.1, from coordinate 113,008,721 downwards.
ATAATGCTATGATTATGATCAGTTGTGTGAAAAGAATTGGTGCATAGATTGGATCAGATTTGTGAGAGATATTGTGCAAAATACCGATCAGATTTGAAAGAAAGGTTAATATTGGAAAATTGATGATTTAAATCAGACTTGACATTGGATCAGATTTGTGATTGGTTATCAGATTTATAAGGCAGAAAGTTTGGATCAGATTTGTGGGGGTTGAAGCCTCCAATAGATTGGAGCCTATCAAATTAAGGTTGGAGCCTCTTTCTGGGTTGGAGCTCAATTTGTGTGTGGGGGTTGGAGCCTCCAATAGGTTGAAGCCTATCTAGTTGAGGTTGGAGCCTCTTGCTGAGTTGAAGCTCGGTTTGTATAGAGATTTGAGACTTTGATAGTAGGTTGGAGCCTACAAGAAGCAGAAGATTAAACTATAATATATATGCAATATTGTGCCATGGTTTTTCTCCCGAAAGGGTTTCCACGTAAATCATGTGTTCTCATTGTGTTCATAATTGCTAGATCTTACTTGAATGATTTTAATTGTGATTGAGTTTTGAAAAGTGAAAGATTGCTAGATACTGATTACGCAACCCCCCTCTCCCCCCCCTCCCCTCTCAGTATCACCGTGTGCTCAATGTGATAAGTATCTATGGGCTTCTCTACAAGGCTGGAAACACTCTGTGTGCTTAAACAAAGAAGGCTCATGCTCATAGGAGAGATACATACATCATGGGTTGCAAAACACTTTGGTGTGACCTAGAGTGTTGCAAATCTTCAGCAATATGTATATTGGCCCTATCTTCAAGTGGATGTTTCCAAGTTTATTACAAGCTATCAATTATGTAGCATAAGCCAGCAAACAATTGGAAGCTTAGGCTCTACCAATCATTGCCTGTGCCTAAGAGGCCATGGGAGAGCATCTCCATGGACTTTGTGGGTGGTTTACTAAAGAAAAAGCATGGGCATGACTACATCTTTGTTGTTGTAGGCCAATTAATAATATAAATGTTTTAATGGCTTGCAAAATGACACTAACCAAGAGTGATGCCGCTGAGTTATTCTTCAGACATGTATGGATACACTTTGGACTGCTAGAGAGCATCATATCTGATAGACATGCTTAGTCCTTGAGCAAGTTTCGGTGCAATCTTTGGAGTAGGATGGATACAAACAGAGTTAGTGAAGAAAAAATCGGTACAGTTGCTTTGTGGGTAAATCAGCTGTATCCCCTAAGGGCTGGGATGAACATTTGACATACACACAACACTTTATAACAGGGCCATTCACACATCTACAAATTTATCTCCTTTGAAGCTTGTTTGACTACTTGCCATATAGCCCTTTTGACGTGTGTTTGGGATATTCAAGAAAAGGTTGAAAAAAAGGAGATTCGGAGGTGGAAAAAGTTAAAAAGTTCATTGACAGAGTTAGGTAAATACATCTCCATGTACAAGAGAAACTCAAGGAGTCTTGAGCCAGGTATAAATGCCAACATGATCACCATAGGGTGGAGCACAAGTTCTGCATTGGTGACAAGGTATAGGTATACTTGGAAAAAGAGAGGCTCCAAGGGTCTTCAAGAAAGCTTACTCCTCTCAAGATCATAGAACAAGAGATGCAGAACACTTTCAGGTTGGATTTTCTCAAGTACATGAAAAACTTCTCAATCATCAATGTTGACAAGTTGTGATTGTTTGAGCCTTCTTTGTTGAATAAAGAAGATGAGGTTGTCTTACCATCTATGGATGATTTTGCACTAGAGTAGCAAGAGGAATTGAAAGATCGCATTGTTCTTAACAAGAAAGTGAGGCAAGCCAAGTGTGGTGAGCATGAGATGCTGCTGATAGCTCTCAAAGGGAAACTACCAAGCAAGCCCAAGTGGGTTTCCAAAGAGGAAGTGGGAAAGAGATTCCCACATTTGACTAGTTCCTAAGCGTTTAGGAACCAAAAACCTCCTGATTGGGGAGGTATGGTTTCTGAAATCTAGTTACTCAAGCTGGACCAGTGGGGTCACATGGTGCATTCATTTCAGGAGTTGTAACTAGGTGACTCTTTCCAATGTAAAACCAATGATTAATGATACATAGCAATTTATGAGGTGATTTGGAGGGTAGCCAGGATGGTCTAGGGAATCCCAATGACCTGTAATTCAAATTTCAAACATCACGATGAGGAAGAAACGGCAAAATGGCAAAATCACCACTTGCAACATGAAGCAAGCATACGTTCATCATGGTCAACATGTGAACACCACAGTAAATGCTCACTATAATGCAATGAACACAAAGGATACAGCGGCAAAATCTTAGAGAAAGCAGTAAATGGCCAATTGTCACAGTGATTTCCTACTAGCGAAGCCAAAAATTTCATTCTAAGATGGACAAAGAGTGGAAATTCTACAAGATTGGCTCAGTTTGGGAAAAACTTCTTTTGAAGTTCAATTCACATGTGCAAGCACAAAGAATCAAGGTTTCTTGTTTGCAAGGTTGAATAATAGGTTGAAGGAGTTTATGAGCATTGTTAAAGCTCCAATTAACCTGAATGGTGTTGTGATTCTTAAAAAGATACCTGAGACAGTGAATGAGATGCCTTTGACAGTGAATGAGATGCCTTTCGCATACTCTTCTGGAGTTTTGCCCTATTAGGGTTTTCTCCCAAGGGAAAGTTGGTGATGTGTTATTTCTTGTGTGTGTGAGTGTTGTATTTCATGCTTCCACATTGTTGTAAGTATTACACAGGTAATTGGTAAAAAATTGATATATTAACAATGAGCGAGACGCTCAATAAATAGTTTACAAGATATACAAAACTGGAAAGTTTCTAAAAAGAAACTCCAGATAAGATCGGAGACGATCTTATCTCTATCTTACAATATCTTACAATATTGAGCATTAATAAATAAATAAACATTATTTTAATACCCTCCCTTAATGCTCAATCTATCAACTACACCAAGATGCCCCCTGAATTTTACAAACTTATCTGTACTGAGCGACTTGGTGAGAATGTCTGCTGTCTGATCCTCTGTCGGAACATACAGCAATTGAACTGATCCGTCTTCAACCAGCTTCCGAATGAAATGACAATGAGTTTCCACATGCTTGGTTCGCTCATGGAAGACCGGATTCTTGGCAAGTTTGAGAACTCCCTGATTATCACAGAACAAGGGAGTCGGACCTACTTGAGATATTTGCATATCTGCAAGCATCCGGCGAAGCCAAACTGCCTCACATGCTGCTTTTACTGCTCCCCGATACTCTGCTTCTGTTGAGGAGAGAGCCACTGCTTGTTGCTTCTTACTCGTCCATGTGACTGCACCGGATCCCAAACTGAACACATACCCAGATGTTGATTTCCTGTCATCAACTGAACCTGCCCAATCTGAATCTGTGAACCCACTGAGTTTAGGATCGTGACTCCAAGTGTACAAGAGTCCAAAATCAGGAGTGCCCTTCACATAACGCAGCACACGCTTCGCTGCTACCCAATGATCAGCCTTGGGGGCTGTCATGAAGCGTGATATGTAGCTCACTGCAAAACTCAAATCAGGTCTAGTAGCAGCAAGATAGATGAGGCTACCTACTAGTTGCCTGAACAATGTTTCATCTACCACAGGTGAATCGGACTTAGCTGACAACTTAAGCCCTTTTTCCATGGGTGTAGAGGCAGGTTTGCAATCCTGCATTCGGAACTTATCCAGAAGACTTCGAGCATACTTGGACTGGGAGATGAAAATGCTGCTCTCTGTCTGCCAAACCTCAACACCTAAACAATAATGCAGGAGGCCCAAATCTGTCATGTCAAAAGTTTTGCACAAGTCCTGTTTGATCTCAGTGATCAAAAGTGCTGAATTGCCGGTAATGATCAAGTCATCCACGTAGACAACAACAAGCAGAATCTCATTACCAGTATTCTTGACATACAGGTTCGAGTCAGATGGACTCCTCTGAAAGCCATGATCTGTGAGGTACGTGTCAATCTTAATGTACCAAGCTCGAGGAGCCTGTTTCAGGCCATAGAGTGCCTTGACCAATCTGCACACCTTCTGTTCTTGACCAGCAACTTTGAAACCTGGAGGCTGCATCATGTATACTTCCTCCTTCAACTCACCGTTGAGGAAAGCACTCTTCACATCCATCTGATGGACCTTCCAACCAAATTGGGCTGCTAAGGCAAGGACAAGCCGTATGGTACTCATTTTGGCTGTAGGAGCAAAGGTCTCCTCATAGTCAATGCCTTCTTTCTGTGAGAACCCCCGTGCAACCAGACGAGCTTTGTACTTGTCAAGGGTTCCGTCAGCTTTGTACTTCACCTTGTACACCCATTTGCAGCTAATGGGCTTCTTCCCTGAAGGAAGATTGGAAAGGACCCAAGTGTGATTCTTCTGAAGACTCTGGTATTCTGATTCCATTGCCTTTTCCCACTCAGGTATCCCTTTTGCCTCTGAATATGTCTGAGGCTCATAAACACTGTGAATGTTGGCCATGAGAGCAAAATTCACTGTAGACTGCTGTTTGCTCTTGTTTCTGGATGATCTACCCTCAATGAGCTCATCAGCACGAAGATCACTGATAGTCTTAGCCCACCATTTCGGTCGGAGAGTAGATGTGCCAACATCAGATGCAGCAGGAGGAGCTGGATCTGGTTGTGGATCTGGAACAGGTTCAACAGGGGGATGTTCATTATCATCTGGAGGAAACTCAGGTTGAGCATCATCAAAGACTAGGTCTTCGTCATCCCTCCCATCAAGTGAACCTAATGGAAGTCGGACACTCATATCAAGACCCTGTAGAGGCTGATCCTCTGAATGCTGAACAGGTGAGGAAGAGTGAAATGGACCTCGTTCCTCATCAAAGACAACATCTCGACTGAAGATAAGACGATCAGTGTCTATATCAATCAACCTATATGCCTTGTGGTTGTCACTGTACCCTGTGAACATGAGTTTCTGGCTCTTGGAGTCCAGCTTAGTGCGCTTGGCCTCTGGAATCCAAACATACACAAGGGAGCCAAAAACTTTCAAATGACTGATCCTAGGTTTGCGACCAGACCAAACTTCCTCAGGAGTCTTCCCCTTAACAGCATGAGTGGGTGACCTATTAAGGAGATAGACTGATGTATTGACTGCTTCTGCCCAAAACTTGGTAGGAACACTCCTGTGTTGCAACATGGAGCGAGCCATCTCAACAATCGTACGATTGCGTCGCTCTACAACACCGTTTTGCTGAGGAGTGTAGGGTGTGGTTAACTGACGTTTTATCCCATGAGTATCACAGAAGTTGGAGAATGCACTAGAACAGAATTCCCCCCCATTATCTGACCTAAGAGTTATAATACTAGAACTGGACTCTTTTTCAACTAAGGCCTTAAACTTCTGAAATACATTAAAAACCTCTGATTTCTGTTTAAGAAAGTACACCCACATTTTCCTACTATAGTCATCAACAAAAAGTAGAAAGTACTTGCAACCAGTTACAGAAGAAACAGACATAGGGCCACAAATATCAGCATGAACTAATTGAAGTACCTTAGAAGCCCGCCAAGAGTCGCCATCCTTGAACGGTGTGCGATGCTGCTTCCCAGCCTGACAAGCACCACAAACGCCCTGATGCTGAGTCTGAATGTCAGGTAAGCCATCTACAAGTCCCTCCCGAGCAAGCTGAGAGAGATAGTGCACGTTCAAGTGCCCGTACCGCTGGTGCCAAAGACTGGTGACAGCTGAATGTCTGGCTGCCAAGGCTAACTCTGGAGAATCACCAGTGTCCACAAGCCTGTAAAGGCCATGATCCTCTATCCCAACGGCCACCGTTGTGCGAGTTTCTCGATCAACAATCGAACATCTATGCGAGCTGAATACCACATCCATCTGGGGAGAATGCCGCATGATCTGACTGACTGAGAGAAGATTGAGCTCGATATCAGGTACATAATATACGTTGAGGAATATGAGATCCCTCCCGCCAGATTGAACCTGAACAGTGCCTGTGCCGACAACTGTGTATTCCTCACCTCCTCCAAAGATTACTGAGTCAGTGCAAGGGGAAAAGTTTGTGAACCAATCACGCCTATGTGAGAAATGACGCGAAGCACCAGAATCTATGTACCAAGCAGAGGACTTGACATGGTCTGCGGGCCTTTTTGCCATCAGTGCATAAAAGGCAGATTCCTTCTGCTCAGAATGCTCGGCGACATTTGCTTTCTGAAACCCTCCCTGCTTCTTTTGCTCAGAAGCCAAACGAGCACGGCAATCTTTCTTGATGTGGCCAAATTTATGACAGTAATTGCACTGTATATTTTTCTTTTTCGGACTGGTGGAGCGCTGACTTGAGCCTTTCTGCTGTGAAGGCTGACCTTTCCCATGATGCTTCGACTGAGTTTTTGCTGCAAAGGCCTGCTCCGTGGAGGATGATGAGTCACTGCTACCGAACTGTTGTCTCCAGCGATCCTGCTGCAACAGGATAGTGCACAAATTCGGAAACTTGAGATCAACATTAGCAGACGTAATGTTGAGGGTCTCTATGAAATGTTCATAGGACTTCGGTAAACTTTTCAGAGTGATCACAACCATGTCTTCCTCCTCCATTTTCCGACCAATCGCCTCCAACTGATCTCTGATCTCCTGGATTTTATTCAAGTGCGCTTGCAGAGTTGTCTTCTCATCCATCATGATAGAAAACAGCATATTCTTCAAGAAAAACGCACGGCTTTTGTCGGAAGTTTCATGCATATCCTTCAAGTGATCCCAGATCTCCTTAGCTGATTTTCGCAGTGGAATCTGAGGAAGCTGATCATCAGTAACCGAAAGCTTAATAAGCATGACGGCTTCACAATTCTGCTCATCAAATTTATCCTGATCCTTACCCGCCGCTCCAGGACGAGTAGCGTTGCCGAGGATCATCTGATCAAGACAGCGGTATTCAAAAATTGTTAACATCCGCTGCTTCCAGGTGTTATAATTTTTGCCATTAAATCTTTGACTGCCCTCCAGCATTAAATTGCTTAAACTGGCCATCTTCACGTTTTTCGAGGCACGAAAAAACGAGATACTGAGAAGAGGCTGATGCACGAAACTCGAGGCACAAATTCCAATGCAGAAAACAGGGACAAATTCAGGTACAGACTGCATAAAGTACAGTGTACGGATGGCACAAAATTCGAGGCACGGAAAACGATGCACCCAAAAAAATTCGAGACCAACCCAGTTGAGCTCTCAAAAAACCCAGAAGGAATCTGGAACCATAAATTTTTTCTGACCTTGATCACAGGAGATAATCTCAAAACCCTAGGCGCGGGTCACGTTTTCAGAAAATACTGAAAAAACATCTTCAAAAATCACAGATTTCGAGCAAAAACTAGAGTGAATCAGGTCGCAAGACTTCAATCAGGCAGAAGTACACGTGTTTAAGAGAAACGCCCAAAAAACGCTTGTATAAACAAGAAGAAAAAAACGTGTTCAAAAGGCAAAACGTGCGGCTGAAGATCACGTATGACAAGAAGTCGACCCACAAAAAAACGCGCCCAGATTGCTTCTCACGCGGCCAGAGAAAAACACAGAAGTCGCGGGTAAGAAGAATAATCCAATTCCGTGCTGAGAAAACCCTTAGCCACGATTTTTGCAAAGTCTCCTTAATCAGATCGCGATTTTCTTTTCACAGAAGATAGACGCGAATTTCAACACGTTTTCTTAGAAAATCACGAGTTTCAAAAGAAAAAGAGGGGTGCAAGAAAATTAAACAAAATAATTTCGAAAAATTTCTGACCAAAATAATTTCAAAACGAAATTATAAATTTTTCGAAAAAATTATTTTTTTCTGTGCTCTGATACCATATTACACAAGTAATTGGTAAAAAATTGATATATTAACAATGAGCGAGACGCTCAATAAATAGTTTACAAGATATACAAAACTGGAAAGTTTCTAAAAAGAAACTCCAGATAAGATCGGAGACGATCTTATCTCTATCTTACAATATCTTACAATATTGAGCATTAATAAATAAATAAATAAACATTATTTTAATAGTAAGCTATTGAACATGTTAACACTGAATTTGACATATTATTGAGATGCTAAGCAGTAATTTTTGAGGTTTGAATTGGGAGTTGACATAAGAATCCATTATTGGTGATCACTGGAGGCATAGCTTCAGTGTTCTGCAGATCATGTACCATGCAAAATAACCATTGAAAAAGGGCCTAGATGCTAAACTCCAAACATTAGAAACAAATGTGGATAGAACACAGTTGGAAACCAAATATAGATTGTAAATTAATCTTTAAAAAGGGTAGAAGCTAAACCCAAAACATTGGAAACAAAAGAGGATATAACATAGTTGGAATCCAAATATACCATGTAAATTAATCCTTATAAAGGGGTCTGGAAGTTACAGCTGAAATATTGGAAACAAAAGACAATAAAGAATAGCTGGAAACCAGATACACCATGCAAATTAATCCTTGATAAGAATCTAGAAAATAAAGCTGAAATATTGGATACAAAAGAAGATATAACACAGTTGAAATCCAGATTTACCATGCATAGCAATCCTTAAAAATGGGATCTTGAAGTTAGAGCTAAAATATTGGATACAAAAGAGTACAAAACTTGGATGGAGTTGAGATATACTGTGTACAATAACAGCCTTGTAGCTGCTGGTGTCCTTGCTTGTCCATGGAATATTGTAAATGTAATCAAATCTTTTATCAAACTAGGAGCTTAAGGATTCTAAGAAAATTCTAAGTGTAAGAATTCTATTCAAGATTCTAAGTCAGATTTAATTTCTCTTATTTGAATGTGCTGATTGCAGAACATTTATAAATTTCGATGTTTGCAAATCAATCAAGGAACCACCATATATACGATGGAGACATGCCTCTACAAGAGACGCGTCTCATGAGAGGACGTGTCTCCACAAGGTGGAGACATGTCCACTCATGGGACGTGTCCCTTGGGCGCGCAGGCTCCAAACAAACTGAACATCATTCGGTTAACACACGTAAACTAATGCGTGAGGCAGTAATATATATTCAATGCAAACTTAGAACATATTTCGAATTTTATTCATGCTCATAAATTCGAATTTCTTATTTCCAGAAATATTTATTTAAAGGATAATTTTGATCACATATAAATGATGATGATGCAATCAGCAATCATTATTTATATCTGACCGAAGCTACCTTTCATTAACAAATATCACACAATTAAAGGAGAAAAATCAGATGGAACTAAGGCAATTTACAAAAAGGGATCAAATGGAGATTCACAGAGAAAAATCAGATGAAATTTTAATGCAATTTACAAAAAGGGATCAAATGGAGATTTAGTATTTACAGTGAAAAATCGGGTGAAATATTAATACAATTTACAAAAAGGGATCGAATGGAGATTTACACAATTCACACAAATAAAATCAAATAAGATATCACTACAACTTACAAAGAAGGATCAAATGTGAAATTTACAAAATTTACAAAGAAAAATCAAATGGAAAATTAACACTTTTGCAGGAAAATTTTCAAAAGGAAGCACCATCAATTAAGAATATCAAATGGAAAAGGTTAACACAACTTGAAGGAAAACTAACACAACTTGAGAGGAAAACTAATACAGCTCGCCAAGAAAATCAACATAATTTGTAAATATGGAGAAAAATCAAATGGCAAATTAACACGATTTACAAAGAAAAATCAAATGGAAAATCAACACGATTTACAAATTAAAAAAAAAAAGGAAATTAATACAAGTTGCAAAGAAAATATAAAATGGAAAATTAAAACAATCTACAAAGAATAATCAAATATAAAATTAACACAATATGAGAAGAAAAATCAAATCGAATATTAGCACAGCTTGCAGGAAAACTAACACAAATTGCCAAGAAAACTCACACAATTTGAGAAGAAAATTAGCACAAATTTCCTAGAAAATTAACACCGCTTACCAAGAAAGTTCAATAAATAACAGCGCAATTAGAATGTGTACCAGTACGCTGGATGGCGACACATTGCAGCATGTAACCATATGCGCAATGCGATGAGTTAACACTCTGGTTTTACCGGAACCGGGACCCGCCACAACCCTCACATACTTGTCATTTGTCTCCACCGCACTCACCTGCTCTTCATTTAAACCGCAGCTTCCAGTTTGCCTTTTAACATCTTTACTTTCAACCACAGCAACTGACTGAGCTGTTGAAACCCTAAAACTCACTCTGGCCTTCTCTAAGTTTAACGTCGTTAATGTTCTACTCAAATACCCTAAATCTGCTCCACTAAATTTGTCTCTTGCGGACTTCTTGGACTCGCATTTGCATTTCCACTGCCACATTTGACGGACTAATTTCCTATCAAATTTTGGTGCACAGAAACGCCCCTGGCGAAGGGACAGCGCCATAGATGGCCAGCAAAAGAGAAGAAAAGTGTCTTCTTCAAAATTAACTGAAATGTGGTAATATGGCTAAAGCTGCAGGTATTTGAAAGATGAAAGACTGAAAGACTGATACTCTGCACCGTACATTTTCGTTCATTACATATATTTAGCGCAGAAATTTGTTTAGTTTACGGAGTTGTGTAACCTGCTTAAACCCTTTGAAAGAGCGGCTCAAGCGCGCCAAAGGACGAGATAATAATACTACGAAAAAATGACGGAATTGTGGAACTACTCTTCTTGTATTGAACCTTTCCGCCGTCTCTTTTTGTGCAAATTCAATCCAGAGAGCTCGGAAAGCAGGTGCTCCGTCCCATACGGTATTTCTGACAGGGAATTTGCTCTACTTTAGACATTCTCACTTTTAGAGAGACAAACTGCATAATACATAATTTAAAAGATATGATGGCCGACCTATCCTCCACATTCTAAGCGCTAATCGGTGATGGGGCATGTGGGTCCCTCTTCCTCTCATCGTTTTATTTGCTCTCTTTTTAACCTTGTTTTAGCTGTGCACTTATCGTTAACATCGTGCCCTTCATTGGTCTCGGCAATATACTTAAAGAGGCCAGCCACTACTAAAATAAAATGCACATGCTCAATTGGGATAAAACGGCTATCACACTTTGAGTGAGACATTTTCAAATTTTCTGAGGTAAATTTGTCTATTGCTTTTGCTCATATAGACCGTTGAGCCCTACATTTAGGTGGAAGGAGATCATGCAAGTATGCTAGTTACAATGAGGTAAGTCTACTTTCAAATTAGGTTTCAATTTCACGAATTAAATATGTATGTAATTTGTAAAATAGGAAATTCATGTATATTTGAAATATTCTTTAAAGGTTATGATTATAAGAAGAAGAAAATGTGAATATAATTTTAAATTGTCATTTTTGAAAACAGGTTTTAACACATTGTCATTCTCAATCTCTATAAGTTATCATATGATAAAATAATGTTCACTTGAATTGTTCAACAAATCACATAATGTGTTCAAGAACTATTATATAATTTAGGAAAGACCCTTATTCATTATAATACAACATCAATTCAACATCTAACCCTAGGTGTTAAAAAAGAACTTCAAAGCACGTCTTTAGCATTCCACATAAGGTGATTAAACTTTATCTAATAGCAAAGTATTCCTAGATTTTATACATGTCTTAAAATAATCAGATAACTTTTTGTATTCTTCTTCATGACAGATGAGTGACTTTAATACTTAAGAGAAATGCAACTACAAGAATACGTGAGGAACCTACACTAAAAAATTGAAGCATACCTTCTTATATACATTTTAAACAATTTTAAGAAATACATTTTGAACTTCAATAAACGAAGATCTAAAACCTACTGAAGGACTCTTACATATGTGAGGAAGTGCAATACTCCTTAGATTTCAATTTGGTTTCTAGTTAGTTATATCATTTAGTATATTTTTTGGAGACTTTGGTTATAGAGGGACATCAACATCGACATTATTACCTATCAATCAATAAGTTAGAATTAATCATCTTCTAAATACCAAAAAATAATATGATCAATAGATTAGAAAAATATCGCATTCCATCTATACTTATATACATTTCCCACACTTTATTTGACAAATAATCTCACAACTAAAGTTGAATGATATGAATCTTAGAGAACATGTCGTAGATGTCAGTCTAAATTACTCATATTTGCATGTTATGTGCAGAAACAAATTGAAAAAATATATCAAAACATAAGCAACATTCATCAAAACAACCATACCAAACGCCCAATGGGCATACATATATAAAATACATATGAGTAAGTTCCAATATCATGAATTGGTCACTTAGAATATATATATATATAGACACATATGAGTAAGTTCCAATGTCAGGGATTGGTCACTTAGAATATATATAAACTAGCCATGGGATGCCTAGTTTGACTCTAAATAGGTTGGTCTTAAGGATGATGACAAATGGGGTTGCTATTGACCTGGGTCCTACCTGGACCATCAAAGCAATAGAACCCATAGAAGGCAAAGAGAGAGTATGTATGTATACAAATGGTCATAAAAGAGTTGTCATATTTTTCTTTATGAAAGGGCGGTAATGAACAATATCTTTCATTATAATATTAACTTTACTTGCAAGATCAACAAGAACCTTGTTTATTTATTTTTGGTTGAATTGAGCGAGACTATACAAAGGTCCATATTGTCTATCATAGGGAAAATCATTAGAAGTAAATGATATGTCAGGAATGTTCATTTTCTAAGCTCTAAATAATGTAGGGTCCATATCAACCATCTTTATGTATGGTATAGAGGTTGAATAAGTTAAATTTTTAGTTGTTATAAAAAAATTAGAATGAGATGGGAATGGATTGGTGTAGATTTGTAATTGTTGGTTTAGTTTGGCAACATATTTATTTGCATTTTATTTATTTTTTATTACAGTAATGGTAGGTCTTTATCGATGTGGTCTTACACAATGTTTTGAAGACACACATCTTTTAGTATCATGCCTTGGAACACGGTGATAATGACAAAATGTTTTTCTTCATACCAAACCGGATAAGGCTTATATGAAGGAAGAGACCTTATCTTAGGAACAGTGATCAAGTTGTCTTTTAAAATATTATGCATAATTCTATATAAGGAATTGGATAGTTTAGAAAATAATATATGCCCTTGAGCTACCACCGCTGATACCTCTAAACCTTTAGATATAGTGATTATTCTAGCTTGTTGATTGAAAGGTTTATTTTTATTGTAATTTCTAAAATAAAATGCATTGGCCTAATAATCAAAGTGAGTTAATACTTAATGAGGAAGAGAACCCATACTCACTCACAATTTGTTGGTAATCATGAAGGGAAGTGCAAAGATGAGTGAAAGAGTTACTTCATGAATAAGATTTTATGTCTAAGTGTTGGTTGCAAGTTTTTGATGAACACTCTATGCACATCAAAATCAGGGAGCGCATAGGGAATTTGAGAAAACAATGATTGATAACGAAAGATGAAATCAATTACCTTTTCATTAGGCCCTTGCTAACAATGAATGATGTCAATGAAAGTGACCTGTGAACCAATGTTAGCTTAAAAATGTTGAAGGAATTAATTAATTAACTAATTAAATGTATAAATAGATTTGTTAAGAAGTGAGAAAAATTAGTCCAACATGATATCTTTCAATGACCACGGGAATAGGTTTTCTAACAATGTGTCTTCAAAAAGAAAGTCATTGCATAGTGTAGTGAATGTTAAGACATGAGATTGAGGATCCCCTTTTCCCATGTACTTTTTGAATCTTGGTGCTTCAAAGCCTTGTTGTAAAGGTGTATTGAGAATATGTAAGGCTAATGGGCTACACCAATAATATGGTTGCACTAAAGTCTATGAAGAAGTATTAAATAACTTATCAAGTTTATTTTACATTTGGACCATGGTCTACAAAAGTGTATGAAGCACATAATTTACTGGGGTAATGGAGGTTTTCATAGTAGAAGTGTGGATGGTAGATGTCTAAGTTGTTGTAGATGTTGTGGTAAAAGCAAGTTGAGATGTAAAGAGTGGTTGAGAGCCAAACAAAGGCTGAGAATCATTGGGAATAGTACCAAAGGCACAAAAGAAAGTCTAGAGGAGCGTGTAATAGAAAACCACTAGAAGGCATAATTGTTGTAACATGTGATGCAATCACCATATGAATAGTAACCCATGGCATCAACATATATAATTATGTTCCAGTGGTATTAAATTATGAATCTCTTATGTTTCCTAAGATGGATGCATAGGAAGAGACATTGCTTTGAACAAAGTGCACCAATGTCCTAGGAAACTCAAGGCCTTTTTAATCAGTAATTAGCATATTGTGAAGATTATCAACAATAGGCATACCTCAAATGTAAGAATAATTTGATAAAGCAAACAGGAAAATCTCTTTAATTCTCTAAAATTTTGAACTTGCTCAAAAACAATGTTAAGTGCAACATCATGATTGATAGCAAGAGGAGAACTAGTTGGTGAAGAAGGATTAAAATTAAGAAACAATGGAGAATAGTTAGGGATTAACCCCGTTTAATATTATTTTGTTGTGAAGCTCGGTCCAATTCTAAGAGGACTAGTAAGAGGTTTTGAGTGACATTTTTAAGTGTTTAAGGATTCTTCTAATTATATCACCTGAAGAAATAGAGGGTTGTAAAACTCATGAGAGTATTACAACACTCAAGTTATTTAACTTCTAGATGATAATAAAAGAAGGAGTTTGATGTAAATATTTTTAAAAAAATTCTGTAAATTTGAAAAATTATGCAAAACGTTAGATTCACCAAAATTTAAGGGAGAAAAATTTATTCTTTGACAGAAAAATGCTTTATGCAATAATTTATTTTTTTATTACATTTAGATGAGTCAAATGCTCTCTTGACGACCCGACCTAATTTATCCTTTTAATAAGATTTTACAACAAGGAATAAAATTAATTAATACAATTTTAATATAACTTCCAATTGTAAGCTATTGGTAAAAATATCTTCCTTTGTACATAAAATTATAACTTAATAAAAACAAAAAATATAATGTACATGAGATAGAGGTGATTTGGTAATTTGCACAGAGTCTTGGCCTCAAACACTAGAACCACACATGGATGCCATCGTGACACACTTTTGTCCCATATGGTCAAAAAATTAACAATTCCAAAATACAATAAAACTTATGTCAAAATTCCTAATAAAATTGCACATAAGAAAGGAAAACAAAAATGTTGGCTGACTGTTTTAGGGGCTTGCATCAGTCAAACCCCTATTTATCATCTTTCGACCTCCATGAACAACCAAATAGGATTTGGATAAAATAAAATGATAATGATAAAAGATAATAAGTTTATCTAAGAAAAATGCAATGCTAGATAAAGAAAAATAGATTAACTATAGTATAATAATATCAGTAATATTCATAATACTAGCTTAAAAGATTACCCACAATGAGAAGGAAGCAATTAATCTGAGAAAATTTCACTTGGAATCTACCACAAACTCTCAAAAGGACTCTAAATCTACCACTAGATTTTCTTTCATAGTCCCACCATGAAGAAGATGGCATGCAAGAGCTAGAAGGATGTTTTATTTTCCAAAACTTTTTCAGAGCTTTAAGAGTTATAAATCCAAACCAACTGTGTATGCATGAATGAATTATCTTCTCTTTCCTTTTTTCAAAGAGAACTCCTATTTTCCAAATAGAAGGTCATGGGCATCTTTGTCAGTTGCAATATCTAATAGAGAGTGTTACATTACTAGATCCCAAGAAAGTAATGCTCCAACTATTATTTGAATCATGGGTTTTTGTGGGTGTGAGAAATACTTTTGTTTAGGAAAATTAGACCCAAAGAACTAAGAATACGGTAATTTTACTAATAAATGCATATTTTGATATTTTCAAGTTATAATTAAAATATTTTTATTTTTCATACTAAAGGGGAGGGGTTGTGTAATGTGAAATTATAGGGGTGTGCAATTTATGACACTGTGCTAGGAAATAAAATGTTGAGTGTTCCTATTGCAAGAAACTTGAGCATGATGACCACAAATGTATTAAATAGATAGACCACCTCCCACATCTTCTTGAGAAGAATAACATAGGGGTCCCTAAATCTATCAAAAAATCCTCATCGACTCAAGAATCTACCAAGACAAAGCAAAAAGGTAAAGAGAAAACTAAGGGTAAGGCTCTAGTTGCTACTCCATCATCATCGACTTCATTATGGATCATTAACTCAAGCGCCTCATACCACATGGGTATTTCATATATTGGTTTTTCTTTCTTGGAGCCTCGTGGCATGTATGTTATCACTTTGTGTGATAACGCTCCAATATCAGTTATAGGAAGAGGGACTATTGAAGTTGAAGGTGGAATATTCATGGATGTTTTAAGTGTACCTCATCTTTTTACTAATATCCTATCAATCTAATGGATTACACATAGTGGGGTAGGCAAGACTGTTGAGTTCACACATGATCGAATACTTATCAAAGACTTGTAGAGTAGAGAGCTTATTGGATTTTGGATAGTTGATCCTCCATCTCTATTATATTGCTTCTCACATTTTTCTTTGGATGATCTTGTAGTACCATTGATTGGTTTACACCCTCATACATCTAGTATCGATCAAATATTTGAGGTGAAGTTTGATCACTTGAACCTATGTGTACTTCCATCTACCTTGGTTCATGAGACTTGTATTGAGCCTACACCTCATACATCTTCAAATTTGAATTTAATTCAATTGGATGTTACTATTCTTTCAACTTTGTGAGATGATTCTTTTTCAAATATTGTAGAGTTATTTATTGATTCACACATCACAAATTTGAAGAACACTATTGAGGATATTCATATTCTTTTATGATAGCTCTTATGGAGTTGCATCCTCTTCTTCGTATGTTGAGGGGGAACCTTTATATCCTTGTATTCTTTCTCCACATGATCATTTATCATAGTTTGGCATTGGTATGGAGATTCTTGAGCAATAGTGTTCTACATCAATAGGTTATGGATTTTCATCTTCATGAATGTGGCTTGGAACACATTACTTGTTTGTGAAAAATTTCAACATCAACATAGGGACACTTGAGCAAAATTCAAATACATCACACATGTTCATATTTCTTCCTTCATCTTCCTTTCAAGAATGGGAAGAAATAATTCATACTTTTTTGGTATTATTTCTTCCTAATGGAAGGAATTTTTTTTGATGGGATTGGATTATCTTCAACATTTAGTGTTGGGCATCTACCATCATTGTAGGGGACTATAATTTAAAGGGGGTTGCATAGTATCTCTTATTCTTATCTCTCATGGGGTTTTGTTCTCATCTTCTTAAGAGTATTTATTGTATTTTCTCTCACTTGGGAAGGATTTTTGTCTCAATGAGTTTTCCTCTTTTCTCCACTTTTTATGAGAGATTGCATTATACTTGGGTACCTTATCAGGCCTAGTTGTGAGGACCCAATTTATTTGTACCCACCTAAGAAATGTGTAAGGGGGTATTAGTATAAAATATTTCATAGTATATTCTCTCGCATGGATATTTCCTTTTCAAGGGATATTTTCTTGTATGGATTTTGTATGTCTCTTTTCAAGGTGGTGATTGCAGTCCTTTGCCCTATGTATGCACATCTTCTCATGAGTTTATAGATTTCATATTATTGTATTCATATCTCTATCTTCTCACTCTCTATTTTGTATACTTTCATTTTTGATAACTTTTAGGGCATAAAATTGTTCATCACTCATGGCCCAACAAGCATCACTATTCTGCCAATGGATCTCAATTTTGATAAAAGGAAACGATATTGAACCATTGGAAAGAAATAATGTGGAGGACATGGAAATGAGTATGATTCCAACTTCTAATTTATGTCAAGGCACATATCCAAATAGTAATCCACACAATTACATGAGGCATGTTTATATGCATGCACATATGCAAGGAAATAGAAAAAACTTCAACAAAACTATAGTACTTGTTGGTTTAAAAATTTAATACATACAAACATGTATGGTAAAAGTTGATGTATGTTTTCAACATGATTTCATCATATATATGATCACCTTATTTTTTAAATAGATAATTATAATGGATGGTGCATCAAGGTGTGGAAGTGGAATTCTTGTTGCTAAAATTAACTCCATCATTTCCCTAACTTGACACCTCTACATTCAAAAAAAATTCTCGAGGTATATTTTACTTGCAAAACATTAACTTACTTTCTAACTTATTTAATTAAATATTGATATAAAATGTAGCACTACTTAATATTTTTAGTAAATGTTATTTTATAGTATGTCAATGTATTAGTTTGCTCCAAAGATATTGCTACTATAGTTTCTATTGTTAAAATTGTTGATTCAATGTCTCTCTAGATATTATGAGACACCTCCACCATTGATAAATTCACTTTATAATATATAATTAATTTTTAACAATTTAGTTCTTTTATTACTTATATTATTCTAATATGTGGGTTGAAATCTCGTAATATTTGTGAGAGTGTGGAGGAGATCCTACTACATGTTAAGAGGGGGCATTAAGTGAATGATGTAAGTAATTTTTCCATTCAATTTCCACTAACTTTTAATAGTTTATTTTATGCAAACTTGGTAGGCATTAATAGTAATTCAAAAATTGGATACAATTTTCTAGTGAAATAGGATATTCATAATCCAAGTAGATAAAAAATTGGTATACTACTATTTTCTCAAGCCTTATCTAACTTACTCAGGAGAGAGAGTCATCCCTTTTTTACTTTGGATTGATTAGACAAATACTACATGAATTTACATAGAAAGCCTCCCATCTTATTAAGAAAGTCTAGCACACCTAATACTAATAAGTTAAAGTGAAAGAATAACCCAAAAATGGATAAAGAGGTGCAATAATGGTTTGTAGACTATTGCCTTAAGAACCAATACATGGTTTGAAGATTTTACCTCTAACAAAAATATTTGGTGAAGGAGTGATTTTAGTTTTTTCCTTGAGAAATGAGGCTCGTTGTGTTATTTTTGTCACCTTGTTTATTTATGATAGTGGAAAAACATGGAGAAGATAAGAGAGGACATTAGTAAAAGGAAGTGTAGTTGTCACATGTAAAGGGTGGTAGGGAAAGACAATGATTATCACCAATACTTAAAACAAGGTATTCGACTTGCTCACATTCATGATAGTGTATTGGTATTATGTATATTGAAAACAACACTTATGATAATATTCCCCTCTCCCAATTCTTAAATAAGAACAGGAACAATACAAGAACCAAGGCCAATTATTTGAGTCACATACCAATCACCCCACCACCATATTGTCAAGTATACAACACATCCACTTTTATATTTTAATGTTTTGAACACCCAAAATATTGTGAGAGGAGTGAATTAGTATTCTTGTAAACCACTGAAACATTTAAACATCCAATCCACTTAGCAAATTCAATTGCAGTAAATGGAATAAAGCATGAAACATTCAACAACTTCACATAACACATGAACACCAAGATTTTTACATGGAAAATCCAAAATGGGAAAAAACCACGGTGAGGACTAGCTCATGCAATATATTATAATCGATTATAGTATATTTATAGAAATGTTCACTGCAAGTGGATTCACTGTCCAAGTGGACTCATTGCCCACTACGAAAAAGAGAGAAGAAAGTTTGTGGTTCGCAACCTAGATTGAACTGTTACAATTGCATTTGTTATATGCATGAAATACAATTCCAATGAAGCTCAATAAACTAATTTTAAACACTTCATATGGTTTTGATCTAACACTCTGCTTTCCTTTGCATTCACGTCACTCTAATATTCTACTCAAAATTCACAACTTAAATTCATAATCTATTTACATCATTCGCATATCTCTGACATATCAAAACATCAAAAATGATCTAGCTTATATATCTTCTTTGAGCATAACATCAATTAGGTCGCCCTAATTAGATGTATCATACAAAATATATAATATATGACTTATTGACTCAATTCATTCCACACACGCCTCGCACCAAGATTCAATCCATAAAACAATTTGAAATAGGTTAGTATGGACCTATAATAGCTCCCACATAACTCCACAATACATACTTAATCTTTTCATACCTTCAAAACTATTAGGTCGGCACTGTAGAAGACTTCATACAAAAATTCTTCAACTGTATACCCGTATTTAGACATGCATACCTCAAAATGCTATGCCATCTAGAATTCACGCTCTATTGACATCTGCCAACACCTCCTTAAGTCGGCAAAACCAAAATCTTATCCGCAAAGAAGTGTGGACTCTCCTACTTATATGCACTATACAGGAAATGACCATAATTTGCTAGGCTAAACTTTTGTCATTCATATCTTTCAAACCAAAAGCCAAAACAAGATGGAATTTAGAATTATATGCTTCTATCATCCAAAAAAAATATACTAGAACCACAATTTAAATGTTAATTCACAGAACAATGCAGACGCAAAAATTGGATGCTTTGTACCCAAAAACATTGGTAAAAACATAGTCATTTTTAATCACAATTGGCTTCACCGGATCAAACCTTCTTGCAAAATTATCTTCCACGGACATCAAGGTACAAGCCTTCTAACATGTTTTGGGATGTTAGAGCCAACCAAAATGATTTGCACGAAAGTCATCACACCAAGATGCAATGATTGGAAAGGAAGGAGGAGATATCCTATTGAGAGAGGAGATACAAAAGAGAAGAATTATTTGCAGCCAAAGAAAGTGTAGCAATTGTTATAGATGAAGATGTTGTTGCAACAATAGATCTTGAGAAGGTTGCGACAAATAAAGAGGGTAAATAAGATTTGCTACCAATAAAAGAAGGGTGGCTTGCAAAACTTGCCGATGGAGGTGAGAAGATAAATATTGCAATGAAGGATGAAGAATAAGATGTTGGAGTAGCAAAGAAGGATGGGGTAAATTCTAATTTTGAGTTTAAAAATGATTATAATTTACCTTCTATAGAAGAGATTGCAGTTGTAGTTCTAGATTGGTATGTGGATGTTGCATGTTTGTGTATAGAGGTTATAGATGATGGTGCAAGAGGAACTTGGTGGAGGTGGTTGTTTTCTGGTGGGTTGGATCCCATGATGAAGGAAGAAAAGGAAAAAGAGATGTGGTGAAGGAGGATAGTTTAAGGTGGATGTAAGTCTATGAGAGGAAGTAAGAATAGAGTGCACACTTGGTGGAGGAGGACGACAAGTTTCTCGACTAAGTGCTGGAAGAGGCAGAGGAAGAAATTATTTTGTCTAATTTTCAGTTATGGAGTTTTCTAAGGATTTCTTTCAATCTGAAATGGTCCAATACTGCCACTCAACTCCATTTTGTGAGTCCATATTCACAAAAAAAATCCTACCTTGGGTGTCTAATGCAGGAGCATCCACAGTCATCGACAATATTGCATCAACCAAAAATATTTCCTCGCTTTGTTTTGTATTTTCAATAAGGGCTAATGTGTGGGGAATTAATTATTTTAATTTCCAAATATTATAATTTCCCCTATGGTAATTTGTAATTATAATTTTGGAGGCGAATTTACTTTGGTAAATGTTTCTAGAGTAACTTAAAGGAAAATTCCATTCTAGGCGTCCATTTCAAGGTGGGGACCACTCATCAACGTGTGTCCTTGCATATTGATTTGTATGATTTGCACGCTCTTGCATGCTGGTGCATGTTCTTTCATGGAGCTATCAAAGCCATTAGAGAATAATGAAGCACACCGGATTGACCAAATTTGATTGGCCATGGTTTAGGTGCCCATGTGAAGGCCATGTGAGCATTCAATATTTTTTTATTATTTTATGATTTATTTTGTAAAAGGGGCATGGGTTTTCTAAGGAGGTATATGCATGTTATTTTGGAATACCACAATGGTATTCTCATCCTCAAAATATTGATACCTTGTCACTTTGAGAAGTTGGTTTATTGGAGTTGAAGTTTTGCATAATAGAATTTTGTCAAATTTTTTAGAGGATTGTTACTCCAGGTGTTTACATATTATGTAATTAGCAAGCCCATATGATGAGGAATGTGATGTTGTAATTTCATTTTATTTCAGAGATAATAGAAATCCTATGCTTCTTTCTTGCATTTGTTTTGTGCAATTTGTGGTGTAGTTTGTTTCATATTTGAAGGGAGATGTGTCTTTTATTGGAGAGAGGAAGAAGACATTTTGTTGCAGGTTTGAAGAGGTTTTCCAACAACAAGAGGATTGGTGACTCAAATATTTAATGCAGAAAAAGTTTCCTATGAAAGTTGCAAGTTGAAAGAGTTAGAATCTTGTAGAAGAAGTTGGATTGAAGGAGATGAAATGGGGAAAAATAGGTTTGGGGGGTGATCCAAAATGAATTGATGAACAATGGACCTATTTTTCTCTATTTCATTAGGAAATGAGATCCCCACAAAGAATTGACTAACAAACCTTAGGTGAATCAACTCAATGTGAGAATCTTCAAATTTCCTCATGCTTTGAGGATGGGGGTCAAGTTCAAATAACACTTTTGGGAGAAAAACTAAAAATAGCAAATCAACCTAATTATGCCAATTCAAACTTGAAACAATAATATAAAGCTCAATATTTATAGAAGCAGAAAACTAATTGCAGATCTAAGAAGGGCAAAAAGGTGTTTACCAGTCACCAAAAGTCATTTTCTAAAGGCAAACTAGGACCCATTCGCCCATGGGCAAATGGGTCTTTTTTCAGGGTTTTTAGGAATCTTTTGGGAACCTCTGATGCTGATATGTAGCTTTTGATTTATCTAGGTTTCAATGTCAAAAAGTCAAAAATCAGATTTGTAGGTTAGATTCTGTGATTTGACAACTTTGACAACTTTTCCAATCTTGCACTTCAAGAGGTCTTCAATCCTTCTTCAACATAAATCTGCAACACGAACACAAGAGGGGAAAATCATTTGTTTTTGGTGAATGGGGGTTTTCCTTGGTCAAACCTCGTTTTGGTAATCAAACCTTCAAATGAAATAAAGCATGAAAGCTCAGGAATGAACAATGAACAATGCTATGTTACCACTCAACAAACCCTTGAATAAACCTTGGTAATGGAGATCTTGGAAGTTCTGCAACTTGCATGAAATGGTTTCAATGGATGTGGATCTTGATGCTTAAATAATGCTTTGAATTCTTGAACTGGATCTTGAAACCTACATCACAATGTTAGCTCCAAAAACATGCATGATGCAATAAGATTTTGACATGATGAATGGATCTTGAATGTTGCAATAAATCTCTGATAAATTTGCTCTTAAATGCCTTGATAATAGCATTTTCTCATTTGAAAGTTCACCTCTTGCTAGATTGCTTCTTAGGCTTTGAATTTGATAAAATAACCTTGTATTTATAGGTATGTATACTTAATTTCCCGAAATTCAAATATCATGAGATGACATTGAAATATGGATTTGGAGACCTTAAAATACCGCTAAAAACATATTTTAAATTTAGGTTCAAAGTTCTAGGGAGGACCCATTCGCCCATGGGCAGATGGGTCACAGGTCCTTATTCCTAGAACACACATTGCTCAAGGTAAAGCATTATGTATTGGCATTAATTATTGTCGGGTTTCCCCTCCGAAAAATGTAATTTATTAGGCGTGTAGATGAATAAAAGGGCTTATTAAGGCATAATTAAGCTCATTTTAATTAAGAGGGCCCAAAAAAGTGTGAAAATGTAAAGGAGTACACATTTTTCAACACTAAATTAAGGCATTATTAAGTCCATTTTAATTAGGAGGGCCCAAACAAGTGTGAAAATGTAAAGGGATACATTTTTCTACACTACATGAGATAATTTTGTAATTGATTTTTATTGCTATATTTCTGATTTATATTAGTTTTGTAATGGATTGCATCAACCACCATGGTTGCAAAATAATGAAATTTTAGAATTGCTTCATTGTTATGTGATTTCAAGAGAGTTTGAATGAGAAACTAAGGAACTTCCTACAAATTTTTGTGTTGTTGCAAACAAATTTCTGAGTTGCATTATATGTGGTTGTGAACTTGTGAATGAGGGTTGATTTCCTCTTACATCACAGGTTGTCAAAGGAATGAAGTGTTGTTGGAATTCAAAGAGGATTGTTGTATTGATGTACTTCCTTTGAGATTAATGCAAACATTACATCTCTTTGGGTGTGGAGTTTTTCCTGTAAGGGTTTCTCCACATATATCTTGTGTCAATTGTGATTCTCAACTTGTGGTATTGCTGATTTGTTTTCATGTTTGCAATTGCTAATCACATATCATAATATTGGTGATCTTGATTACATAATTTCAGATTTGCAAACACATACTTAAGCTCATATTGCTATAAGTTTTAGCTTGAATTTCAAACATTTGGTATCAAAGCTAATGATTTTGTTGAGATAGGGATGCCTTTCTCTTAAGTGTTGAAGGTTTTTCGGTTCCAATGGGAGCTTGCACATTTTGGGTTTTGCAAATTTGTGAAGAAGATTGAAAAACATGGCTTCTACCTCCCATCTAGATATTGAGAAATTCAATGGCATTGGTTATGAGATGTGGAAGTTGAATATGAAAGATATATTTGAAGAGAGTGATCAATGGTTGGTAGTTTCAAATGAAAAGAAACTAGAATCAACAATTGATGAAGATTGGAAGAAAATGGATAATAAGGCACGAGGAACCATTCAATTGTGTCTTGCAAATTTCATCCTCCTGAATGTTTTAAAATACTACCATATACAAGTTGTGGAGGAGGATAGGTGAAATTTACCAAACTAAAAGTCTAAGAAATAAATTGTATCTCAAAAGATGTTTGTATTCTTTGAAAATGAAGGATGGTGATTCTATTGCAAAACATTTAAATGCTTTTAATATGATTATAAGTCAGCTTGCATCTGTAGATGTAAAGATAGAAGAAGAAGATAAATGTATTTTGTTGTTTTATTCTTTACTTGAATCTTGGGAAAATCTAATTATTGTCATAAGTGGTGGTAGTACAAAATAAAAGATGGATATTCTCATTGCTATGCTTCTTTCAGAGGAGATGAGAAGAAAGTCCATGAATGTGGGCTCCCAAGATGCCTTGCATGTGTGAGAAATGTCCAAAGAAAAAGGAGGACCTAAAGGGGACAAAAAGAGAGACAAGTCTAAAGGACGTTCTAAAACCCCTGAGAAGAGAAAACTAAAGTGTTAGAATTATGGTAAGAGGACATGTGAAGAAGGAGTTCAAAAATAAGAAAAAGAGTTTAGATACTTCAATGAAAAAGTCCTCAAAAGATGGTGATTTTGATGCTTTGTTTATTTCTGCTAACACTGTTAGTAATGATGCTTGGCTTATTGATTTAGTTTGCTCCTACCATATGAATCCTCACAAGGAGTGGTTTACTTCATATTCAAATTTTGATGGGGGAGAAGTTTTCCTTCGTGATAACAACATGGAGAAGACTGTTGGTAAGGTTAAGGTAAAGTTGTGTTTCAGTGATGGAAGGGTTAAAACGCTTAATGATGTTTTATATATTCCAAGACTTGCAAGAAATTTACTTTCAATATCCAAGTTGAATGATTATAGAATGCATGTGACATTTGACAAGTCTGGTTGCAGGTTGGTAAGAGGGAGTTTGGTGATTGCTAAAGGATCTCAAATTGGGACTTTGTTTAGGCTTAATGCCTCCACTTTTTATAACTCTGCCAATGTAACTGGCATTGAAAATGCATGTATGTTGTGGAACCATAGATTGGGTCACATAAGTGAAAAGGGTCTAAAGACCATTTTGAATAAAAATTTGGTTGATGGTATTTCTGATTATTTTATTGGCAAAAATGTTTTTTGTGAGCATTGTGTGTTTGGTAAACAAAA